>CM057835.1:2967500-3347500 GCA_030068075.1 Paguma larvata
ACAAGGAAATAGTGTCTTCCACCGGGCTGCTCCCAGGGACCGCCCGGCGCAGTAATTTAATGAAGCTGCATTTCATGACCGCAGTGATAAGGATGAAACATTTTAAAATAACCAAAAGGTAGATACACCAAAAAAGCCTGATGAAACATTAAATGAATGTAGTGTAACACATTATCTTTGCTTCTGCACATCCAAAAAGCGCAATGAACTAAAACATTGCATTAGGCCGAGAATAAAGCTAAAAATTAAATTGGCTCAGGACGATCTAGGGTAGTGGTTTATGCACTTTGAGTGCAGTAAATTTGGTCATTTAATCTCATTCTCTCTACCTCTGATGCGCACACTTAAAAGAACACACAGCGCGTAGGGAAAAGGTGAGAGAAAGTGACAGAGTTACAATCCAGCTCTTAACTATTCACCTGATGCCAGAAAGCAAGGGGTGAGTCATATTAATGTTGATTTTTTTTACTGTAAAATTGCTTCCATTTTCCAACATTTAAGTGCAGCGAATGTCAACAAACATAAAATATGAGCAACTTTGTAAAAGATGGAAAACAGACCCAATAAAGAAGACATATTTAAAAATATAATACTGCCCCTTCAAATCAATAAATAAAGACAAGCATTTCATACACTAATGCATTTATCTATGACCATTATAAATTAGTTGCTTGCCAGAAAATACACTTCTTAGCACAAGTGCCATTATTTAAAGTTGTCTATTTAATGCACACTTAGTATATTTCCTCATCCAAAGCCCCTCTGCATAATTAGACAACATCCATTCTTAAAAACTAAAGTAGATGCCAAAAGTGCAATACATAAAGCATGACGTTTTACAAATTTACATCTTCAAAAGCTATGTGTGGTTTCAGATAAAAGAAATTGCAAAAAGATCGCTCTGTTATGATGGCCCCGACTTCCCCGAGTTCGCTCCGGAGGGAGCTGGGGAGGGGATAAGCCAGAGTGGCCATTCTCATTACCTCCAGCAGGCGCACATGTCCTGGGGTGATTCTAAAAGCAGGACAGCTGACAGTGGGTCTCTGATACCTTGCTGGGGTGTTTAGGACCACCAATCTCGAGTCTCTGGGTCATTTGACCTGAGAGCAGCATTAGAGGCACTCAAATATCACCAAGTCCCTGGCTCACATGCTCCAAAGGGTCATTCGGGATCAATAGTCTTCTTATTTCAGAGCCCAAGATCGGCTTTTGGGGACATCAGTCCAAGGGCTGATTCCTAAGTCTACACGCCCCACTGGCTCCTTCCTTAAATATCGCTCTCTTCCTTTACCCACACACCCCTCCATGTTCCATTTTTCTCCATTGTTCCATCCCCAAAGCCTACCGCTGGCCTCTGTTGTGATCAGTTTCTTCACTAACAAGTGGACTCAAGTAATGTCGGACTCATCCCAAGATCATGGCTCTAGGTCGCACGGTGATTCGGACTGAGCTGGGGGCCATTCTGACACGTGGTTCCCCGAGCCGCTCAGACAGTGGGTGTGGCACCAGAAGTTGTCCTAAAATCAACAGACGTTGCTCATGAGCATCTTTGCAGACACACTCTTCCTGCTGCTCATCTGATTGAACTTGGTACCATGCGACCCTTCTTCCCGAGGCTGCCCTTTTGCCTACCTAGAAAGAGTAAATGACACAAGACCTGAGAGATCATAGAAACTTGTAGTAACGGATACATGCTTCACGCTGTGTGACACCATGACTTAAAGATTAAGGGATTGCCCCAGAATGATGATTTTTCCTTCACTTCTGGTTTTGAAGTGTTTCTACAATATGAGAGTTGAATAATTATCCAAGATCTCCCTGAATCTCCCTTATCACGGGTAGTGTCAGAAAGGGATGGAATTTTTGGACTGACTGGAAGTGGGGGCAGTCTCTCGAGCACAATAAAATCTGCAAAGCAGACGGGCATCGCTCACTCATGTTCTGATGATGTTGTTGGCTTGTGGAATGAGCTGTCTACCCAACTGCCAGCCTCACCCACCATCATCTTTCTGTCTAACGGAGAGTCAAATTTTGTTCACCTTTCGTATGCCTGGTCCTTAAAGATTCAGAAGGGAACAGGATTCTTTTCTTAAGAAAAGCCAAGCATCCTGATCTCATTCCAGTTGTTGTGGCCAATTCAGGCTCAGCTATACGACACAACCCATGCCATTACAGGTCTCTTGGGGTAGGAGCATGGTTGGAAGATTTATCTTGCCCCTAAAAGAGGGACATAAACAGGGACCCTCTATTCTTATGCCTTGGATGTTTCTGCCTGCCTGTGTTACCCGGAGCTGCTAGAGTTGTCCTGGGGACAGGTTCATAACCTGAGGATGTCGGAGCAGAAAGGTGAGAAGAAACTGGATTCTCAGTGCTGTGCTGAAATCACCCTGCCTCTGAGCTCTTCGCTGGACCTAATAGTAAATATCGCTGCTACTTAGGATGCCCTTAGTTTCACCTTCTGTTCTTTGTAGCCAAAAGCATCCTAAAAGGTATGGATTTAGAGAAACAACAGGAAAAATGGAGGCTGAGAAATAAAGAAGGGGAGGAAGAAGATTTCAAGTTATGAAGTACAAACCGATGGAGGTTCTTGAAGCATGGAGAGTAATGGGCAAGATAATGAGAGTGAGCCGCGAATGGAGGAAGAGCGTGAAATCTCCAAGCAGTGCCCCGAACACATCTCCCTGGTCTGCTGGCTCGCCACTCCCTCGGAGCTGCTGCAGAGGTTTCTGCAAAAGAAAGCAAGCAGGATTCTTGATCTCATATTGGAGATGGTGATACGTAAAGACTTGCCACTGTTGTCAACGCTGAAAACGGATTGCATACTTCCAATTTGTAAAAGTATTAGTGCAGGGAATTTCCACAGAATGAAAAAAAAAGCTCATTAGAATAAAATGGTAGATTGGAAGGAGAAAAATAGCTCTTTATTTGTAATTGGTTCAGGCAAACTTCGTGGAGGAGATAAATTTCCAAAAGCTCCCTGGAGGAAAAGTACCCCTTCCTCATTCACCACCTACTCATCTGTTTTAGATTATAAACTGCTGGAAGATGCACCAGTGTTTTTGCTATGACTTTCACGTAGCACCCAGACAAAGGGTAGTAGCAGAGGCCACTATTCCTGAGTCCCATCCTTCTCTTGTGTTTACTGATGACAACTTGGCCAAATTCCTATAGAGTTCTGGCTTTTCCGCTTTTGCTTACCCGGTTCTGATAGGACTTGGCAGCTCTTAGACAAGGGAAGCAATAAGTATCCCGTGACTGGAAAACACTGGTCCCGGCTTGCTCTGCACTACTTGAGGCTTATTTAGTAAATCTTAAAACTCAGAGTATTTGTTGAGAAAACCACTGGGGTTTCCCAAGAGGCATAGGCAGCAAGCATTGAGCAGGGACAGACCTAGAGGGTTTGTAGTAGCTCTTCTGAGAGTGGTAGGAATAGGCAGAGAAGGTGTTTGCAAGCGGGGCTTCAGCCAGCGGATGTTTGGCAGCGGGGGGTAAGGGGGGGGGGAATGTGCTCCACTGATTCCGGGTATTTATAGAAAGAGTCTGAACTTAGATCCATAGTCATTGCAGGAGAAGCACCATCTTACAATACGTTTGGACATGGCCAAGTACTATAAACGTGAAAAATATTATTATTATTATTTTGCCCCCATCTCCTCTAATTTTGCCTACCCATAGCTGGTGTGCTTATGCTCTCTTTTCTATAATTTTACATAGAGAGCCTAATTATGGAAAGTCTGAGGTTTCCAGTCATTGCATGCCTTCTAAAAATACAGCTAATATAATAGAATAAAGGACATTCTCCCTCTCTATTCTCTTTACCAGAATGTGCTGCATCCAGGAGAAACCCTGGAAAGTTTTGTCTAAGACCAAATGAACTACCTTATTTTCTTTAGAAATTGAGGACAGAACTGTGGTTACGTTGCATTTTTAAATATTTTGAACCAGTCCTAAAATCCTATTACTTCCATATGCTATGTGGTTTTCTATGAGCAAAACCCTATATGATCTCATAAGACAATGTTACAGAGGAAATGCGTTGTCCTGGAATGAGAAAATGTGCCTTCTTGCCCCACCTCTGACCCTATTCCTCTGCGTGACCACGGACAAGTCATTTAAACTCTTAGCGCTGCATGAACTCACAATCGTAAATCTGCTTGGCGAGAAGGTTACTTGTCTTTTCTCCTCTCTAGAACTAAGTGGAATTTAACACAAAGGACTGGCCTGACAAGAAATCTATTGCTGGTCTTCTTCTCCTACCACCCAAGGATTGTGTAAGATCCCCCACCAGTGTTTGGCCCCTGGTTTACCCGTGAGAGGCGCAGTGGCCCAGCTGATGCGCATGAGTCCCTTTGGAAAGACTTCTTTGGCTGTTTCTGGGCACATCGCGGATCCAAGACTCTGAGATCTTTGAGGAACTCGGTGTTTAGAGCCTAGCCACTTCCCCCCTGAGTTCTTGCCACCTTCCGGGAGTGATACCAGGAACCCAGAAAATTGACAGACAAGACACCCTATGGCCATGCCACTCTGAACTCCCTCTCAGTCTTGGGGAAATATTCTCCTATTCTTCTCTAGCTTCTTCCAAAGGCTTTATCTCTCCCCCCATTCCCTTGTGCATAGTATTCTTAGAAGAGTCAGGACAAGGGTCCTCTACACAATTTGGTCTTGCATCACCCAAGCCCCTCTTCTCTGCTACAAATAAAATACAACAAGGCCACGGATCTTGATCTTTGCCTAAAATAGTATTTAACATAGAATAGTTCTCAATCTGTAAGTGCTGCAAAAAATGAAGGAATGAATGAAAAATCCTGGCAACCTAGGGCAGCAATATCTCAAGGAATAGTGGAATAACAGGATATGTGTATATGTGTGTGTGTGTATATATATACGTGTGTGTATATATCCATATAATATGTTGATATATTATAGCAATATATATATTAGACTGAATTACATACCTGTTTCCCTTGACCAGTATTTGGCATATGTCACTGGTTTGCTAAGTGCAATGAATGAAGGTTCTCAGATGGAATCTGCTAGTTGGAAACATTTTTTTTATTAATGTTTATTTATCTTTGAATGAGAGAGAGACAGAGCATGAGCGGGGAAGAGGCAGAGAGAGAGGGAGACACAGAATTCAAAGCAGGCTCCGGGCTCCACGCTGTCAGCACAGAAACTGATGTAGGGTTCAAATTCACAGATCGCGAGATCATGACCTGAGCCGAGGTCAGACACTTAACCAACCAAGCCACCCAGGTGCCCCAAGTTGAAGATACTTTACTCATCAAAATCATCATTGTTGAATAATCAAACCAAAACAAAATTTGAGACAGGGATTGTTATTCCTATCTCACAGATGGGCAAACAGAGTCTGGGAGAAGCAAATAACTTTCTCACAGTAGCTATTACAGTCAGGGAAAGGGCCAGAATTGATGCCAGGCCAACATTCTTTCTACCACTCCCTGATTCCTTTAGGAACAACTGAAGAAGCTCGCTATCCCGCCTTGCCTAAAGGACGGAGAATTGTGTCAAACTCTCTAGCTCAGCACAGAACATAGGAAATCCGTGAGATACTTAAACTGTGAAAAAAATTCAAATTTTCCCCAAATCTTGTTCTGACAACGACTACGTAAGTAAATGTGATATGCTTAATGGAATTTAAAATGTGTTTCTCAAATTTCAATACCAAATCCAAGGGAACACAGATTATATACAAAGATGAGTATTTGTAGCATTTCTATTCTCCCATATTTCCAAGTATGATTTTTATTGTTTGTTATGTATTAAACTTTTTGAATACCCAAGTGGTTCGTAAAAGCTTTTATTAAAAATCCCAACTTTTGGATGGATAGCCAAATTGAATCTGAACCCTGAAACAGCTGAGCCATACGATGAGTTATTTTCTCATGCAATCTCATTGAAGATACCGGGAGTCGTATTTTGTAGAAGGCAATTTTAGTGAAATGCTTGGGACCCGGCATCCTTTAATTATCTTGACATTGTCCTGCCGGAAGGGAAATGAAGGGAAATGATTAGGCACAGAGGAAGAAGAGAGAGAAGGAAAATGGTTGGAAGGAAAATCGAATAAGAAAAGAAACTGCTTCTAATTCTTTTTGGAGATAGTCTAGGTATGAATAATAAATGAATGAACAATCAAGAAAAAGAGGAGAAAAGGGTGCAACGGGACAAAAGCTGAGGAGCCGAGGCCGAAGGCAGGCAGTGAGTCGTGAGCAGGAGCTTGCTTCGCACTTGCCCATTGCCGATCCCAAGAGAAGCCAGGAGATCCGCAAATTCCTTTCATTTCCCCTGCATTCCTGGGATCATCCTCCAGGAAAAGAGAGGAAGAGGGAGGAAGGGAGCAGGAGCGGATGGGTGTGAGGGAAATAAATAAAGAATGAAGGGCGGGAGGGCATTTAGAGACCAGAGTTTCACACATGCGTCATCCCCATGTGCACTCTGCTTCGAGCGAGTGTTTTAGGACACCAGTCTTCAAGTTCCAACATAGTGGGGATGGGGCTGACATTTAGAATGCTTTTAAACCACAGATTCATTGTTTTGGTGAAAAAAATATCCTAATGGATAAGCCCCCATGTATCCACTTTTCTCAGACCGTCAAGTCAAGATGTACAGAATGACTTTCACAGTTCTTCTCCTAACCAGAGTCTCCTCATCAGTGAGGCTTCACAGAGCCTTCCGTCACCACCCCTCCTCTCCATGAATACCTGTCCAGTGGTGTCTCCTCCTGCGTGGTGAGTCTCCATTCCATCATTCTATGTTTCCTGACCAAACATCACGAGTTCTAAGAATTTTGTGTATCGGTTGTTGTCTTGTAGTTTTTGGTATATTTCTCATGTTAGACTGTGAGATTTATGAGAACAGAACCACACTGCCTCATGTAATGTTGTCACCCCAGTGCCTCGCACGGTGCCTGGTATGTATTCAACCTTGAATCAGGTGAATGACGTGTTCAGGGAATTTCAACAATGATCAGGGAAGATGGTAATACAAGAGAAAGTTCAAGTCTAAAAGTAAAAAAGCTCTTTTCTCTTTTTCACATTAGTATTATTACCATCACACACAATGGCAAAAAGAAGGGACTGGTCTTGCTCACCTTTCTACCCCTGTGCCCATATTGGAGGGACTCAAAGTGTGTTACAGGAAAGGAGAAGAGAAGGACAGAAGGAAGAAAGGGAGTGTGAGGTGGGAGAGAGGGTAAGAGAGAAAAGGAAGAAAAGTTTCAGGTGATTAGATAAGGAAATATAGCCAAAACCAATGATGGAGAAAATCAGAGATAGCAGCCTAAAAAAAAAAAAAAACCAAACAAACAAGTAAACACTCAGACTTCTGGTCAGACTCTCCACCTTACCTCTGCCCCCTCCAACATGTAGACACACTGAATAAGAAATGACATGAGCGACAACAAAACTCGGCAAATCACAGGAATGTAGAGGGAGTCTGTAACAGGATGGTAAACCTGAGCTAACAGCCAAAGTCCTAGGGGGTCATGATTCTGTGAACGTGGCCCTAGAATTTTGATATTTCTGTGGAGAAGACACCCACAACCGTAGGCCCGTTGTGCAGAGGGAAAGAGTCCTCCGAAAGAGTCTTCCCATCCATCGCGAGCTGGCATTGTGGAAAATCCCTCGCCAGCCCAGAGACCCAGCATAAGGTCTGAAAGCATCAGGAGTGAGAAATCACAACCGTAAACTTCTGCTGTGCTTGGCGGTGGAGCCTGGTTTTGCATGACTTACACGGGCAGGTGGTGGGGGTCTGCCGGCCAGGAAATTGACGTGAAACCTGGTCTGAAATGAATGACATCTGTAGGGCTCTGGAAGAGGCGAATCCAAACCACACCGCAGGCATGACGCTCTGCACCTAGGGCACACAAAAATCTTGTGGAAAACAGGATGCTGAAGACGGACTCCTGGTCAAAAATAACACAGCAGGACAAGAACGCCATCAGCATGGACAATCAGCAGATGACGCATGGGAGAATTCACACCCAGGAACGACAGGGAGTCAACCTTAAAAGAATAGGTTTAAAACTCTCACAGTAAAGGAAGGACTAGGTTTAAAACTCTCAATAAAATAAAGGAAGGAGCGTAAATCAAAAAACACAACATTAGGATAAAAGAAATAATTAGAAGAGTACTAAGAAAGTGTAGTCATTGAAAAATTTAGAAACGTAACCTGAAGATTAAATAGTAATATTAACCTATTGTCCTATAAGTGTTGTCTCAGCATAGTATGTATATCTAAAATTATTTAGTCTTCATACCAAGCCTATGAGATTGATACATACTATTTTATAACTACTTCCCACATGAAGAAACTGAGGCACCAAAGTGTGTGTCTCACCCTGAGCTCACACCAAGTAAGTAAAGAAACCAGGATCAGAAGTCTGTGTCAGGTCTCAGCTCGACACCAGCAGGCTTTACTACCTCTCTCGAGATATTATACTAGAATAGAGAGCTGACGGGAGAAATTGGAACTTGGGAACTGAGCAAAAGAGCTAGAGCAGACTCAGGATGCAGCCAAGAAATATGCAGAAATAGAAACGGGGAAGAGGGAAAGGTGGAGAACACCACAAGAAGGCCCATTAAGCTCGGGAGCTCCAAAGAGCAGACAGTGGAGAAGAGGAAAGAAAGGCAATATCAGAAGGCTTAACAGGTTAGGACTGACCAACAGAGCTCATGAATATTGCTACTGAGAAAATAGTATTGGTCCAAGCAGGGTAAAGAAGTCTATACCTAGATACACCATATCGATTTCAAACATCTCAAGAAGATATCTTATAAACAACTGGGAGGGGTGCCTGGGTGGCTCAGTCGGTTAAGCGGCCGACTTCGGCTCAGGTCATGATCTCACGGTCTGTGAGTTCGAGCCCCATGTTGGGCTCTGTGCTGATGGCTCATCGGAGCCAGATTCTGTATCTCCCTCTTCTCTGACCTTCCCCTGCTCACGTTCTGTCTCTATGTCTCTCAAAAATAAAGAAACGTTAAAAAAATTAAAAAAAAAAAACGACTGGGAAGAAAAAAACCAGAATACCATCAAAGAGCAAATCATATTCACAGAATACTTATGCACTACAATATATGCCAGAAGAAAATGGAACCCCGGTCTTTAAAAGCGCTGGTAGAAAACGTTGCCAACGTGGCATTCTGTACCTAGCTAAATATTACAAATAGGAATATAAAATCTTACATATAACTGATGACAAATCATTCTCATACATGTAAAGACTAGAAGATTCTTCTACTCCCACACTCACTGAAAGAACTACGGCAGGATGGACTTCAGACAGCATAACATGGAACACAAACAATGAAGAGAGACGCATCCAATGGAGGTAAGCATTTTGGCAAATCTGCCGGAGGTGTGGACAGCAGAAAATAACATCTATTTTGGCAAGGTAAAAATAGGACAACTAAAATACTGAAAACATAAATGTGAAAGACACAAGTGGCATCTAAGAGTTAAAGCTTTCTAAATTTCCTCATATTGTTCAGGGAAGGAGAGAAAAATAATTAAGTTTAAATTCCAATAACTCAATTTCATTTCTAATGCTTTATTGCTTAAAATAGATCTGGGGCCCAAAAATGACAAATTTTTAGCATTTGCTAGTGCTTATTATATTGCATTATGGGTGTTGGTTATATTGCCTCTGTACACTTTTCTATTTTGAATTTTCTGTAATTAAAAAAAAAATCCTTTTCACATTAACTGAAAGGCAAATTAAGTCTTCTAGACAATTATTTCACACCTTCCTCTCCCCACAAACTTTCAACACCTCCTCCCCCTTCTCCCTCTCGGCTGATGACCTTGTTTCTCACTCCACTGAGAACACGGAAATGATCAGAAGGGCATTCCACTCGCCCTCTCCGCCTCCGCACCGCCAGCCGCTGCAGCCCACTGCTGGGCAGGTGCAGGCTGCTTGCCCGGGTAAGGCCTGTCCCTCTGCCGATGGACGGACTGCGTGCTCCCGTGCCTTCCCGGACAGCACCCGGCACCTAGGCCCTCGCTCTTCTGCATCATCCCTCAAAACACGCAACTGTGCTGTTATTTCGCCATGAAAAGCAAAAGCAAAAGGCACCTGCTCTTGCCCACACGTTTGCACCTGCTACGGCTCCATTTCTTTCCTGCCTCTTGCCGCAAAACTTGCAATAGTTGTCCCTGCTGCTACCCCCTCCTAACCCTCCTCCCATTCTCTTTAAACACAGCTCCGTGCACCCCTTATCCCCACCCCTGCGCTGTCTCTGCTGTCCCCGTGCTCAGTGATAACCTCCATCAGGCGAAATCCAAAACCGCACCTCCGCCCTCACCGGAGGTGAGTCTGCGCCACATCCCTCTCCCGGCTTCCGGTGGCCGAGGGCAATCCGCGGTGCAGCTACAGACACGTCACCTCAGTCTCTGTCTCCATCAGCACAGCCCTATTCCCCCTCCTCCTCTGTGTATCTTCCTCTCCTCTGATTAGGACAGCAGTAATAGCTTGGGGCCGCCCTACTCCACCCTACCGCTCATCTTGCTTACATCTGCAAAGACCCAGTTTCCAAATACGATCACATTCATGGTACTGGTGTCAGAACTTGAACATATCTTTCGGGGACATGACTCAACTCACAGCATACGGCTACTAGAGATTTTACATTTAGCTTGTCCAAACTGAGACTCTGGTCTTCCAACTCAAACGTATTCCACTGCCAACTTCTCTCTCTTTTAATGTCCAGCCTCCTTATCAGTTATGCAAAAATCTTGGAGTCATCTTTGATTTCTCTTTTCTCATGTCTGTTGCCCAATCTCTTAAAAAATTCCACACACACACACACACACACACACACACACACACACTGTGTCTGACCCCTTCTCACCACCTCCCTTGTCATTACCTTGGTTCAAGGCACAACACTTTTTAGGACACACTGCTCTCCTAACGGCCAATCCCCATTCCCTGAAATTTTTCACTATTACGACCAGTCTTGCAATATTTTTGTGCCCTAAGGCAATTATTTCCTTCAAGTCAAATCCTAGATGGGGGGGTACAGAGTCAAAGGTAGCATATTTTATAATTTGTTTTATCTTGCACAACTTCAGAAAGGTTGTGTGAACTGGTCCCTTTTCAATGATCAGCGATTTGCAGCTAAGATAAGCTTGTTTTTTGTTCTGTAATAGGGATCTCAATTTTTGAGAAAAGCCAAGCCATTCGTTTCTTCTACTTACTCTAAACTAATATTTATTGTGCGTGTGCGCACCAGGCACCAGGCGCTGTTGTAGACATGGAACCCTGCCCTCCTGGAGCTTCAATTTTAGCTGGGAAGACAGACCACAACTAACACACCCAGTAAACAAATGAATGGCATGGTATATTAGAAGGCGACTGTGGTCAGAAGCAGGGAGATGCCGGTGGCAGTCTGAGACAGGCGGTTCAGGGTCTGGTTGTGGGAAAACTGGAAATTGAGCGCAGGCCTGGGGAATCCTGTCTGGGGAGGATGTCCAGGCAGAGGGAGCACCGAAACAAAGGCGAGTATTCACATAGAATAAGTAGAAGTCCACGGAAGAGGGAGGGAATTGGGGAGGGGAGAAGAATCTGTATTTTAACCCAAATCTAACAAGTGAAACAGCATAAAACTTTCCTGCTCTCCCTCCCACAGTTTATCTGTGCTCCCCCCCAAGTCCATTTTGGAGCTGGCCAAAGGAAGACATAGCATGTAATATGAAAGAAAGTTCCCAAATCATGCTCACTCAGCATTGAGAAAATGCGTGGATCCTCCCTTGTCTTGCTACCCGGTTGCCACGAACCGGAAGTTCTCTGCTTCCTTTTATAAGTGTGGGCATTGCTGCAAACCCAAGGAAGCTCTCACCTTCCAATGCGTGACCCCTCAGTCCCCGTTCGTTACCTCAAGCCCACCCTTTTACACTCACACTATCTTCCACACACACTAACTCACACCTCTGCATACTCACAGATGCCTGCACACACCCACAGACTTTACCACACCCCACACACACGTGCACACCACACACACACACATACACACACACACACTGGCACAGAGTGAGGCACAGTCATACACCTGCCTTCAATCTCTGTAGTTCACCTACTGCTACTTGCAGTGAAAGCCTCCTTTGCAAAGTAGCAAATGCCCCCAGAATTAGCTGCCTTGATAACACATCACATTGTGTTGCAACCAGGTACCTGCTGGTAGATAGGCTGCGTGCTCTTGCAGGACAGAACTATGCTTCCCGATTCCTGTCACTCCCTCAGCAGTACCAGTCCTTGCCACACCACAGCGGCTCAACCGAATGAGATGTGTAAGTGAGTCTACACACGCGGGTGGGAAGCAGTGTGGGTGTGACGGCCCCACTGTATGGGTGTGTCTTTCGCTATAAGGTTCACATGCAATGAAGGAGGCAGGCAGAAACTGATCAAAGGGAATGGGGGGTTGTGAGTGAAGAAGCGGGCGGTCAGATCCCAGACGCTCAAGGTGGGGAACCATGAGCAGGGGATTACATTTAGCAACTTTATACTAGGACTTTCTTCCAGACATGGACATGCAAGCTAAGACCACACCAGGAACAGTGAGGCACCAAGCCCAGGAGAAAGTGACTAATGGGCCTCCATAGGCCAGACATATAGTCTGTGGGCTTTGGCGAGCAGGCCGGGGATGTGGAAACCGGTGTTAGAACATCAGCACATCCACAGGAAAAAACAAAAACAAAAAACAAAACCCAAGCTTAGTGAAAAGATATTGTAGGAAGCAAGTGAGTGGACAAACCCTAAGCGGGCCTCAGTTCTTTGGGGGAACTGGCCAAGGAGGCTCTGATAGAACAGACCAACCCATGTTCTTCAAGAGGGTGCTTCATGAGGGCTCCTGGGAACAGGGGTCACAACAAGTAAGTGTCACATCACCAAAATGTACCAGGCACGGGGCATATGACACCAGACTCCTTTCGGTCACTATATGACAGTGGGGAGGAGGGACATAAGAGTCTGTTTAGTGCCAAAGGTCCCAGAAGACATCTGATGCCACTAGGTAAGAGGATTCCCCATCTGAATCAGGCCCTGGTTTGTACAAGCCGGAGACCCAGGCTCCCTGCCCCTCAACCTGCCATCTCTGGGTCAATCCCTAGTGGGTTCCCTTTCTCAGGGTTAGAAATGTAGGGATGTAGGGACAGCAGTATCTATCCCATTGCCAATCCACAGTGAAGGGAGACAAAAATCGGGGCTGTGTCAGTCCGTTTCACCCAGAAACACTGTCAGACGGAGAGGTTGAATTCTGCCCTCGTGTCGGAGCAACTTGGGGACAGGAGGACGAGCCTGGGAAGCCGGCCCTCAAGAATTGGGGAGAAATGGACCTTCCGCATCTCCAGTGTGGCTTCTGCATGAGCAGCTACAGCACAACCCCCAAAGAAGATTGTCCCCGCCCAGAAGATGGAATTCAAAGGCAACGTTCTATAACTAGTTCAGCACCGTCTGCCAACAGCTGAGACTTGGGAAAAACACTCCCTTCAAAGGGTAAGTGGGGTGTCAGCAAGGAGGAGCGAGGGAGGGCATCATGGCTGCCCTGAGGTAAGCAAGCCCGATGTAGAGATAACTTTTCTCTTTCTGACTTGGAATCTTTGTTCCACGGACTCTCCATCAACCCAGGTAGTTAAGGTGGTAAATCCATGGGTTGTGGATTGCCCGTCGCAGGGATTTTTCCCCCCATAAAATACAGCATACAAGGGTTATAAACACACAATACAGATTATCAGACTATAAAAAGGCATAACAATACAATATGATTCACGACTGGCATGGGCACAATATTTTGCTGGAAGATTAAAGACTATGTGAGTTAAATAACTTTTATTGTAATGCTTTTCAACAGATCTCCTCACAGGGAAAGCAAACGGATTCTGCCTAGCAATGTGACTGGTGAGTAGTACCCAATAAAATCCCCCAGAGGGCTATCCATCTCTCCAGTCTAGCCGAGATGGTTCCACTATGGTGAGTGCTTCCCAACCAGACCAGGCAGCTCGTGGGCCCCGCGGTAATATACCAGTCTCCTAGGATGTGCCGCGTTTGGCTAAATATAGCGCGTGTCCTCCCAGGAACGCTGCTGACGCCGAGTAATTGATGCTCCAGTCCCTCCTCCCCGGTCTCCCGCACAGGCCCTGCTGGATCCCGTCCAGGAATTAATTTGTGGTAATCTGGTCCGCAAATAAATAACTTTTGTCTTTATACAGCACCTTGAGTTTCACAAGGAGCAATATGCAGCCCGGACAAGGGGCGCAGTGCACGCGACCTAGGGGAGACCCTGCTGAGCGCATCTACAATTCAAATGCAGGGATGAGGGCTGAAGCCATCAATCTGTCCCCTCTGCCGCATTCAGGCCGAGCTGGGGGGTGGGGCTTTCGGCACTGTCCCCCAAAGAAGATCTGGAAGCAGTGACAAGTGCAGAGTCCTGATGGCCCTCCTCCTCCTCGGGCTTGACGCACGCACGGGCTGCGGGCAGAGCGTTCTGTCAGCCCGGAGATGCGAGATGCTCGGCGGCCGCGAAGCCCGGCCGCTGCCGCCCCTGGATTGGCTGAGCCTGCAAGCAGGGCGAATGCAGAGTTCCCCAGAGTTGCTGGCAGCCTCCTGCTCTTTGTTCTGCAGAATTGTGAAAATAGTGTAAATAGCAGCATCTGCGGCTGCTCCTGCTGCTCTGAGCGCCAGCCAAATCCTCCTCTCTCTGCTCTCCCTGTGAGCCGTCCACATGCTGCACACAGGCGTGAACTGCGGAGCGCGCAGCGAGGGGACCTGGGGGCGCGGGCAGGACGCAGGGGAGCGCACCTGCCCCCGGGGTCTGCTGCTGGAGGGCCCCCCCCCCGCACCCCACCCCACCCCACCCCGCCCCTCACAGCATCCGCGGGTAACTGTGCAAAGTGCATCCCTGCCTCTTCTCCGCCCCCACCCCCACCCCAGCCAGCAGAAAGGCCATACTTCATTCCTTAATAGCCGCCGTAACCTCAGCTGAATTTTATGCTTTGGAATTTTGTAAGAGAGGATTATTCTTATTCACTGGCCCTGTGATGGCACTGAAATGAGCCCCTGGCATGAGTTACTCCAGGAATTCTGCTGGAGATGGCAACCAAGAAATTTCACATGTTGTCCAGAATCTTTACACGTGGCCAGATCCAAAGCGTTCATTTTTCTTAGATGTTACAATTTCCTTTCTCTGTCTCCTGTCTCTGGTAACTGACAAAAGAAAAGGCTGTTATTTTCAGTACGTCAAAAGAATCTGCATTGTTTTCCTATCTAAGCGACAGATGTCACCGGACTGTGAATTGTACCCTAAAGTTCTCAAAGGCCTGATCAAAATTAATGTCATCTTGATTTTAGAGATAAGTTGTCACAGGGTTAGTGAGAAAGCCTTATATTATAACTTCCACAGCAGCCTGAATCTCACTCCAAGACAGCCTTAGCATAAAAATGTAGAATTCCCATCTATATTTATCCCTTGTTTTTTTAATGTGTATCTTTCTAGTGCATGTCAACCCCAAGGACATAAAATGCTTGTCTCTGAAGAGCAGCCTGTAATTGTGTTTTTTTTTAAAAAAATACACACCAGTAACTCTTCTGTGCATAAAAATTCTGCACATGGGGGATGAAGTATGTGTGCACAAAATGGCTTTCTGTTCTGTGGTCATTAAAGGTTAAAACTGGCGTAGATCTGAAATTTTCTAGGACTAAAGCAAGTAGAGGTATATTTTCAAGCTACTAGCAAATGATAGTCTTCAGAATTTCAAGAAAGTAGGAGCGCCTGACTGGCTCAGTCAGTAGAACTTCCGACTCTTGACCTTAGCGTCGTGAGTTCGAGCCCCACTTGGGCATAGAAATTACTTTAAAAAATGTAGCAGAATTTCAAGAAAGTAAATGCAGGATGTTTGTTAATTCCTTTTTTGTTTTTGGGGTGTGTGTGTGTGTGTGTGTGTGTGTGTGTGTTATTGTTGTTGTCGTTCCTATTGTATATAATTTACTACAGTTTTGCCATCCCAGGCAGTGAAGGGTTTGAATTTTTATAGTATATACATCACAGAGGTGGAAAATTAGAAGTGGTTCAGGAAGTAATTTTTTCATTAATTACCAAACAGATAGGAACATGCTGAGGAGAAGCCAAGGGAGAGAGCAAACATCATGAGGGAAACAAGGCCAGAAATTTCTTGGTGCGGATACTCTTATAGCCTGCAGCCTTTGCTCCCTTGCCTAGAGGCAACCTCACAGCCAGGTCAGCACATTTACATGTTGATTGACTTACAGATAACAGCTGCAGCACCAAAACAGCAAGACTTACTTAGGTTCACACAATGAAGAGATCTTTCTGCTCTTGTGATCATACCGTGAGACCTGTTACAGGTCCACTCCTATTTCATTACTTCCTGTAGGAAGTGAGTTCTGAGAAGGGGAATTCTTTCCTCTCCCAGAACTTCTGGTCTCCACAGAACATCCCTTCCAGGCTGCAGATTGACCAGTTGGGGGATGCACGCAGGGCACCCACTGGCATGAGCTGAAAACACGTGTAGTGTGGTTTCCACACTGCCTAGTCCTGCTCCGTCCAACATGTGCAGGACGCTGAAATCGTAACTGTGGTTTCAGAGTGTGACAGTCAACTGTATGTGTCAACTTGACTGAGCTAAGGGATGTCCACGGGACTGTCAAAACATTTATTCTGGGTGTGCCTGTGAGGATGTTTCTAGAAGGAGTTAGCATCCCAATCAGTAGACAGAGTAAAGAAGGTCGCCATCACCAAGGCACGTGGGCAGCTTCCAATCCATTCAGAGCCTGAATTATAGAACAAAATGGTGGGGGAAGGGTGAGTTTCTTTTCTGCTTGAGCTGGAGCACCTACCTTCTGCCCTCACACATCCGCAGTCCTGGTTCTTGAGCCCTTGGACACGGCCCACACCGCACCACCAGCTTTCCTGGTTCTCCATCTGGCAGACGGTGCATTTGGGGACCTTTCCGCCTCCACACGAGCCCTTTACTATAATAGCCCTCCTCACACCTATCTACGTGTGTCCAGTTGGTCCTACTTCTCCGGAGAATCCAGACCACTCTACAGAGATGCTGGCCATAAATGCAAACTCAACAAGACTCACTGCTACATAGCCTGAAATATTCTCCAAAGCCAATTTGATTGCATTTGATTGAATTTGATCAATCAAAGCTGATTTGAGGAGCAAAGAGAAGGAAGAGGTTGGCGTATGCGGGAAAATCAACATAGCGTAAGTGGTGCCCCTCAAAGGGGAAAGGCCTTTACTGCCAAAATGGTCATGTTCCCATGGACCACCGCATGGCAGACTGGCCGATGGTTGCCCAATCCCACATGAAGACAGGAAACCCATCAGTCTGACTGCTATGGACAGGCCAGGATACGCATGTAGAAATGCCTCGCTTTGCAAGAAAATGTGTGGAATGGACACGGGAGTATTTGGGGACAGGAGGTAAGGGGGTGAATTGCAGAAACTGGTGTCTGTGCAAGTCACACAGCATTGCATGTCTTTCATGAAAAGTAGAAATTAGAGGGGAGATAGTTTTCAGTGAACCCTCCTCAGTCCTTAGGCCCCATCTCAAAGCACTTCCTTTTTGATGAGTTTCCCAGAGTGCCCGGTTCCTGGGAGGCTGTCCCCAGACCCAGACTCTTTCAGCATTGGGTCCCTACCTCACCTGTTCATGGTCACGTGTGCGCTGTGTACCCTTGCCAGAGGGGGCTTCCCTGGAGGAAGGGACTCCACCAGCTCCACTTTTATGTTCCCAAAGAAGCCTAACTCAAGGCTTCCCATAGGAAGGCCAGTCAACACCTGTTGCTTGAAATAGATAATAATTTATGATAATATGAACAATTTTATTATATTTTAAAACATTAAAAAACCCCAAACATGAATGTAGACACCAATAAAACATTGAGAAGGGGATTCTTCTCAAACATCATCAATCATAGTGGATGGGGTCTGGGTACTAATATTCCTCCCTCACTGCATTCCTGTGACTACACCCCAAAGACCATTCCCCTGCTCCTCAGTCCCAGGAGCACTGAACAGGAAGAGAAAGAGACAGAGAGACAACACTGCCGAATCAGAGAGTTAAGACACAAGCCTGCAAGAGAGGGTTCCTCTGCCCCCAGAATCCAGACACAACGTCTTCCTGGAGAGGGGACCATGGGGCATTGAGGGAAGGAGCAAGGCTTGGGACAACCAGGAGCATTGGAGGCTGGAAGGGGCTGATTTAACACCAAGCAGCTGCAAGGCTCCATCCAAAAGCACCCCTTGTTGTCTACACAGTCAGCCATGTGCTCATTGAGAATCGGATTGGTTGGACACTCTGGGCTCTGGACAATGCCTGCCACAGCCCTGCAGGGCACCCTCCCAAGGGGACAACCTATTGCCCTAAGTGCTAGACATTATTAAGTCCCAGAACTGACGTTTGGAACTCAGACAACTCATGATTTGAAGGCAGTATGAGGGAAAGCTTCAGCCCAGCAAAGATGGGACTAAACGGGCCAGTCTCGTTTTCGTGCTTGTACGCACTGAAATTACTCAAGTATGAGAGAAGCATTAAAATGGCTCTACAGTCTGGTGAGTCCCCTCAGTGTGAGGTTTCTTTGAGGTTTATTTTATAAATTCATAAATTTTTATTTTATTAGTTTTTTTACATTTTTTAAACGTTTATTTTTGAGAGAGAGAGAGAGAGAAAGAGAGAGAACATCTGTGAGTGAGAAAGTGGCAGAGAGAGAGGGATACAAGATCCGAAGCAGGCTCCAGGCTACATGCTGTCAGCACAGAGCCCAACACAGGGCTTGAACTCATGAACCATGAGATCATGATTTTAGCTGAAGTTGGACGCTTAACCGACTGAGTCCCCCCCATCCCCTGAACATGCTCACACATGTATAATGAATATAATGTTTGTGAATCTCTTTCTCAAAAAGCTTCAAGTGAAATTGGATCTCCATTATGATGCACTATTTTCATTTTGTATACACTGTACCCTTCTTCTACCTCCTCCCTCCATGAGAACGTTTGTAGAGAAAGGAAATATAGAGCTGCAGTCTGTAGTTGAAGAGAAATTCAAGAGAATGGAATTCTACCCACCTATATGGGTGGGTAGCTCAGTGGAATGTGGCGGCGGGGAAGGTGGGCCATAGATCACCAAGAGCAAAGTGGCCGTTAGTTGCACACTCTGCCCAGCTGCGACCAGACTGCATGGTCTACCACCACATGGACCATCTTAAAGGAATCAATCTTCCTACTGGACAAAATTGGTTAATCAAACCCAAAAGTACTTCAAATGACTTTCTTTAATGGAGTAGTTAATCTGACCAGATGCGCTAGATGAATATATATCTATGTAAACATTAATATATATACGCCACCAAAGCATCTTGCTTTGGAGTCATATTTCATAGTTTAAAACCTCTCAACAAGACTGAAAATACTCTGCAAGATACTATGATAGTGGATACGTGACATTATCCATTTGTACAAACCCATAAAACATACACCCTCAGGAGTGCAGCATAATGTAAATTATGGGCTTTGGGTGGTTTGGGTGTGTCTCTCACCATAGATTCATTGGTCGTAACAAATGCTCCACTCTGGTGGGGGACATTGACCATGAAGGAGCTGTTCCTGTGTGGGGGGAGGGGGCGTGTGAAAAACCTCTGTCCCTTCCCTCCAGTTTTGCTGTGAACCTGAAACTACTCTAAAAATCTAGTCTTAAAAATATTTTTTAATAACCTACTGGCATACGCTATCTAGTCTGGTTTTCATCACAATCCTCTTCAGGTGGTCAGGGCATATATCACTGGCATCTTTTTAGAGATTAATAAATGAAGGCAAGTGGGCAAGCAAGTTTCCTGAAGTGTAAGTGGCAGAGCGGATCTCAGATCTTCCAAGTCTATGACCCCTATGCCTTCCCCCCTTCCAACCGTCCATCTGAGCAGAAACCCCCTCACTACAGTGATAAGGCTACGCAGGAATATCCGGAAAAGGTTGTGGACCTATTCATGATGACAACAGTGTTGGAAACCCGAAGAATTACAAAGAACTTGTGTGTTCAGACTGTTATATATACAGTGGGAGTTTGAAACTTCGTCACTCCAGTAACAAATTTGAAATAGCTTCGCATCAAAGTCATAGAGCCAGATCCACACCAGCGCCTACCTGCGGATGATAAATGTGCTACTCTAAAACATATTTTCCATACCCTCTTTGTGTATCCTATTGAACTTGCAATATTAGTCATGGCAGGACCGTGACATTTAGGCAAAAGACCCGCCGCCAGCCATTCAGGCCAAGAAAAACAATTAAGGGGCTCTGTGTGATTTCTATTCACCGTTGAGATTTGGGGCCAATTGAATTGTATTTCCAAACTTTTTGCTTGATTATATGTTTCCAAAATAAACATGTAGGGATTTCAATACAACGTAAAGAGATTGGTTATCCAGACTGGACTGATTTCCGGAAAGAAATGTACCACCCGTGACCATGGAGTCTACACAAAAAACATTTTATTTGTCTTTGAAGACCTTTATTTCTAGGCCAGGTCTTGTCCCACATAAAGCTACCACCTGGAGTAATTCCTCCCTCCCCCAGGCCTTTGCATGATGTCTTATCTATCATCTATCTGGAACTTAGCAAACAGCACTTATACTGTTGTTTTACCCCCAGTTTGGCAGACAGGAAGCATGTATGGTCTGCACTTAACTGGCAACACAGACCAGGAAGGGAAGTGAGAACCACCTTGTATTAACCGAGCAAGTCCCTGTGGTATTGCCTCCCACCTTAAACAGCTCATCAATCTTTGGAAATTCCTCAAATAAAAATTAAAAATAAAACTACCATATGATCTAGTAATCCACTTCTAGGTATTCCCCGACAAGAACTGAAATCAGAATCTTGAAGAGATACCAGCATCCCACGCTCACTGTGGTACTATTCGACAATAACCAACATGCAGAAACCTAAAAGTCCATCGATGGATGAGTGAGCGAGCATGGGGCATGTACATGCATTGGAACATTATTCAGCCTGAGAACACATTCTTCAATATGTAACATCATGGCTGAATCTTGAGGGCATTGTAATAATGAAATAAGATAGTCACAGAAGGACAAATACTGCATGATTCCACTTACATGAAAAATATAAAGGAAAGTTGTTAACGAACGGGTATGAAGTTCTAGGTATGCAAGATGAAAAAGTTCTGGCTAACTCTTTACAACATGGCATCTCTGGTTAACGATACCATATTTAACACATAAATTTGTTGTGAATCTGGATCTCAAGTTAAGTGTTCTTACCATGACAAAATTAAAAATAGTAGTAACTGGGAAAGCCACTTAAAAGGCAAGTGCTACCACAGAAGGTGTCACTGAGGTTTAAAGAGGTTTAAGCACCAGGTGTTCTCAGGACAGAGTCAGGACCTGCTGGGGAGGCCCTGCTCGGGGGGCCTCCATCCTGACTGTGTTGGACCTCCCATCGAGATGTTTTCTGGCAGTCCCTCTAGAAGGTGTCATTCCCCCCAACTTCATGGGTAAGCAAATCAAGGCTCGAAGAGCTTGAGTGACTTTCCTGGGTTTGGATTCAACCTCAATCTATCTTTCCTAAAACTGATATTTTTTTGGTTTTGGTTGTAGTTATTTTGTCGTTGCTGCGGTCAGATTCACAGTGGGTGCCCTTGGCCAGACAAGTGGGTCGTTCTTGAGCCACCAGATCCCCTGCACATCCCTGAGGTCACCCAGCCGACTGCGGGATGGAACCCCAGGGCCAACCCTTCCCAAGCTCCCTCCCCAGTGAAGGTCCTCCAGTCCCGTGGCTGCGAAGACCCTCGGCTTGGCTGGTTTCCACCGGAGATTCATCCCTGAAGGGGGCAAGGTGGCAAGCCTTGCTAAGCCAAGCTAGCCAGAGTCCCTTTTAGGTCACTGCTTAGAAACATGAGGCCAAGGCCATCAGCGAGAGGAAACTTCATAAAGCAGCTGGTCGGCTTTCTGGAGCAGCAGAGTGGGGTTCCCCCAGCGGGCTCCCTGAGCTACTTGGCGGGAAACTGGAGCCCTCCCCTGACGGCTCGGACACCCCTATGAGGCTTGTCAGCCAGGCCGGAACCCGTGACGCTGCCCTGGGGCCAGAATCCTCAGGTTTGAGAGCGCAGGCCCGAGACTGGTTCTCCTTCTAGCCAGACTGTTATTCGATTAAACCTGGGAACGCGTCCACTGGCCGTGCAGACCCGTTCACTCCGAATGGACCCAGCGAATCCTTCTTGGACGTGTTTGGAGAGAGCAAGCACAGTTCAGCTCAAGTGTTTGGCCAGAGAAGGAGCTGGAAGTGGGGGCCCGAGCGGGAAATTGAGTCATGTCTGACATGTGGCAGGTGACCCTCCGACGGGTGGGTGCTCGTTATTCCGTGTTGGCAGACACCGGTCCAGCTCCACCAGAAGGGCGCTGGGTGCCATCAGCCAGCGTGATTTAGCTTCGGTAGCATGGAGACAACCACCTTCTAGCCTGGCTCGCCAGAGGCCAATCGAGGGTGCAAGCAGGGCTCCATGTGGGTTCCCCACAGGCGGTAGGTCAAAAGTCAGTAGAATGAGCAGTCTCGGGGTTTTCTAGGATAAAATCGAATGTTTACTGAGCATTTGTTACCCATCAAAGGTTCTTCTGAGCCTTTCACATGTCTTCATTTCAGATCAGCGACAACACTACGAAGTCAGTCCTTTATTTTTAAGCTCCCTTTTACAGCTGCGTGTATGGAAAGTGCAGAAGGTAAGTTAATGTGCACAAAGGAAAATATATAAACAGCAGACCTGAGATTTGAACCCAGGCGCTTTCTTGCCTCTAAGAAACACACTAGAAGGGGAAAGTTGCATGCCTGCTGTTACGGGGAGGGAGGTGGGGGCGGGACGGGCCTGTGGTCTCGGTGTGATTTCTCCATTCAGTAGGTGATGACCTGAGGACCTGTCCCATTCTGGCCGGGCCGGTTTCTGTCTAGTCGGACACGACCTGGTCTTGTAGAACTCGACTCTCAGATCAAGGTCCGTCACCCACCAGTGGGGAGACTGTGGAGGTGGGCTCACAGAGAGGTGCAGGACTGGCCCGAGAAGAGGCGGGGTGTCCGTGCACAGACTGCTCCGGGGTGGGGTCAGTGCCGGGTGTGGGAGGCTAAGCCTGGAGCCCTCAGCCTGCTGCAAGAAACAAGGGAAACCACACAGTGCCCACTGGGGACATGCCCACAGCTACCAGGACAGAAATGTGTTCTCTCCCTGTCTGGAGGCCAGAAATCAGGGTATCAACAGGACCACACGTGCTCCAAAGGCTCTGACGGTCCCAAAAGATTGGCTGTGGCCGCATCCCTCCTACCTCCGCCTGTTCCTCTGTCTCGGTGTCCTTGCCCCTTCTCAGGAGAACACCAGTCACGGGGTTAGGACCCACCCCACCCCAGTATGACATCCGCCTAACTCATTACATCCGCAAGGACCCTATCTCCAAATCAGGTGACTTTGAGAGGTTGAAAGTAGACAGGAATGTAGGGGGATCCCTCTCGACCCAGTACACCCATGCGCCGTGACAGTCCCCTGCCTTTGTGAGATCAGTGACAGAGAATTCGGGAGGGGAAGATGGGTGTGGCTTACACCCGGGGCGAGCGGAACGGGAGCCCTCAGGAGGCTCGCTCCTCCTTTCGAGGGTCATCTAAGGTGATAACCTTGGCACTCGTGAACAGGGAGACGGGTGAGGGCTGCAGGGATAGAGGAGGATTTGGAAACTGAGCCACCTGGAAAATTCTGACAGGCCTCCTCCTGCCCCTGAGCCAGCTGCTCCTGGGGTCCCCACAGAGCCTGGGCCATGGCCCCTCTGCTTCCGGGCAAGGCGGGGTGCAGCCTAGCAGACCCCCCCTACCCCGCTCCTGGCAGTGCACACCCCGTGTCTGGACCTTGGGTGGGAGCCGGAGGGACCCAGGTTGGGTGTGAAACATGCCTGAAAGAAACTAAACGTATCAGGTATAAAATGTCAGTGAAGAAGTGAAAACGTAACGGCGTTCAGGTAATGAATGATGCTTTTAAGGATCGCGTTCCGAGCCCAAATACAGGACCTTTTACGATAGTTTATCAGTTTGGATTTCTACCTCTCCAAAATGCCTCCATTCTGGACATTTTGGCAGTACATTAGTCAAATTTCCACCACCAAAAGATGAAAGGCCCATGGAAAGGGAAATAAAATAGCTAAATGACTAGAAATAGCACGGAAAGCTACAACCACTGAGTTGGAAAACAGTAACACAATTTGTTAGTCATGGAAACATAGAACTATGTCACCCCATAACACACTTCCTTCCTTAAAGAAATACTTTGTGGTGCAAGTAACAATATTATAATTTTTTATTAGGGAAAAATGCCAACGTTCTACCCAAACTCCAGGTCCTGTTTAAAAAAAAAATGTTTTAAATTCCAGTTTAGTGGAAATTATTAAATTTTTCTACCAGGGTAAAACAATGAATGAATTCATTTGATTTAATTTTCTTTCCATCTAAAATACACCTAGAAGTCATAAAAATAAATTTGGGGCCCACGTTGTCAACGAAGAGAAATGAACCCGTAACACAAATCTGCCGTTATGGGAACTTGAAATTCTGTGATTTCTGGGGCCTTCTGCCTGGAATCCAGTGTCCTGGGGTCTGGAAGTTTCACCCCCCTCGCTCTGCGCAGGGGCTATTCTGGGTTTCTCTATTCTGTCTTCTGCTAACCTGCCCTTCTTCCAGGGGCTTTCTTTTCTGGGTGCTCCGTCCCCCCTCCGAAGGTGCTGGGCTGCCCCTGCCGATGCCTGGGCACTTGCTGATGTTTGAGGTGGAATTCCCGGCACCCTTCTCGGGAGCCTCAGGGCTCTCTCCTGCCCTCATCTCTGACCTCGTCCCTGGGGATCACAATTTATTTGCCAGGTGGCCTTTCATCAGAGTGGGCTGGTCTTGAAGGTAGTGAGGACCTCCGGTTACCGTCAGTGCTCCCGGCGCCAAGCAGGTGCTCCACAAATGTGCCCCGGAGAGCCGGCGGGTGTCCGCTGCTCCCAGGATGGCACCCACCCGTGGCTCGGCCTCGGGGCAGCCAGGAGCCGTCCTGGGCTGTGGGGCTGGGGGACGGACCTGCTTCAGGACTTCCTCCCGGTTGGGGACGGCCGTCTCCACTCTCTCTCTCCAAGGTGTCCTCTCTCTGCACCTCTGTGTCCGTACCTCCTCTTCTTCTAAGGTCCCCACTTGTGTCGGATTAGGACTCACCTTATGATCTCATGTGAACTTAATTACCTCCTTAGCGACCGTCTCCAGATGCACTCACATTCTGGTGTCCCGAGGGCAAGATGTGAGGCGTCTGAGCAGGGGGTACAAGGCCACCTGTGACACCGCCTCCCTCCCTCCCTGAAGAATGTGACTCCTTTCACCGCCGAAATCCTGCAGTGCTTAGATTTCTGTTTGTTCGCTTGCTTTTAATTCTGGAGGTTCAGATCTCGGTCTGTCTTTTGGAGGAATCTGATTTAATTTAATCACCTACCTTTTTAAAGAGCGTTTGTCCTGGGTGGCTCAGTCGGTTGAGCGTCTGACTTCGGCTCAGGTCATGATCTCACAGTTCGTGAGTTCGAGTCCCGCATCAGGCTCCATGCTGACAGCTCGGAGCCTGCAGTCTGCTTGGGATTCTGTGTCTCCCTCTCTCTCTGCCCCTCCCCTGCTTGTACTCCGTCTCTCTCTCTCTCTCTCAAAAATAAAATAAAAACATAAAAAAAAAAAAAATTAAAGAGCGTTTGTCCCTGCCCTCCCCGGAGTCACACCCATGTCTGATAAGGGCTCTTTTTTTCCATGATTTCCCACTTTATTTCCCGTTTCAAAACTAGATCCCAAGTTCCTCCGCACCGCACGCCAAGTGTCCACGCGCTCCGGTTTCAGGCCCTTAAATGTACAAATTATTGTCTCCTTGAGAGCGAGGCTAACCAGACCTCGGTTCCAGGCATTCCCGATGAGCATAAAACCCAAGGCCTGCAAAAAAAAAAAAAAAAAAACAAAAGCCCAGCGAGTTCCAGCCCTTCTATGGAGAGCTCGGAAAGGCCGCCACTTAGCTTGGCTTTCTAAATTTTTTTTTCTTGCTGAGAAGGAGCATACAGAATCCACCCACTAAAAAAGAACTGTCGTAAAATCTCACACCATTGACTTGTAAATGGAATTGAATCTGTAGCGTCTACATAATGATACCATCGAACAGGAAAAAACCATCACATCCACATAACAGATGAGATACGAAATGACCGCCATCGCAGACGAACACCCCAGGGGTATTTGCTTTATTCTCCTCACTGCGTTTATATCCCCGGTTTCTCTAATTTTAGTTATTTTTTTCCTCAGGTCTCAAGACAAGAGCAAAAAGACTTTTTTTTTTTTTTTTTCCTTCCCCTCTCCTAACAAATTACTCCATACAGAAGTCAATAATATAAATCCTTACGTTTCTGGGGTCAGGGCTGGGGCTTTATTAAAACTGATTTTTCAAAATGTATTTCCGTGGTTCCTGCAGCTGCAGGGAAGCCCCGCCGTCAGCCGCTTCCCTCCTCGGAATCGGAATCGGAGGCCGGGGGGTCGGGGGGTGGGGGGGGCCGGGCTCGGCAGGAGGGGGGGCGTTTGGGAGACGCAGAGGGGACCCCGCGGCCTGCGATTCTGGGGCAGGGCCTCCGAGGCGGGTCTCCCGGGTTCCTTCCCCACGGTCCGGGGCCCCTGCCGGTTTCCTCACCGCTCAGTCCCTGGGGTCACCGGCGGACACCTGGGGGTTAAAACGCGGTGTCCCCAAACGTGAAAAGCCGTCAGACGCATGGACCGGAGCCTGGCCTTCTGCTGCCAGACAGAGCTCTCCGGAGTGGAGACCGCATGGGCTCAGTCCCCAGCCCCCCGAGTCCCGCTTGGTCTCATCGGGGCCAGGGCCTGGCGGGGGCTGTGGTCCCGGGTTCCGGGCCGGGCGACCCGGGTGCCCATCACACCGGCCCCTGTGCCTCGGCCGGCACCCCCGCCCTCTCCCGGCCCCGCGGCGAGCTGCTCCAGGCCGGAGGGGCCGCCGCCGCCGTGGGCTCGGGACTCGCCGGTCCCCTCGCGCCCGGGGCCGCTCCGGAAGTTCCGGGCGGATGCGGGGTTCCTCCCGGCACCCCGCGCGGGGCCGTGGTTCCGAGCACGCGCCACCCGGAGCCCTGCGGCCGCGACGGGGGCCGGGCCACGTGCCACGGGTCCAAGCCGAGAGGAAGACACGGGAGGGGGGGGGCGGCCAGCAGGCCTCGGCCACGTGACCCGCGGACGCGGAAGCACACGTGCGGGGGCCTGGGCCCTGCCTTCCGGCGCCCCGCCCCTGCCTTCCGGCGCCCCGCCCCTGCCTTCCGGCCTCGTCGCCCCTTCCCCTCCCGCTGGCCCGGGGTTCCGCGTCGGCGACGCCGTCCCTGTATTTCCGCTCCGTACCTTTCTGTATTCATCAGGGCTTAAGGATGGCTAGTTTGCTTTCGAGATTTTCCAGGGAGGTTGCAGAAAATAAAAAGCACATCTGCCTGAGGAAAAGCCTGCAAAATAATCGTTTCTTTTGCCCCATAACGGTTTTTTTGTTTTGTTTTGGAGTAGATAGGCAACACGCGTCTATTGTGCGAAATTTGGAAAATGCGGAAAAATATAGAGAAGGTAAACATCTTCCACAGTGCCTCCTCCCAGAAATGGCCATAGTTGTATTCTAGAAAATTGATTTCTATGTTTAGTATAGTTGATGTCAAAGAAAAATAGAGGTAAATGCGAAGATGGTTTTATTTCATGACATTGAGATCATACTATATACGGTACTGCATACTGTTTTATTTAGTGTGTTGGGAGAATGTTAACGTGGCACTAGTCTTTGAAAGCGTGCTTTTTAATAGCTATTCATGTACAACAACTATCCCTATACATAAACCTTTGAACACATTTCTAGTAATTTCTTTGTTTTGCTTTTTTTTTTTAAGTTTATTTATTTATTTTCAGAGAGAGACAGAGAGAGAAAGCGGGGGAAGGGCAGAGAGGGAGAAAGAGTATCCCAAGCAGACTCTGTGCTATCAGCATAGAGCCCGAAGCAGGGGTCGAACCCATGAACCGTCAGATCATGACCTGAGCTGAAGTCAGGCGCTTAACTGACTGAGACGCCCAGGCGCCCCTCAGGTAATTTCTTAAGGATACATTCTTAGGTGTGAAGTTAGAGAGAGAACATTCTTGAGGCAATGTCTCCGTATTGCAAATTGACTCTCCTTCCCCCACGCAGGAAAGGTTCTCCTCTCTGCACCCTCACCAGGATACAGTATTACCCTCAAAATTTACAAAGAGATAATGTGCCTTTTTATAGGTGAAAAATACTATTTTTAATTTAATTTAATACAAAAGAGGTTGAATTGCGTTCAATTTGGACTCACTTTACCATTTATGTGTTGCTATCTTTTAAAAACAGGGTGTTAATATTTTTTCTTATGGATGAGGACACGGTCTTTGTATTATTAAAGGTAATATGTATCTTACTATCAGTGAGGTTACATTTACTCCTAGTTTCTAAGCTGTCATAATTTTGTACATGACATTTGTTGATATTTTAGAATTTTTGATGTTATAAATTATTATACAGTCAAACCTGTTCCTCACGTCCTGTGTTACATGTTCTATTTTATTTATTCTTTGGAAGTTCTCCACCTTCTGAAAATAATTTTATAGACCATCAGGAAAAGCATCTTGTGTTTTGGTGTCTTTTTAAATTTCTAACTTCTTACTCTCTTGAAAACATACTTCAGTATATAGAGCAATGTGAAACCCTAACTTGATTTTCCCTCCCAATTAGCCAAGTTAGTAGCACAATTGGTTGAGCGATCCATTATTCCACAGTGGTGTAAACCAATGCTTTCTTCACCACAAAATCTCATGTGTCCCAGGGTCTTTTTCTGGGCAATATAATCTATTGTACAAGCCCGTTTGTGTATTTTTGTAAATTACCAAATTTATTTCATTGTTGTATTGGTCGTATGATATGGCTTATAACATATACTGTGTAGTTCTGTAACATAATAAAGGCAGTGTAATATATTAGCTTTAGAACCTCTGAAAGTTTCCCATCATATTTTTTTCACATTTTTAAAATCGTTTTCACAAAATGGTGTACAGCCACTTGGGAAAAGTTTGTCAGTTTCTCAAAGTGTTAAGCATAAAATGATCCTATGACATAACAACTCCATTCCTACATAGCGACCGAAAGAAAGCAAGTGTATGTGGACACAAGACTGGCATATCGAAGTCTGCGACAGTGTAATTCACAATAGCGACAACCCAGTTGTCCATCCAACTGGAACGGACCCATGGGCTGTGGCATAGCCGCAAAACGAGCCTCATTCGGCCATGTAAAGGAATCCCCACACATACGACGGTGTGGGTGGGCCCCTGAACGCTTTAGGCTGAGGTGGAGAAGTCGGACACGGAGGGCCACGTGGTATACGATTCCATTTATAGAAAATGTCCCGAATCGAGAAATCTACAGCAACTGGAAGTCGGCTGGCGGTTGCCTAGCGAAGGTGCCCAGAGCGGCATGACCCTCCCTCTCGCAGTGGTGGCACGTTTCCAAAGCCACACTGCGGGGACATTTGGACAAGTCTGTACGTGTGCCCAAGATCGTTGAATTGTACACTTAAAATGAGAGAGTTTTATAGTATGTAAGGTATACCTCGATAAAGCTGTCAAAAACCATTTTCACTATTTATTTTTCAGATTATGTTAGGACGACTCATTGAGTCTTCCCCAAAATTCCCTCCGGATTACACTAAAACTTAACTGAGGAAAATCGTTATATTTATCCTGATAATTCGCTATCTAGAAACATCACATGTGTATTATTTCTTTTTTGTCAGATAAATGGAATCACACAGCATGGACCCTTGAGGTCCTTCGTTAAAATCTCTTTACATTGCTTAAGGATCACGTTCTCCATTTACTTTCACTAAGAATTTTCTTAAGGTTAGACGTATTCATTTTCTTCTGATTAATAATATACATTTTTTGCCATAAATATTTCAAGCTTATTATTACTGGTGTTTAAAAAGCATTTTTATGTTTATTTAACCTTATATCACTTTGCTTTTTAATTTCAAGATTTTTTTAGATTAATTTGGTATTAGAGGCATATAATTGTAGAGACTTCAAAAAATTATTGGGTATTTTTCGAATATTTTTTCCTTCCTCTACACCAGCTGGAACTCCCTGCGTGAATTATGAGACTGTTGTTGATGGCAATAAAAGGGCTCCATACCTGATTTTAATGAGAATTTTTCCAGTGCTTCCCTGTTAAATATAACATTTAGTTTTAGTTCGTGTGTGTATGTGTGTGTGTGTTAACTTTCTTATTTTGAAATAATTATAAATTTACAGAAAGTTGCAAAACCAATGTGGTGGTCCTGTGTTCCCTTTGCCCGATTTCTCCTGTTAAATGCATCTTCCCAAACTGTCACACGACATTGACGCTAGAGAATCGGCGTCAGGACGATGCGTGTGTATAGTCCCTTCGGATCTGTCGTGTGTGTAGATTTGCGTCATCACCACGACAATCAAGACACAAGGCTGCTCATCACCACACAGATCTCCCGTCTACTGTCCCCTCAGTGTCAAACCATCCTGTCCCCCATCGTCCCTTCCCCCGATGACCACTTAGTCTCCACTTCACACTGTAATTTGGGGGTATAGGAATGGCACATGCGTTATATAATATATCATCTTTTGAGTTGGCTTGTTTTACCCACCAGCAGGTCTTTGAGACTAACCCAAGTTGCTGCGTGCATTATCAGTAATGTGTTTCTTTTTATTGCTGCACTACTCCAGCGTGCAGATGGACCTCAGTGTGTGTAACCAGTCACCTATTATAGGAAACTTTGCTTGTTTCCAGTTTGTAGCTGTTACCTGTCAATTGCCACCTACTGAGTTTTTGCATAATTACAAGATTCTGAAAATAAACAGTATTGTTATTATCATTAACTCCTAGATTTAATTAATGGCCCATTAGAGTTGAAAATTTGAAAAGCCAAACCATTGGAAGGCTTAAAAGGATCTTAACAAAAAACTCACTTGAACAAAACTGTCATTTAATTCGTGTATACATATTAATTAAGAGTGACTAAATAAATGTTTTCTCTTGGTAACATATTGAGTGTAAAGACAGTAAGAGACAAAGTAGGGAATGAGGAGGAAAAGAGGGAGGGAGAGTCACAGGACTGGAGAAACAGGGGGAGGAAGGAAAACGAGGCAATTTCCCAGAGGGAGACCCCAAGCTATCCAGTTTCCTACCAAAGGTGAGGTCACCCTCAGCCGCGAGAAATCCGTCCTGGGAAATGTCCAGGTATGTCCTGACGGGTGAAGGATGGAGTCTCGGTTTTCAGTCAATGAACGCCCTGGGATTTGGAGGTTTAAGCCACCTCATTAGTGTTACTTTAACTTTATTTTTGGCATAGGAGTGGATCTTTTTTTTTTTTTTTCATTTGTTTCCGATGTTTGCTTAACAGAGACAGAAAATGAGAAATTTCCCTGAGGTGAGGAGGACATTTGAGACAGGGTAGACAAAAGACTATTCCTGCTCCAAAGACCATCCAAGACACAAAGACAGAAGTTAGAGGCCATCGCTCAAATGGAAGAGAGATTTTAAAAGCCCTGATTGTCTCAGGAACATACATCGAAGGAACTTCCACGAAAATAATTCAATCTGAAAGGCTTTTTCAAGGTTAATGAATATCAATGAAAGTTATAAATTAGATGTTTTTAAATGTAAACTTGACCGTTTTTAATCAAGCTAAAAGAGCTATTTCAATTTCTTATGAGAATGAGTGCTAAGATGATCTTAAGTCCAGAATAATTTGAACATCTAAATTTGCACAATGTACGCTCCCTCTCCGGTGACTATTTTGCACCACTGTCCTCCATTAATCCTCCATTAATACTGCATTAATAATCTCACTACTCATCGAATATGACCATGCCCGTAGAGAGATGGCCTCTGTGCATGCCCAAGCTGACAATCTCCGTGGAGACTTGGCTTAGGAAATGAATTGGTAAGAAAGTATGGAAACCGTGTGCAAACTGAAATCTGCATCTCCTGAACTCGTTCGCCTGAGTGAAATGAAATTCTTACTCACATACCGTTTGGCTTTGTTTGGGCATGGTTATTTTATTTTAGTTCTAACCAAAAAAAAAAAAAAAAAAGTTCTAAAGAGAACTTCGGGGCCAAGGGAGGTGTCGTGAGTCAGATATGGGCTTCTTGTGCGATGCCTCTCTTGTTGATAGTCCTTGCTTTTTGTGGAGTCATTGATGAGTTTCGTATGACTTGCAAATATTACTAAAATACAAATAAAAATTCCAAGTATCGGGGCGCCTGGTTGGCTCAGTCAGGTGAGCGTCCGACTCTTGATTTCAGCTCAGGTCATCATCTGAAGGTTGTGGGATCGAGCCCTGCATCGGGTTCCTCGCTGAGTGTGGAGCCTCGGCTCGGGATTCTCTCTCTCCCTCCCCCTCTGTCCCTCTCCCCTGCCCTCTCTTCCTCTCTCTCTCAAAGTATAAATAAATAATAAATTAATTAAAAATTTTTTTAAGTCCGAGTATTTACTAGCTCTGAGCCCAGGGGACTGTAGCCTCCACAGCAGTCAGCAGCGGGCTAGCGTCTTGTACACTACGTAATGTCATTGCGAAGAGGAAATGAGAAAGCACTCAGGAAAACGCTGAGCAGAGCACCCGGCATCTAGCAAGTGCTTCAGAGGCGTTTGCTGGTTTGTTTTCCTGTCCTTGCTGGAAAGAGGTTCAGGCGGTTGGGAGAACACTGTTACACGCGTGGAATAGTAGGGCTTCGGGAAATAAATTAAGTGCTAAAATATCTGATAAAGACCATAGAGGTGCGATTGAGCTCCACTAATCAGTATGTTGACTATCTACTACGTGACCGGGGCAGGGCTGAGCACCTCGTGGGGACCGGATGCCCGTGTCAGCATGCTGTTGGGAAGACACTGCAGTCCTTCCCAGGCAGGACCATCACCCGAAGTTCAAATAAAGTGAAAACGGCTCTAAGAGTAATCATTCAGTTACCGCCGTCAACTTTCGTCTCTCCGCCAAGCCTTAGGAACATTGAAAGATGAGCAGCAAAATAATAATAATAATAATAATAGTAATGATAATAATAGAAGAAGAATAATAATTTTCGTTAAAAAAAAAACCCAGTACGGAAATGCAAAACGGCTTTTGAAATCAATGTTACCACCACCCTCCCCCCAATTTTATTTGGTTTGCAAACCCATAACACTAAAACATCCTAAGTGATTTTATTTCTGCACTTTGTTAAAGTGATTTGGTCCCAAGCTGGGACCTCATATGCCCAGCACTTAAACCACAGAAAACTTCACCAGCCTGGTTTTGAACTTACAGAAACAGTCGCTTTTAATGGCAATGCCGACAGACCCTTAAGTAGAGCAACGTGAATAGCACCAGCGATCATAAATACGAGGAGTGAGTCCCAAACCGAAGGCAGGCAAATAGTTACCCAGCTGCTGCAGAAATAGCAAGATAGACTTTAAAAAAAAAAAAAAAAGGAGAAAAGAAATTAAATGAAATGGATATTAGCTGGAAACATCTGTGTTCACCACAGAGCAAAATGCATATTCAGCAGCCAGTTTATTGGCTCTTTAGAGGATGTGAATGGCGCATTGTAAATAATGACCCGCCTGTAATAAATCCCCAGTAAAAAAGAGACGGGGCCTCTGTGCGTTCCTCCTACAATTCACATTTCTGGGTCCCTGCTGTGAGTGATGATTCACGGCAGTCTCGAATTCCTGTTTTCAAAATGCTATTGTATACTCCAGGGCTTTCATTAAGTTTTACACTAGCTGGGGAAATTTAAAACTTGAGCGAGCGAGGAAAGCAGAGCGGGGAGCTGCTCTCGCGGTGGCTGCGTTTAACGCCAGGGCTGCGGCGGCCTTGACGGATGGGCCAGGCGGGCGTGCCTCCCCGTCCACCCGACGGCTGCCCATCCTTCTTCCTTCGCCCGTAACAAAAGGCGAGAGCAAGGATCAGTGGCTTGCGTGTGGGATGGGGAAGGAAAAAGACAAGCCAAAGATCTTCGCAGCTGAATTTCAAGAGGCGGGCTGGAAGGAGCACGGATAGGGCACTGTGCGGGGGGGGGGATGGGGGGGCCCTGGCCAGGGCTTGCGGGGCTGACAGGTGTCCCCTGCCTGCTCCACAGAGTCCTGAGGTGGGCACCGCCCACAAAGACGTAGGGCTGCGCTGGTCACGTGTGCAAAGCCCCGCTGGCAATGATGCACACTTGGCCAGGGCACGGGGCTTGGTGCGGTGGATCCTGATACTTAAAGAGCAAATGATCCAGGCTGGACGAAAGGCTTCCTCTCAACCTGAGTGTCAGGAGGAAGACAGAAACGACAGAAACGCCCTCTTCCAGTTCCGTGGATGTCTTTTTTTAATCTTTATTTTCTTTCCGGAAAGTTTGGTTGGAACTGTGACAGATTCACCACCTTGGTGGTTTTCTTATTGAGATGCAATTGGCGTATGACATCATAGTGCTTTCAGGCGGACGACGTAATGATTCCGTACGTGCCATCAGTCATGAAGTGCGGGGAATTTCCAGGACTCAAGTGCACAGTGCTGTTGCCCGGCCTGTTGCCACCGACCGGACGGGACTCATCTCCATGCCCAGCCGTCCGTCTGCAAGACAAGGTTTTATATTCTGTCTGGATCTTCCTGGCCAAATGGCTGTGGGACCACGTGAAGTACCCTAACGGGAGGGCTTTGGCAGTCAAAACTTGCCGGGCTCAGAGTGCTCGGGCAGCATGCCGTCGGTGGGACTACCTCTGCTTGCACTTCAGAAGAACTGAGACTTCCCCGTGTCTGCAGAGCCGCTGACACGCGGGGCGCAGCCTCCCAGCATCTCGACTCCACAAATTCTGACTGAGGCATCCCTGTGTCCTCCGGGGAGCTGTCAACCAGCCCACGTGAGGAGGGGTTGCTTCACTTACGATAACGCAGGAGTGAGTTTACCCAGAGCTCCACGTCACGCCGGGATGCCCGGGCCCTCCGCCGGATCTCTACGCACACTGCAGACGCATTAAGACATTTTCTAAAACAAAACACAGTCAGTCCCTTGTCCGTGTTTTCTCTTCTTTGGTCTTTCCAAATAAATAGTCAATCCCAAATAAGCTAGTGGTGAGTACCATGGATGGCTCTCTTTCCAAAATACATTTCTTTGAAGCAAACTTCTAGATCGGTTCAACTAATTCCGAAATTTCTGGTATTTTTTTTTTCCTCCAAGGGGTATTTAGGATTTTGCAAGGCAAGCTTACGAGCGAAGCACCTGTTTCATGGCACACCACATCCTGTCTTTGGCCATCACAGAAGTGGGCGTGGGCAGCGCTGGGACAGCCTCCACCAGGCTCTTCTGTCTCCAGGCTCGGAAAGGGGACTAGAGGGGCGCCTGGGGGGCTCAGTCGGTTAAGCGGTCGACTTCAGCTCAGGTCATGATCTCACGGTCTGTGCATTCAAGCCCCGTGTCGGGCTCTGTGCTGAAGCCTCGGAGCCTGGAGCCTGCTTCGGATCTGTGTCTCCCTCTCTCTCTGCCCTTCCCTTGCTCACACTTTGTCTCTATGTCTCTCAAAAATAAAATAAAAACATTAAAAAAAATTTTTTTAATAAAAAGAAAAGGGACTAGAGGTGGGTCTCGGTGGCCTCAGCTCACTGCCTTGGCTGACGTGGTGCGCCTTGTAAAGACCAGCTTGGGGGCAGTGAGGCGAACCCCCAGGGGCAACCAGGCGGTGGCCTCTGCTACGTCGGAACACCTCCGTGTTTAACAAGAGAAGCATCGCTGTGAACATGAATTGAGGAAAGGTGTTCTCATCCCGGAAAGAGGAAGGCAGATTCCGCATATCAGTTATGGAATCAATCAATCAGCTTAAATCAGGGATCTCTCCCTGGGCCCTGATTACATACAGACCGTGTGCCAGGTTTTCCGAGACAAGTCCAGATGCGTGAGGCTGGTCACCGCTTTCCAACGGCAGAAAGACGCCTGCGTGCTAGCAATCCGCTGTGAAACAAAGATGAGAGGGATACCAATTAAAAGGTACAGGGGATAGAAAGTAGAGTTTAGAACACTAACTGAAGTGGAGAGAGCAAACTCAGATACTCTCTGCATCCAAGGACACTAGGGCATCGATTTAATTTTTGAGTCTAAACGAATGGTTGGGGAAGAGAGAAAAGCAGTATTACTTCACATGGCAGGTGAATCGTGGCCCAATGCCTCCCAAAAGTAGCAGAGGCTGAAAACTACCCCAAGAAGGGCTCTGATCCATTTGGACTAACAGATCCACGCTGGCTGTCTAAGGAGGTCAGAGGTGTTTTGGAGACCACCACACCCTTTGACTGGACATGCACAATGTCATTCCCGTGGATGGGATAAACCATGCGTGCTAGCTAAAGATGTGCTATTGTTGGTTTCTGGAAAGACAGTCGGGGACCCTGCGAGGCCCACTCCGACCCGTGTGGCTGATTTCTCTCAGACCGTCACATCGCGGGCCTGCTGCCTTGGTCATTACCAGAACAGACACGAAGGCAAGCACGTGTCACATGTGAAGCCAGCAGTCCTATTTGGAGTGATAAGGCCACTCAATATGGCGCACGCTAAAACTTCTCAACGGCGCCTGTGCCTGCGTGTTGCACACGTGACATACATCTGCGTACTCATGGAGGTATATCAGAAGTAAAACAGGAGAACGCTGACCCTCTTCGGAGTGAGCTCAGTCAACAGGTTTTAGGGACTCAGAAGAGAAAACAAGATCTTTGCAGAAGCCCAGTTGGGCGCTGGCCTGGCACCGATACATTTTCCAAGACCATACCTGCCTACAGACCCCTTGTGTTTACTGCACCTGCTAGCTCAGGTCTAACGCAGATCCACACCCCCCGTTGCTACCATCATGTCCACACCACTTCTGTGTTTCAGAACGAGTCACAATTGTTTTAGCTAATTCCTACGGCAAAGCGGAGTTCAGATGAACTGTACCTGCTTATGGATCTATCAAGAAGGCTTATTATTTAGTGTATTGCTAAAAATAAAAATAAAGCATGTTACAGACAACGGTGTGCAGAATAAGTCCAGCTCTACAAAAAGAAATCTGTGTTTACATGCTCCCTGAAATGTAGTAGGACTTTGATTTATTATCGGTGTTTTTTTCTCTGATGATGATGGTTATAAGTGATAATCTGGTTTTTAACTTCTTTTCCTTTTCTTTGTTCTATAAGTTTTCCTCTTGGTGAGGTTGAAGACGTAATCCATATATAAAGCAATTTCATAAAAGGTAAAATTATAACAATAGATGGAAAATGAACGCATGTTAAATATTTTACTTCACTCAATCAATGAGAGAACCAAACAGGTATCATAACCAGTTCAAAGAAGAAACTTTAAAAACACAAATATTTATGGAGCGATAGAATGTTGGAATAAATGTGCAAATGAGAGCAAACCTGTTTTTTTCCGCAACGAAAAGATGTAGTTCAGGTGAACGTTCTTCGACAGAATTTGCGAGTCTATAGACAAGAATTAGTTTAATTAAAAGCAAAGATGAACTATTGGGACCTCATCAAGATAAAAAGCTTCTGCACAGCAAAAGAAGCAACCAACAAAACGAATAGGCAACCAGCGGAATGGGAAAAGATCATCGCAAATGACATATCGGATAAAGGACTAATATCTAAAATTTATAAAGAACTTACCAAACTCCACACCCGAAAAACAAACAACCCAGTGAAGAAATGGGCAGAAGATATGAATAGACACTTCTCCAAAGAGGACATCCAGATGGCCAACAGACACATGAAACGATGCTCAATGTCACTCATCATCAGGGAAATACAAATCAAAACCACACTGAGATACCACCTCACACCAGTCAGTGGCTAAAATGAACAAATCAGGAAACTATAGATGCTGGCGAGGATGTGGAGAAGTAGGCACCCTCCTACACTGTTGGTGGGAATGCAAACTGGTGCAGCCACTCTGGAAAACAGTGTGGAGGTTCCTCAAAAAAATGAAAATAGAGCTACCCTATGACCCAGCAATAGCCCTGCTAGGAATCTACCAAAGAGACACAGGAATGCTGATGCATAGGAGCACGTGTACCCCAATGTTCATAGCAGCACTTTCGACAACAGCCAAATCATGGAAAGAGACCAAGTGCCCATCAATTGACGAATGGATAAAGAAGTTATGATACTTATATACTATGGACTACTATGTGGCAATGAGAAAAAATGAAATCTGGCCATGTGTAGCAACATGGATGGAACTGGAGGGTATTATGTTAAGTGAAATAAGTCAATCAGAAAAAGACAGATACCATATGTTTCCACGAATAGGTGGACTTTGTGAGACTAAGCAAAAACCAGGGGGAGGGGAAGAGGAGAAAGGAAAAAAAGACACAGAGAGGGAGGAAGATAAAACATAAGAGACTCTCAAAGACTAAGAACAAACTGAGGGTGAGGGGGATGAGGGAGGGGGGAGAGGGGGTGATGGACATTAAAGAGAGCACATGTTGGGATGAACACTGGGTGTTATATGTAAACCAATTTGAAAATAAACTATTATAAAAAAATTAAAAAAATTAAAAAAAAAAAGGATTAGTTTGCATTGTTCTCAGTATCTACGGGTTGGAAGTTGTAAAATAATTCCCCCAGAATGAAAATCAGATAATTCAGAGGCCCCCCCTGGACACTCCACTGGAGCTTTCCCAAAGTTTCCCACTAAAACACAAGCTTTCCCCTGCAATATTTAGTTCATTTCTCTCTCCAGAGGTTCAGCCTACTCCATCCCCAAGTAGGACCATTCGATAAATATTTACTTAAAAATGATTAAATGTCTATATTTTATAATTAGAGTAATCCGATTTAAAGACTATATTTTCAGTGCAGCCTTATCTCTGGAGAGTGGGTAGAGTTGGGAGATTCATAAGTTTCCCCTCCCAGGACAGTTGTGGTACTGTTGTGCAAGTCGTACACTGAACAGCCATGGGTGGCATCGTATTCCTTGGAGTCCCTGTAAATATTACGAACGACCTTTGGAACATGGTGCTCTGGAGTCAGGAATGAGCAGGGGAGCAGAGGGGGAAGAGAAGCCGAGAGCGTAGGTCTCGTTCAGGAAGCAAGTTCGTTCTCCCCACTCTGGGTATATAGCTGTGTGTTTACTGCTCCATCTTCCCACCACACGAGCCGACCAAGAGCCAAGGGGACGGAAGGCAGAAAGAAGTTCCCAAGCAGCACAAGGAGAAACCTGTTTTGGAAAATCTTTCGAGGATAGAAAGTTCGAGAGAAAAAGATAACCAGACCGTTGCTTTCCAAAGATCGCTATTTGCAAGTGACGTGTTGCCGCAGTGGAGACTCGGGGTCCGTCACTCACTTTTATTCCTCCTGAAGAAAAGCCATTTGTAGACGTGATGTTAAAAAGGGATCACTTTTTTAAGCATCCTCCTTTTTGTCACACGGCCAACTTCCAATACGATTCTTTTCCTTGGGATTCTATTTCATGCCCTGGAAAGCTTGCGTCCCCCTGAAAGCGCCTCCTCCAGGCACCTTTGGGCCCAGTTGCTTCCCCACCGGGAGGGAGCTGCACTCTGAGGTGACTGTCATTACCCCGCTTGTAAACTTCAGCTGGCTGCTGCGAATCTCCAAGGGCGACAACTGGAGGCGCGAGGATTCTCCATGCTCTTGCCAGCCCAGAGGCCTGGGGCCCCCACCAGCTTCCCTCCCCGGCCTCTCGCTCTCTGGACCCACCTCAGAGGCACCCAAGAGGGATGTGCCAGCCAGAGAAACATCCCCCGTGCGCGTGCCTGTGCCCAAGCCCCCGCGCTTCTGTCCCCGGAGTGTTTGCTCAGCCCCCCACCACCCTCCCTGCCTCAACCTGGGGCCCAGCCCTCTCTGGTTTCCAATTTCCAGGAGGGATAAAGACACACTTACAAAGGAGAGTTCCGAGACTTTGCCAAGGCGTGCCAGCCATGCGGGGGACTCGAGATGTAAGTCTGATAAAGACATGATCCACTTTATTAGATTTTTTTCCCGTTCCCTGTAAAGACTTTCTTGCCCTGAAGCTCAAGCCCTCCGCATGGGCACAGACACGCGGAATCGGGGGGCTCGGGGGAAATAGGAGGGGAAGCAGAGACACACACAAACGGGGGTCTCCTGTCTGTCCACTCGCCAGCTCGCAAATTCGGTTTCCTCCGGAGCAACCTGTGTTTCACCATCGGGAGGGAATGGCGGGTTCCAATGAGCCCAAGAGCGGGTCAGTGTGAAACACTTAGCTCCACTATAAAGACACCTGCTAAAAAGCAGTGTTTTATCACTGCATTTATAGCGACAATGTCCCAGTAAAGTGTTATCGCATCGCACGTAAACATAGACCCTGGGACGACGCCCTGAGTGGGAGGAAGCCGCAGGGACTGGCTTTTCCCTTGTGGGACCTGCAGTGGCACTTGCCAGGCCCCTGTGATACGTGGGGTTTGTTCTTCTGATCACTGCAAATCATCCTCTTATCTATTGAGGTACAAGTGACATAGAACATGTTAATTTTAGGCAGGTAATATATTAAATATTTGCATATAGAAACCCTTCTTTTTTGAAACAGGCCTCAAATTTAGGAAAGCTGGTGACACATAATGCTGGACGTGGCTCATTCACAGAAGCCGCGCATCTGTGCAAGCTTCACCAGTCACGTGTGCAGGTGACTCACCAGGGTCAAGGTGGGCCCATGATTGGCTTCACGATTATTAAATACAATTGTTTTTTTAAAGTGCAAAAAATCCACAAGAGGTGAAGGCGTCTTTTAATTGTGTTATTCTAGGGGCGCTTGGGTGGCTCAGTCGGTTAAGCATCTGACTCTTGATTTTGACGCAGGTCGTCATCTTGAGGTCGTGGGGTTGGTCTCTGTGCACTGAGCGAGAGGCCTGCTTGGGATTCTCTCTCACCCTCTCTCTCTGCCACTACCCCTACGTATGCGCTCTCTCTCTCTCTCTCTTTCTCTCTCTTTCTTTCTCAAAATAAATAAATAAACACTTAAAATAATAGTGTTATTCTAACCTGAGATGTCCGGAAGAATTCCAAGTAGGAAAATGAATTTCGAGTGTGTGAGAACCACTCTCGACACTGAGCTGAGCTCAGGCAGGATTTCCGGGCTTCCCGGAGCCCATCTCCCCTGTGCGGCTACAGGAGTTCTCACCAGGATGGTCCCATCCCTGTCCCACCGTTCTCTGCTGGGCTGGGGCGGGGGTGAGCGGGTACCTGGGTTTTGTAGGTGGCGGATCACTGGTCACAAGATCAACAGGCCCTGACTCGGGACCAGCAGTAGACCTGACGCCTGATGTAGGGATGGAAATGGATTCCTGTGGCCCCGGGGCTGGCAGGAGCAAGTGCTGCACACGGGGCGCACGCTGCTGTGACTGACCTCTAGAAGATTCCACTTCTAGGTCTCGGTCTCCACCCCATGCTCTGTCTGCCCTTGAGGCTCGCAGGGCCCCCACCATCTCCCTGCCCCCCCGTCCGTGTTATGCCCGCACCCAGAACAGCTCCCCATCTGAAATCCTAAATTCAGACATCCTGCCCTCTGGCCACAACCTTCTCTCCTCATGGAGCACGCTCTCTGTCCCTCCTTGACCTGTTCCTAAGGTCTCTGAAGCCTCGACTTCCCTGACATCTGTTCTCCCCCCACCTTCCTTCCTGTGTGCCCGACGCCTAGCACTTCGTCTGTTCAACCATGTTTTGCAAGTAAGCACAAACGTCTCCTGGTCCTTCCATTGTGTCTCCCAAGAAGACAAGCAAACAGCTAATTTTAGATCAATCCAAACATCTCCTTTCTTTGTTCCCCGGCCGGGGCTGTTGAGAAGTGGAAGAGATCTGCCATTACAATAGGAGTCACTCCTGATACAACTTCTCTGACCTCGACCACCGTCTCCATCCAGCCTGATGCCTGTGTTTTGGATCTGGAGACAGATACCAGCTCTCAGCGTGGAGAGAGGGGTTCTATAAAAGAGGAGTTACCAAAATGGCTTACCTTTAGGTCTCAGGAGGAAGAAATGGTAGAGTTAATTGGCTACAAAATAAGTCCTCAATCAATACATGTAATTGACTGACCGTCTTGGGCACACAACCATATTTGATTGGTCATGATCAACTCATTCTGATTTTTTGTTTCCCCCTCTCTCTCTTCTCCTGAAGATGAGGGACTTCAGTATCCATTCCGTATAACTACTTGGAGTTTCTACATCTCTTTGAATAAACCAGCATCTATTGAGCACCTTCTGTGTGCCTGATGCAATGGTGAGCATAAGCAAAATAGAAAATAGGAAAACTCACGGTCACAGACTTCAAAAGCTAATAATCCAGGTGGGGGGATAAAGGCAACGCACTTAAAAGAGCTGAAAAATAGATACAGGCAGAGTCTGCTGTACCTACAGTGACTGAGATGGAAACCCAGAAATGGGAGAGACCAGTGCTGTGTGGAGAGTCTTGGCGGGGATTAGGACATGGGCTCGCTTTTGAAGGAAGCTTTTGAAGGAAGGCTGCCGTGTAGATAACCAGAGGAGTGAGAACATCCCACCAGGCTCACCCACCACGCTCACCCTGTTCTGTCAACTGTAGTGTTGTCCCCCCTTTGTGACAGCGGAGCAGAATGCAGCCGCGGAAGGTGTGACAGGGGCTTGGACTGGTGATGGAGTCCCTGGTCCTAATCTGGCTCTTACAAAAAGCCTTCGCGATTCACATGTAGTGTAGGACTCTCTTCCCCTAGGTCGTCTGAGAGGAGGGAGAGCAAATGTTTAGGCTTATCCTGTGACATTTCCCAAACTCACCCCTTTGGGCCATGAGATAGAGCCTACATGAGGGTCCCCTCAGTTCAGACCCCAGGGAATTCACCTGGACCTGAGAATTCTCCTGGCATCTCCTCGCACTCAGGGGAGGAGTAGAAGTGACCCAGGGGGTGGGGAAAATGGTCTCTCACGCATCAGCCCCTCACACCCTCATCATCACAGAGAGGAGCATGGGGTCGGTCAATCCCAAGGTCAGTACGAATGTCATCCCCAAGGTCAACAGGGAAGGGAGCTTCTGGATGGTCTCTGTAGCACAGTGAAATACCTCTTCTTTGTCTGGGCAGGCATTGTACCTGCTGTATCAGAGTAGATATAGTTAAGTTCCTTAGACACAGCATTATTTTTAAATACATCTCTTATCTTAAAATTTGTCCATGCTTAAAATAGAATACCATTGTATGCCTGAACGTTACATTCTGTTAAAAGGGCAGAAAAGTACCCAGCATGAGTCATTTCCAATTCTTAAAATATTTGAGAAGGGTGTTTGTTCTCTTGCTGACTCCACATTATATTATAGCCTTCAGTAAGTTATTCGCAATACTGCCATATCGATCACTCTGCTCATTTTATTTTTGGAGTATCATCCACTTTTAAGCCAATGAATACAAAATATCATCAACATATGTGATAGTTCTTGCAAAAAACAAAAAAAAAATTACTTTTCCACAGCAGCTTGTAACGGTATAGTCACATTCCATTTTTGTCGTTTTGGTTTGCTTGGTTTTTGTTTGTCTAACATTTATGCATCTCTTATTATTAAGAGTTTTAAAGAAATTATGAATGGGAAGAGAATAAAATTGGCAATTATAAGGGCAGGAATAATTGAAAATATTACATTTACAAAAGAAAGCAGAGCCATTTTCTGAAGAATGTGCTCAGTTCTCAAATGTAGGGTGAAGATATCTATGAAGATTGGGGCAAATGAAATAGACACCCTCCATAAAATACTGCCACGTGTGTTATCAGAATCTACAGTATCAGGAACCTCAGAAAAAAAGTTTATTGCAATAAGTCGTGAAACTTCAGCAATTAAAATAGAAAAATAGTCGTATAAGTACTGCGTGCTAACCAATTGTGCCACTGAAGCGTCAAACAAAAATAAAAAAATAAAAAAAAATAGAAAAATAGTGACACGGGAATAGAGAGATCAATAGTCTTCATTTGGAAAAATGTGTAATTATGTTAATTTTGCAACCTAAGCGGATAGTTCATTGTTGACATGGAAACCTGAAGTTTGGCCTTGGGCTGTGCATGTACGGTGTGTGTCCACATAAGTCTGTGTGTGCGTGTATGTGTGTGTGATGGATGTGTCTGCAGAGAGGTCTGGAACAATCTTCATCCGACAATGGTCATCTCAAAGTAGCAGAGTCTTGTGTGTGGTAGTTCTTGCTTTTTGCTTCTTTGTACAGTTTGTGTGTTTAACAAACGTATTAAAGCTATCGGAAATAGCCTTAGACAGAGGTCCACAAAGTAATCCTCACATGGCGTTTCCTGTCAGTTCCCATTTCTAGTTTTGGGCACAGTCCTCACGCTCACTGTATGAATTCCTTCTAGTGCTTCTGTTAGGTCTTCAGTGCCCCGAGGGAAGGGGAAGTTCCCTGGGCGCTGCTCTTCATACGCACACTATGGTTTCAACAGCAATCACCACAACGGACTTGGAGATTTGGTAGTGTGGCCTGCATATAATTGTTCCAGAATTAGCTGAGGATTAATTTATTGAAATGTGTGATCACGCCTCTAGCTTTTGAAATGAATGGAAATGGGTCAACTGGGGTGGCTAAGAGGTGGGTTTTCTCTTTATACTCATGTCATGTGGTTGCCATATATGACCACACCTGCACTGTGCCTGTGCGGTTCTCCCCTGGCGCCAGATCCAAGCTGTGGAAGATAGCTCGTGAAGGAGAGGAGGGCGGTGAAGGAGGAGAGAAGAAAGGAGATGATGGGGAAAACCCTAACCTCAAAGTCCATTCTGACTTGGGACACAGATGGATTTAGTCACTATTAATGATATAGCAAAATGGCGCCACAAAAACAGAAACTCAACAAGAACAGGTATGTGCTATGTGTCATTGGCTCCTAACTACATACAGCTTCCCCAGGCTGTGCTCTGCAGAATATTTCTCTGGGGAGGACACAGGAGAGGGAAGAGCTCCAGCCTTGCTGTGTCCAGCAAGACGAGGCGTGCTCCCCGGTGTGACAATACTCCCCTCTGGTAGAACTGCCTTTCTCCAATTTTCACCAATGTGAGAAGCTGTCACTTTCCGATTTGCCCACATGTACCTTAGGATTCAGCCGCCTTAATTCTCCCATTTCTAGAACAACTCAATAGCAAAATAAGTGACATAATAAAGGAATCATATGGAAGTAAATAGGACAGCCTTTGTTTCCGTGATGAGGTACAAGGCTTCCTATTCTTACCCTCCGATGATGATGGTGAACAGATGACAATGACACCCCAACTTCAATGGGAGAAAATCACGTCTGTGGGTGGAAAGTTTCTTTTGCCAGTAACTTAAGTTCTGCATTCAGTTCGTTAAACCTGTTCTTTCTTTTTCACAAAAACTAGTGAAGATCTCTTTTTTCTCTCTGAACCCACTATAAAATTAGTCAGTATGTAATTAAAATAATCCCTCAGAAAGTGCATGAGGAGGAAGTCATGGGAGAAAGAAAACTGGTGGGAAGGAAGTTAAGTGAATGGCGGATAGACTGTCAGAATACCACTGTTCTGCCCAAAGCAGGCTCTGCTGCGTGCTCTTGCACGCATGTCCACAGGGGAGCACGCACCCACCATGTGTGTCACGTGACACGTGAGTGCATCTGGGGGGCGGTGAGCTGAAGGCAGGCCCGTCCCTGTACTAATGGAAATTATTTTGTTATTGCAATGTTCGCCTCTTAAAAACGCTAAATAATATTTTGTACTTTCTATACGAGTCCTTCTTATCAAATAATAGTTAGGCTTCTACTCAGGTTTCTCCAATTTCTTTCTATTTTATAGGACTCTAAACTCAGTTTTGTAGTATGAAATGACATTAAGAAATTCTAAAGAGATCACGACACTAAATAATCATAACAGAGCTGTTTACCAGGAATGGTATGGATGTTCCCGTTGACACTAAGTTCTGTTTTGATAACCTAGGTAATAGGAGTAGAGATTAAGTAAGTAGCTTCTACAGATTTTTCAGCTGGGAAAAAAAAACTAATTTGTTATCAGGTATTTTGAAGTTTGTAGGTAGGAAAAAGAAGTTATCTTACATAAAAATTATAATACACAAAACCAAAATCATTTTTGTTGAAGGAACACACCCGTGCAACATAGGGGAGAAATATATAAAGAGGGTGATGAGTAGATTTAAATTTATGTGTAAGGAAAAGGAGAGAACTCATCTTAGTTTCTTTCCCAAGTAAAAGCACAGGAGGTGTAAGTGAATTTTTAAATATGCATTCACAAATAATATTTACCAATGTTTTAGAGAGATCTTGCAGGAAATGCAATTCATGTAGACAGATCCAAAAGCTTACCTAAGGCTTTAACATCTAGGTTGAAAATTGCATTTAGAACAATTTGTCAGCCGAATTTCCAAGAACATTAAAACTCATGCAAGAAAGAAATTAATATCATGCATCTCAGCATCACTTAAGAGATGCATAGATCAGAGATTCGTTCTGGTGCCATGAAGGTCTGACGTTGACTTTCAGACAAGATGAGAGTGTGAACCACGTGATAAGACAGAAGTATGAACAGCTAATTTGCAAGCGTTCCTTGGGATTATAAATGCAGTGCGCGGTAAGGAGAGGTGGCCCCAAACTGGTTCCTCAGAGGTCTGCAGACCACAGAAAATATATTTTTAACTCATCCGTGTGTATACCATATCTGACAAAAGGACATATCTTCCTTTCTCTATTATTTTCCAAAGACAATAGTGTTCCTTCTGCTTCTGAAAGCGTAAATGAAGCCCACATTTTTGAGTGGATGAGAAGCAATTTCTCAGTTACATCAACAACAGTAATGCGTTTTAGTGCTTTCCGCCATTTACTTGTAGAAAGTGCAACTGAGTATTGTTTAGAACATTTTAACAATATTAGTGTACTGAAAATGGCATTAATTCTTTATTCCCATTTGCACATAATTTCAGATATAGTCATGTGCATTCCCCCCAAAAAGTGAAAAGACAGAGTGTAAAATCTGAATCTGTATTTATTGTATTAGAAAATATTCCAAACCTCAGTTTAAAAAGAAAAAAAAAAACCCACCTGGGGAATAGGAATGCTGAGGGCTTGCGAGTGAGCCTAGCATTTAAAATCACAGAGTTCGGATTGTGTTTGCTTCAAAATCAGTCCGTCTTTCCTCATCCGATCACAGAGTTTCACGTCCCCTTCTCTGGTTACCTAGGTTAATAAAGCTTGGTGTTGTGACATGCAAATGCGTCAGGCATTTACACGATTTGATATTGTCTTCACGGATCCTCGATGCTTAAACCGAGAGGGCTGTAGGCACCCCTGCAGTGCTGAGATGCGTGAGTCAGTCTCCCAGCGACACACGTGGGGCAGTGACCACACGGCTGCACCCTCTCGGAAAGTCCATCAGAAAGGTCAGAGCATCCTTACGCATCCTGGAACTGACATGGAAGACAGAGGGAAACCGACCACATGGGTGCTGTGGTCAGACTGGGCGCAGAAAAAGACTTTAAAGTGTATTTTTGCTGAAGAGAGTAGGATCTGCTGTTGTGACTGTAGACATACTTTATCCACGGGACATGGGAAATTTTCAGAAATGTTTGTTTCTAAGTAGCTGCAAGGATGACAAATCTCTTGTAAAGGGAGTCTTCATTCATTCGCTCCGATGTTAGCACCATGTTAGAGTCGTGATGGTCTCCAGCAATAGATTATTCTCCTTTGATCTAGGTATTTAGACATAAGACAAAGAGTAAATATATTTCCTGCACTCAAAAAGTTTATCCTGTATAAGAAAGATAAGCTAGAAATTAAAATAGCTTTTAAAAGATCTTACATGAAGTCAAATTCTATTTTAAAAAGACAGCACCAAAAACATACAAAGAAAATAGCTTTTAAAAAATGAACCTCAATGGCTATTAACTTGGCAGCATGGCCATATAGAAAGGTGATTTCTGCTGTGACAGCCATGATGAAGTGACAGGGACCTGGACTTGCCTTCTCATCTGAAACAACCAAACCACTGGACTCAGTGCAGGACACAATGCTGCTGAAGACACTGGGCACCAGGTAGTGAAAACAGGACCCATGAGGGATGGGAAATCAGTGAGGCTAGCAGTGCCCTCACCGCAGCTTCCTGCCTAGAGGGCGTCTCCAGGCCACAGCGCAGTGACAAAGAGCACATGAAGGCCCCGGTGTCATCCCAAGCTGAGGATACGGAGCAGAGGCTTTAAGGTGCCTGTTGGTTTCCAATCGCAGTCTTAACAAATCACCATGAATTTACCAGCTTAATACAAAACAAATTTCTTACCTACCATTCTTGAGGCCAGAAGTCCAAAACGGGACAGCCACTTCGTGTCCTTCCTGGGATCTCTAAGAAAACACCTGAGCCTAAATCTGGACGACCTTGTATGAGTCAATGGCTTCTTAGACATGGCACCAAAAGCTCAAGCAACCACGGGGAAAAAAAAATAAGATAAATTGGAACTTCATCGAGACAAAAACTGTTGTGCTTTCGAGGATACACCAAAAAAGTGAAAAGACGACTCATCACAGACAGGAGAAAATATTTGCAAATTCTATATTCGATAAAACCAAGTATCTCGGATAGACGAAAACCGCTACGACTCAGCAATAAAGAGACAACCCAAGGCAAGAATGGGCCACGGATGTACACAGATGTTGCAGATAGATGCGCAAAAATAAATGGCCTATTTTGCTCATTTTAAAACAAGTAATTAACAATAATAAATGGTTCATTTTGCCCATTTTTAATAAGCAATAAATGAACACAATGATCTAAATTGTCTTTCTGCAATTCTCCAAAGAAAATATACAAATGGCCAATGATGACATGGAAAGACACTCAGTCTCATTAGCCGTCAGGGAATGGACAGTGGACTACTACTGCACACCCATTAGGGTTATAATAATAAAGACATAACAATGGGAAATACACAAGTATTGGTGAGAATGTGAAGAAACTGGAAACTTCCACCTTGTTTGTGGGAATGTAAAATGGTGTAGCCACTGTGGACAATAGTCCCCTGGTGCCTCTTGAGTTAAATATAGAATTACTCTATGTTTTTAAACATAAAACTTATCAGACAAAATTCCAAAAATTTCACCTCTGAGTATATTGGAATTGAAAACAGGTGTTCAAGATAAAAACTTGTAAACAAATATCACAGCAGCACGAATTACAGCAGCCAAAAAGGAGGAACAACTCAATGTCTATCATCTGATGAATAAATAAAAGCCACACAGCGGAATATTATTCAGCCATAAAAAGGAATGGTGTACTGACACCTGCTACAGTGTGGATGAACTCTGGAAACATGCCAAGTGAGGGAAGCCAGGCAGAAAAGACCACGTATTTTATGGTTCTATTTACATAAAATGTCCAGAGTCATCAAATCCACAGACACAGAAAGAAGATTTGAAGTTCCTAAGGGGTTGGGGAGGTGGAATGGGGAGTGAGTGCCTGACGGACACAGGGCTTCCTTTTAAGATAATCAAAGCGCTCTGAAATTAGATGGCAGTGATTATTGCAAAACGTTGTGAACGTAGCAGATGTCACTAATGGTAATTTTTACATTATATGTATTTTACAAAAAAAATAAGAGAGAATAGAAAGAAGTGAATATTACAATTCCTCTAAAGACAAAGTTTTAAACAATCTTTATCAAGACGTAGGGATAAGATATGGATGACATGAGATGGACCACAGGTAGGTCATTGTTGATGGGTGATAGATACACATGTAGCTTCTTTGCACTGTTGTATTTCTATTAATGTTTCTATAGTAAAAAATATACACACAGATAAATAAAAATTTAAGCATTGCATCAAGGCATCAGGGAATTTTGTTGATTCTTGTTGATGTAAAAAATAATCAAGAATAGATCCTTGGAAAAAGAGTTGCATGGGCTATGATTTTGATATGATCTTACCTATGGTTTTATAGGCTATTATTCGACAATGTCTCAAAATTAAGTTTAAAAGTACAAAATGGTTATCATAGTTGCCAGTGAATAATGATTTTAGTAATGGAGATATATGCGTAGATGTCTTAAAATCACCCAGTGCTTCGTAGAGCAAACCCTCAATAAGTACTGTTTTCTGAATTAATGAATGCTCCAATATATATGCTTGGTCCTAAAACTTACAGGATTGTTGTGAATACATGAGTACTGTTAACTGTAGGGAATGCATATTTCCTCATGAGGAATGCAATCACCAGCTTTAAGTACTTTGAACAAATTAATTAATAAAAACAAATCTGAGCTTCTAAAAACAATTGACAAACTAGTCAAGTCAAAATACATTCTCGAATGAGTTGCAGGTACCAGACCAATCTGCATGCGTGGAATTGATCAGATGCTTAGGTATCACACAGATAGAACCTGAGAATTTAATTCCTAATTTAAGATTTCGGTGTTCATCAATTTCATCCAATTTGGGGACAGAAAAAAATTGTGCCCATCTTAAATAAAATCAACTGCTTTTTCTCCGTAAATGTCTCTGTATTCAGCCCAGCAAATCATTCAAAGATCGAAGCGCTTTATCATGGTTCAACTTCACCGCTCCCAGTCTCAGTGAGGTGCAAGTTCACATCTACCCTGCACGCACCGCGCAGCTAGCCCGGCTCAACACGGAAACAAATCTGGCTCCGTAGCCTCTGCCCAGCTGCTCCCTGAAGCCTGCCCTGCCCCGAAGTGAGAGAAGTCTTTCTGCATCTATCACTTTCTCTCTTTCTAAAGTTACTTTTTATTAGTTTCCTGAGCTGCTCGTCTCTGCTCACCTCCGACTCCTCCTGAGCCAGAAGTGCTTATTTCCTCCTTCTCCTTCATGGTTTCCGTGGTCTACAGGATTTCCTGCGATTCCTTTTGGCCGCTCAAGATCCAAATCATTTGTTTATCTTAAAACAACTAGAACGCTAATTCTTACAAACTTCTGGAAACCAACATGCACCAAATGTGTAACTTGCACACATGACTATAACGCTACAAAAACCTTTGGAAATCAGAAAAGGAGGGCCATATGTTCTACCTACACAGTTTTGCTCGAGGAATGACTAACTGGGGGAAGAGGCCACAATTGGACAATGTGAGAGGCATGCAAGTAGGATGAGACCCCTTGGAGTTGTCTAGAATGTTCACCCTCACCTGTTGGCCCAAGGTCCACGCTGGTGCAGGTACCATTCATTGGCTGCCATCAAGGGTTGCAGCAGATCCAATGGACGGTTCCTTCTTTGTTTGGCACTACATGTCAGCCGCATCTCTCTGAAGACTTGGCAAGAAGGCTCTTTTCTCTTGGTACCAAAGGAAACGTGGTTACCTCCTTCCAGATTAGGGAAAAAAAAAAAAGGAGCAAATAAAACAAGATCCCCTGGCCAGAATCTTGCTGGGTGAGTAAATACCAAATATGTGTTTGCTTCCCCCCCGATTCTGTGTGGCGATTTCCATACACACGCCACGTGAAGATTTGGTTGAATATTAGTACGATGCTTTGGCACGACTTGGTTAATACTAAAAATAAAATTTTCTCTCCCCCATATTTCATCTTGGTACAATTTCCTGTCTTGAAGAAAGATGGAAACTTTTACTTGGAAGATATATAGTTAGAATTTCCTGTAATACTGAATTAGCTCCAGTCAAAATGAACTATTTTACACTGCCATTATTACTCACTTACCAAAAATACTTTGTTCTGGGTTTAATATTTTCTTAATACTTTTAACTTTCCTAAGCACTTTCTCATCGAGTATCTCCCAAGGCTCACAATAGGCCTCAGAGTCAGGGAAAATGTTGGAGAAGAAGGCGTGGCAGTGAGTAGGGACAGAATTAGGATTACGATCCACGTCTCCTTACTCTTGGTTCCGTGCTTTTCGGGAATAAAAAAAATTAAGAACACAAAACCGAACAAAGCACCGTTTCATCACATAGCAAATCAAATAGCTAAATAAGATATTTTTCTAAGCGACAGAGGCAAATGCTATTTGTTTATGACTATGTTTGCCTCGACACTGTTCAAAAATTCTTCAGTAAAAACTTACATTAAAAATCACATAAAAGACTCTTTTCATGCCATACCTTGACAATAGACATGTCCATGCAAAGTTATGAGGCTCCATTACATTTTTATTATGATATGATTACTATGTGAACGCAAATTTCTAAAAAGCTCTATCCAACTGTAATTTCGGGACAGCTTCATTGCATTAAGAAACAAAACAGTCAACATAACATTGCATTAATTTGGGGGTTTTGACAGAAAGCCATAAAACAAAAGAATGTGCCAAATCAAGTCAACCTAGAATTTGGCTTCTTGTAGAGTGGGTCGTATTATGGACGTTCATGGTTCTAAATACAGAGACCAGGAGGAGATGCAAAAGGGAGCCCGAGAACTTGGGCGCGACTGGATGGAATTAATTAACGTGCCGCCCGGAGCTTCGCGTCTGCGCGCCTTGACGTTGCTGGCTTTCTGTATCACTGGATCCGGTTCTCACAGTGATATGTAGCCCTTTTCTGCTACCCTACTATTGAAGCCAAGGGGAGGGCTGCTGGCAGGCATTCCTGTGCTCTCTTTGGTATTTTTTTTAAAACCCTGTATATTTATGGGGTTTTTAAATACTATCTTTTCCTGTTTACCATATGTCAAATTCCACATGAACTGATAAAAACATGCAAAGGCCTTATCACTCTAATCTCCTAAAATAGACTTTCCTCCCTCCTACCTCCTACACTTCATCAAGCCCCGAAGTGCTAATTACTAAAATCTAAAATGCTCATCTGACCGAATTGCATTACGTGTCCATTTTTAAAGACCTCAATTCAATTACCCACACTGATGTGGGCACCCAGAAAAAAAAAAAAAAAAAAAGAATTCCTGTCTGTATTTTTCCATTTCGCAGCGACTCAGCTCTGGGACAGTTCAGCCTCAAGATGGTTCCCCCCCCCCCCAATACAACATGCTCTTTTTAAAGCAAGCCAGCACCCTCCTGGCTAGGAGCGCGCGCGCCGCTTGTATTGACACGGCAGCAGGCCGCCCTCATCAGAGCCTGCTGTGATGCTTCTAACTCCACACTCCAGGGAGTGCTTCCCTGCTTGATGCTGGTAGCAGATTAAAGCTGTTCTAATTTCCCACCCAAGCCAAATAGATGCATAAGCAAGCTGTTAGATTGTCTCGGGATGGCGCGGGACACCATCGCGCCGCTCTTCGGGGCTCTACCGGAGTAAGCATATCGGTGAACATTCACAAGTACAATCGCGAAGGGGCGGGCTGGGAGGAAACGGAAGCCAGAGGTGTGAGAGAACCGCTCCCCAGTCCAGGCGCAGGTTCCTGCGGAAGTAGCAGTGGAGGTCAAAGCCCACTTAACCAGAATGGAGTCAAACAGGCTTGCAACTAACAGTAGAGATGCCGTTTGTTGAAAGACCAAGATAGGGGGCACCTGGGTGGCTCAGTCGGTTGAGCATCTGACTTCAGCTGAGGTCACGATCTCACGTTCATGGGTTCCAGCCCCTCATCGGGCTTTGCGCTGACTGTTCTGAGCCCACTTTGGATTCTTGGTCTCCCTCTCTCTCTGCCCCTCCCCCATTCATGTCTTCTCTCTCTCTCAGAAATAAATAACCATTAAAAAAAAAAAGAAAAGAAAGAAAGACCAAGAGGAAAGAGAGAGTGATAGTGGGTTATCTCCCCGCATTTACCTCCAGACATGGTCGTCACACTGTGTTCTATGCTGGAGACTGTCCAGAGGAACTAAGGGGAAACCGAGAGCTAGGAGGCAGCTGGTGGTCACGAAACCGAGGGCCCTGGGACAAAGCCATAGGTCACTCACACCCTTGCCTGGGAGACAGAGTGGCAAGTCCAGTTGAGTGTTTCCAGCCCCTCATCCCAATAAAGCAAAAGATGGAGTTGCTGGTGATGTTAAGGATATCCATGGCATGAGATGAGGTATACATTTTGCAAAAACAATGTGGACATGATACATTAGCAGACTGGGAGAAAAAGGTGAGAACCAAGGTGGGAAAATGCAGAGCACCAAAGGAAGCTTACAGCACCCGAAACACAAGGAGCATGCCTGCACTCGTGGTGCAGAAACAGTGACGTCAAGATGAGCGGAACATAATTACACGCTTGTTGGGACTCATTTTCATCGTCATTGTGTCAAAAATGTACAGTAAAAACCCAGGTGCATGCAGCATTCTGCTGAGTGTGGCTTAGAACAAGGGATATAGAGACCTTCCTTATTCCTTGTAAGAGTTTCTATAAAAATAGAAATAGAATACATAAAAAATACCATTTGCGAAAAAAAGGACTTATCTAATCATTGATTATTGGGCCTCATGCAATGAGATTTTTCTTGTACATTATGTAATATGAGCTTCTACCAAGATGTTTTCATATTTTTAAAAGAAGGAGACCCTACCTACGAAGGCTTTACACCCAAATAAATGATGTGGTGTTAGTCTATAAATAAAGGAGATATGTATATAATGGGTATCATTTATGTACTGAGTTACTGGGTAACCAGTATATATAGTTACTGGATATATATATATATGTATATATGTATATATATGTATATATGTATATATATATATGTATATATGTATATATATATGTATATATGTGTATATATATGTATATATGTATATATGTATATATATATGTATATATGTATATATATATGTATATATGTATATGCAGGATTCAGCCTTGCCATCACTAGGTGTCCCCACCTGCGCCGCCCCCAGGACACCCATCTGGGATGCACCAGTCTGAGTCAATCCTGGGATCCAAGAGCTGCCTTCAGAGCAGAGGTTCCGGGCCGTGGGCAGCCTCCCAAAACAGATCTGGCGGGTGTCCGTGCCCTTAAACCTCACCGCACGTCTGGCACTGCCCTGAAGGAAGCATGCTTCCTCATCGCCAGATGGGTTTTGGCCCCTTTTAAATCTGAAAAAAAAAAAAAAAAAAAAAGAGTGTCCTCGTTTCCTCAGAGTCCGTCCCTCTTTCCCCAGCCATGATCTCCACTCGGCTCTGGTTTTCCACAAAAGAGTGGTTGTCTTCCAGCACGGCCAGCCTTTGCTCCGCGAAAGTCCTGGGGTAAGAAATTACTCTTCTGATTGTGGCGGGGATATGAAAAATACAAACGCTGAGGCGAGCCAACACAAATACAAACCTCACTTGACAATCCGGCCACCTTTTTGTAATTACGCTTTAAAATGTGTCTTTTTGAGTCACAAGGAGAGAAAATAAACTGTGAGAAAGTGGAGCTCAGAGTCAGATGGGTGGAAAGGAACGTGGTTGTGTCTACCCAGAGCCACGGAGAACGGGGCTCGCCCTAACCACAGGCTGGCAGGACCAGAGCTGTGCCAGAGCTCAAGGTCATTTCCCTAACTCAGCATGGCAACCGTGCATGCCTTCGACTTTAGATGCTTAAACTGACCAGCGACTCGTAATTTTTAAGTAACGATGCTATTTTCTTGGCGAAAATAATATGAACGTTGTTTGACACTTGGTATCTTACGCTTTAGCGTTTCTGTTTTTGATGGGAGCGGGTCCTGTTTTCAAGTGTGCAAACTCTTTTAGGATGTGTCGCCAAGCAAATGAGCCTTTAAAGCTCCCCTGCCTTGCTGCACGGTTTCCTCCCATCGGCTCGACTCTGCTGTAATGTACCGGGGCTGAGGGAGCAAATCCCGCTTTGGGGAGTCTTGTGGTCAACACACGCATCCCAGGCTGCCCAGCCCTATTTCCATTCAAATTGGAAGTTTGAAAGACGCTCCGAGGACAGGAGAATGAAAAGAAGATCAGGAGAAGAACTGACCTGTGAACTCGCCTCCAGCAGCGCTTTCGGAAAGATTTTGTGAAGAAGGAAAAATAAGTGCCGAGATAGGTCGGATTGACGGGGAGGAGAAGAGAAACGCGTTTCAAAAAAACTGTAAAATATGCTAACAATCCATTTGGGATTTGGAACGGTCCCTCCCACTGAGCTGGAAACTCTGGGGGGACACGTGGCCCTTCTACCGGGTTCACGGACGTCCTGCCATGACTGTCCAGCCTCCCCTGGAGGGATGGGCGTTAAGCCGCGGTTTACCGATTTTTCTTTGTCAACCATCCGTCGCTGCAGTGAGGCCCTTGGTCTCTGTTCAGCCTTCAACAAGAAGCTACAGCGGAGAAATTCTCTCTTTTCCTTTGCTGTCGTATGAAAGACGAGCTCCCCACGACCATTGCTAATGTCCCCTCAGCCGGGGTCTTATGCCGTCATCACAGGCCCCTGCCAGTTTGGAGAGAATATTCCCCTGCCATTCTCCCAGGTTCGACTAAAAACACAAAAAGGTTTGGCTTGGGTGCGAATTTATGAGAATTGTTCCAAAACACAAACCAGAAACAAAAAGAGCTTTAGATTAGCTAAACCTGTGTTGAATTAGGCCATAATAAAAGAATAGTCTCTCACGGATTTCAGTTGTGGCTTGGCCAACATTCTAGACACACACACAGAACGCAACGAGCTTTTCTTCTAAAAGGAAAGTCACTTTAGAGTGCGGTCATCTTCAGTAAACAGGACAATATGCTGATCTGCTGCTTTTTAAAATAAGTTTCAGTGCTACTTTAATTTGAAAATACCCCTCTAATATGCACAGTGGTCCACTTCCTCCCTTGTGAGTCTCTCCAACATTATGGGGACTTTCAATTCACTAGTTAAGAGCAACCCTTATATCTGAAAGAAGAAAACGCTGGGTGGAAAGATTGTCCGTGCAAATTGGGAAACTGTGACAATGAATTGTTTTAATAGAAAACGATCAGATTACATTTAAAATTTTTAATTTTTTAAAAAGTTTATTTAGTTTCGAGAGACAGAGCGCAAGTGACGGAGGGGCAGAGAAAGAGGGAGACACGGAATCTGAAGCAGCCTCCAGGCTTTAACCTGTCAGCACAGAGGCGGATGCAGGGCTCAAACCCATGCACCCTGAGATCCTGATCTGAACTGAGGTCGGACACTCAACCAATTGAGCCACTCAGGCATCAGAAATTAAAAGTTTTTAAAGACAGTACCTAATGTTCTGATGAAACAGTTCCAGAATGGAACGGTCTTAGAATTCATACTGTTATTACTCTATCCTGCCCGTCGTTCACTTGTTGTGTGTATGACATGAGCGCCCCTCTAAACAATACACATCATTGTAACAGCCTAATTTGCATACTACTCCAAAGTATTACATCATTGGATACCTAGGAAAACCAATAATATTGGTAAGACAAATATTAGTCCATTTTCATTTGTGAAGAAACTCAAACTCACGGAAATGAACTACCCAAGGTTACAAAGCCAATAAGAAAGAATAAACCTTGATTTTTCTGACTCATAATTGCAGTTTTGAAAATTTGACTCCCTCCATCATATCCACGCCCCAAGTTTAAAATCTTAACCCCAAAGATACTCACTTTGAATCTCCATGAAAATCAACCTGATTCCACTTACTCTTCCACACTGAGGAGGTACATCCGTGGACCCATGGTCAAGTTGAGCAGACATAAACTATATATATATATACACACACATATATGTGTGCGTGTGCGTGTGTGTGTGTGTGTGTGTCTGAAATGGAAAGTGTCTGGCTTTTCAGGGGCACCTGGGTGGCTCAGTCAGTTAAGCGTCCAACTTCGGCTCAGGTCATGATCTCGTGGTCCGTAATTTTGAACCCCACGTCGGGCTTTGTGCTGACACCTCAGCCTGCTTCGGATTCTGTGTCCCCCACCTCTCTCTGCCCTTCCCCTGCTCATGCTCTGTCTCTCTTTCTCTCAAAAGTAATACACATTTTTTTAAAAGTTTAAAAAGAAAAAACATGTGTTGCTTCTCAGATTCTTGGGTAAATTCGTTTTCTGGCTAGCGGATGGCATAAAGCTGAGTAACACCACAGTGAGCCATCCTGTGGCCAGAGAGCTTGCGGGCTGAAGATGGCCTAGCGACGTATGGGCAATGCCTTCAGTCCTCTGCGGAGGAGAAGTAATAAGCAGATAGGAGGCGCATGCCAAAGGCAGATGCAAAGCATGGGATTGAGTCTCCTCTTTGGTAGAGGAGACAATGAGGACATTGGAACTCAGAACGGGGGCCTGCTAGCAGGTGGGGAGGAGGAGGAGGCCGTTCCAAAAGTGGTCTTCAATAAAAATATTAATGACGACACCCTGTAAATTTCTGGCCAAAGGAGCAGAAAGCTAGTCATGTGGAGAATAAAGGTAAGAATAATAATAAAAAAGCTTTCTTCATAGCTTACTACTAGATGCCTCCACCATTAAGTCTTACCAACAACCATGAGCTGCATGTATTTGCCCCACTTGATTGGTGGGGAAACTGAGGACTAGATAATTTATACAGCTTTGTTAATGTCAAAAAACTGGTAGTAAGAGAGTTTGAGACTTGTCCTGTCTAATCTGGAGCCCATGCTTTTAATCCTAATGCTCTCTTGGGGCTTATGGTAGAAACGGTGTCCTAACACACCCACCAGATTTTTCTCCCACAGAGTTTTATCAGTCTTGAATCTTCATTATCCATTATTTATTTATATGCCTTAAGTATTTTCCCTGCTTAAAAAAAATGCCTCAGAAAGATATAAATTAAGCCTCGTCATGCCGTAGTGTGAATTAATTTCTCAACGGACTTCGATTGGGGAAATGAGAGACAGGACCCATGGGATTCTGGAGGACTGACTGCAGAGGGGTAAGAAGCTGTGGAAGAAAGGGTGGTAGAAGAGAAAATGGAAAGTAAACATCACCTTTCATATCAGGAAAGCACGGGCTGGCATTCTGTGGAAATAATCCCATTGTTTCAATAGCTTAACTGTATACAGTTTCATTTCTTATTCACATTATATGCTTCTCGTGGGTGCAAGGTGGGGTCATACTCATTTTAGTTCCTCACCGCCACACCAAGTTGACACAATCTGTCATTCCCACCGCCATGACAGCAGGGGAGAGAATTGTGGGGGTCCACACAGGCGATGGAGTGCCACACAGCATTCGGTCCACACTGCATTGATCAGAACTAATCATGTGACAACACCCAGCCACAGAGGGGTCAGGAAGTGCCAACCTACTGTGTGCACAGACCGTGGGGAGCCAGAAAAAGTCATAACAGCACTCGTTGAATCTTCTGTCAATGAATACTCTCAATATTTACCTACTCCTCCTTGTGGCCCTTGCTTAGCATTCCTTGTACTTAAGTAGCACATCTGCCTTTCCAAATGCATTTCTGTTCACTATCATAAACTGCTTTCTAAAATCATTATGTTTTCAGAAGGTCAGCTTCTGTTTCATCACATACATGTACTATAGAGAAAAGTAAGTCAAGAAGATACCTTTTAAACATGTTTGGGATGAGAGCTGGCATATGGTGAGTGATGGGTTCTGTATTTGCGATGCGAGGGTTTTGTCATCTTTATCAAAGGGAGTCTTGTCTGCTACTTCAATTATGTTCTTTCCTTATACATTATCTTATCAGAGGCATTGTATGAGATCTTAAAATCATGAATTTCTGACTGATGTGAATGATTCATCTTATTGTAATTTTCTGTGAATATTATGATAGCCAAGAGGAAAGGGAAATTCATTTGTATGCTGTGAGATCTTTGGAAATCAAACTTTACTTTAAAAATAAATTTTATTGCCATAAGGTATTCTTTATGTGTCATTCCTCACCTTAATGAGAATGTGATGGACCCTTCATAATGAGTAGAATCTGAATCATGAGGGAAATGTCAAAATAAAATGAAGATTTCAAAATAGAAGGGCTCCCATAATTTTGCAAAAAAAAATGGGGGCAAATTATATCTTAGTTTTAGTAAGCAAATATTTCATTTTTGTAAATTATGTATATGTATGTAATCATTTACAGTTTTTTAAAAATTATTCAATAATTTTAAGACTCTAATGTTGTCTATGATGTCTACGCCTGTGCTATACACAATGACTAGAAAACCAAGGCTTATAAGAAACTGTCTCAACCTCCCAGGATTTTATATTCTGGTTAAGATCAGGTTTTCCAGAGCAGAACTTGAGATGAGAACGCATGAACAATAATCTGTTTGGAAAGGAAATGGTCCCGGGGAAGCTGATGAAAGAGAGAAGTAAGCAAGGTAGGATAGGGAAAGGCCAGGCAAGGATATGATGGCAGCGAGTAGCTTCATTTTGATCCCTCGGGTGATCATGAAGTGTAAATTACACCTAATGGTTGTCTTGACCTGAAGCAAGTCTGGGCTATCATACTCTTGAACATTCAATCATTCAATCATTGGCTAAGATCTGCGTCAAGAGAACATAAACTCCTAGGCACTTCCAGCTGTCTGCACATGCAAGCGAAATGGTCCAGGCAGCCCTAGGACAGTCATCCAAAGAAATATGATAGATAGCGGTCGCTGAAGACATGAGCATCCCCTGCTGGAAGGGGCACCTAGGAAAGGAACTCAGGGAATCCAAGAGAAGCAGTGGCAATATCAATTACAGTGGCAATATCAATTACAGTCCGCCCCTTGTTTCCTTCACAAGGGCTCACAGTAAGCTCACTTTATCCTGTCATGACATCTTCGAAAAGGTGGTTGATGAGCCTTTCAGGGGACTTACGAGGAGAGGGTCAGTGGGTGGTCTATAGCAGTGGCTATAGTGAGTCCCCAGGCTGTAGCTTGCACTGACCACCGCCAGGGACGGTGGTGTGCCATCTCGCGTCCATGAAAATTCTTATGCTAGTTTTCCCTTCATTTCCCTTACTGGTTTTACATTTCAAATGTGAGTAACAACCAATAGATTCAAACTTCTAGCTTCTACTTTCAGTTGTCTCCCCACGTTTTGCTTCCTGAGGAAGAGCTCAGCCATCCCAAATGTCTAAGAGTTTGCTCTAGAGAAGCTGACTGGTAGATAGATGGCTACAACTGACTTCATAGATGTATATGAAATGATCCCAGGATATTCAAAATAAGAATATAGCAAAAGGGAAAGAAGGCTGTTTTTGCTGGTTATTCATTCGAAAATTGTTCTGAGTGTTTGCTGGAGACCAAGCTCCATGCCAGGCCCTTGGAGGTAGCAATGCACAGGGCAGATGGATCCCATCACAGAGAAGACCCGTGCCTCCACGTGCACACCCCCTTTCCCAGCACTTCTCTTGTCCCCTCCTGCTCACTTGTCCAGTCTAAAGACCCCTTGAGCTCTCTTCAGGCACAACTTTGTGAAGCCTGCTCTGAGCTTCCAGTCCATGCAGACAGGCTTGTCTCATAAGGACTATGGCGCTTCCTTCCTACTCCACTTAGCGGGCAGCTATGTCATATGCAGATCAGTGGAAACTCAGCCCAGAAGGTCAAGAATATCAGGGAGAGAGGGTGGGTGTGCCCCGGAGCCTCTCCTTCTCATTCACACTGAGCAACAAGTCTTCCGTAGAAATCTGAGTTGCTGGTTGAGATTGGCCCAAAATACAAACAGAGAATAATAGAATACAACATAAATACAGCATAACTGTATTATATGTGTTTATAATATAAATATAGATCCTATGATCTGATTAGTATTAATAACTCTGTCTCATCAGTTTGTAGCTTAGATGGATATATCCGGGCTAGCTAAGGACACTAGCGCCTTGTATGTTGTTGTTTCTATAAGAAAATAAACTTAGGTCCTAAAGAATTCGATCACAAATTCATTCTGGCAACTGAGACTTTCATAAATCAGGGATCACTTGTACTACCCTGCGGTATTAGTTATGAGGTGCCAAGGTTATTTGCACCCCATTCTATCTCTGCTTTTAAAGGTGCCCATGAATTAGGATTCAGTTCCCAGACCAGCCCCTACATGGATAGCAGTGGTTTTATACAATCGTGTGTCCAGTAGGGCCAGTGGGGGGGGGAGGATATAGAGGATGATTCTCATCTTTGGGACCCAACGTCTTTGTCCAGTTTCCCTTAATTTTACCTACATCATGATCCCACCTTCACAAGGCAGGAGTCCGAGACCTCATAGCCTAGCATGGATGTTTGCTGGTGACATGGGTGCCACAAATCAGAATGGAAAGGGAGCCAGGCTATGGAAGCCCCAAGCACAAGAGCCCACCATCCGGTAGGCGTGGGGCAATGTTTTAAGGTGTCTTTACTCTTCACTCCTGAGATCTTTGAAGCCGAGGGACAGTGACCCTGGTTTTCACTAAAGGACCCTGCAACGAGCTTGGACACTGTTCCTGGCTGCACACTCCAAGGGCTGTCTCTCTGGTACTCCCAGGGAACTATGAACCACCTCTTGAAAGTCTCTTATTATTATTGTTATTGTTATTATTATTATTATTAATTATTTTAAGGAGCTCTGACACTAGAATGTGTTATGTGTTTGATACTAAAGTCTTATATGGTACCCCATCATATAGCTTCTCCTACGTGTACATACCCAACATCTCATTGCTCCTCACTAGGGACAGAAGGGACCCCAGGGGCTGCTTGCCAGTCTCAGAAATAAAACTCTTCTCTTCTCTCCTCGTCAAGGGCAGAGCTACTAATGACCCTGGTCTGTCTGGTCATCTGAGGCCTGCCCGCCCTGGATTCTCCTTACTCAGTTCTACTGGAACCCGTGACTTCATTCTGGCCAATGCTGGCCACTTTGGCTACACTCTACTGAGGTCACAGATGACCCTTCGGTCAGTTCTAATGCACCTTTGTGGTGAGTGTTAGCCACCAACTCTGCTCCTTTGGCCCTGTCTTAGGCAAGCAAACACCCACGACCCATGGTGTCAAGTTCATCTCTGTATCCAATGCATATCAACTGGGGTCCTCAACAGAGCAGATAGAGCTCACTCAGCAAGGACAAGAAGCTCCCAAAAGACCCCGATCACAACAACCCTAGGCTCCCCTGGTGACCTATAGATCTGGGCATAAAGAAGAGAATCAATCTCATTTAAATTTCTCTGGTTGTAGTTTTGCTTTACACTTTATCTTGTGTTTTATTTTGTTTTCTAGGAAGGAACATCAAAACTAGCTGTAAGCGAACAGAACCTGTGGTCTGGGTGAAGCAAGATCAGTACCCACAGGAGAAGACACGGAGCTGAGAACGTGGCCCCTGTTCTGCAGCCAGAATGGTTTCGGCATTGGCAGGAGTACAACATTATAGCTGGACGAAAGGAAAGAGCCAGGATGGGGGGGTGGGGAAGAGGTAGACAGGGTGGGATCATCACTCCCGACCGGAGTCTCGGGCCCCTCCCGTCCCAGTCAGCAGCAAGAGGCAGGCAGGAGGGGGTGAGGCAGCACCGCTGGTGCCGCATGGACAGGGGGCAGGGGACCTGCCGGGGAGACAGCACACCCGCCCACAGAGAAGAGAAAAAAGGGGCATTGAGTGAATAAGGCTCGTCCCCAAGTTTGAGGAAAAGCGAGTCATTGTCCACACGTCTAATCTAACTGTTCTATAAACTTATAAACACGTCCACCATATGCTCATTGGTTTTCCATAAACTCTTCTGATCTCAGTGATTTCAGTTATTTGGAAAGAGAGATATCTTGAGGCTAGTGGAGCCTGGGGTCCGTCGGGAACCGCGGCAGGACGTGGAAACCCGCCAGGCGCAGTCAGAGTGAGCGTGCCGTCAGGAAGTGGAACCAGTGCTTTCCTGGGTCTGTTGCTGGTGGCTGTGCTCAGTGTTGTGGACTGTACTGTAGCCCTAAAAAGCTAAGTTGCTGTCCTGACCCTCCCCTCCCCCGCAAGCCTCAGAATGTGACCTTATTTGGAAACAGAATCATTGCAGATGTCATTGGTTAAGGTGAGGTCGCACTGGAGTGGGGGGACCCTGAATCCATTGACTCTGTCCTTGCAAGAAGACAGGAATGCCCCGGGAAAGAACAACAGGTGACGAGGAAGGCGGAATTTGGGGACATGCGGTACGAGTCAAGGCATGCCGAGGGTTGCCAGCGAGCGTCGGAAAGGAGGAAGAAGCCAGGATCCTCTCTTAGAGGAACCTGGTCCTCTTGACACTTCTTCCAGACTTCTGGCCTCCTGAACTGTCAAGAGAGATCAACTCTCTGATGTTTTAAGCCACCCGGTTTGTGGTAATTAGTGACGGCGGCTCTAGAAAAGCATTGTACCTGGAGCAAGGCATTTAAAATCTTCGGGGCGCCTGGGGGCTCGGTGGGTTAAGTGTCCGACTTCGGCTCAGGTCATGACCTCACAGTTTGTAGGTTTCATCCCCACGTCACGCTCTGTGCTGGCAGCTCCCCTGCTTGTGCTCCGTCTCTGTCTCTTGAAAATAAATAAAATGCTAAAAAAATTAAAAACTTTGGATAAGGCAATACATGAATTCAGATACGTGACAGCAAACACACACAATCAGACAAGATTATTTTTTTCTAGCTTAATTTTTGTCTTGAGTATATCATTTCTCAGCTCGTAATCAAATTATATAGTGTCCCCGCCTGAATTTTGTTTCCCCTAAAAAACATTTTTATTGTTCTTATGTGTTGGTAGCAGTGAAAGAGGCTGTAAATAGGAAGCAGATGTTAAATAGAACAAACAAAAACGTAAAGAGACAAACATTGTTTCGCACTAACTCCACCCAAATCACTGCTGCACGTGACTATAGAGATTCAAAAGGGAACCAGAGCATTAGCGACCAACCACAGTGCCTTGGCACATGCACCAATTCCACGAAAGCCTAGAAATCACCAGGTTATTATTTGATTCCAGTCCCTTTTGGTCTGAAACCACTAAGCTCTAAGGACAGGGGAAAACAGAGGCTGACACCTGCAATAAAATGTATAAAGCGGATCTATCTGCCCGTCTACACGGCCGCTTAAGAGTAATCCCAGTATTTGAATAGCATGGCCTCCTACGAGAAGGTGAGGGAGAGGATATAGAAGATGCGGTCCTCAAGAAGGAGCAGAGGGGTGTGGGGAGCACCGGTAGTGTTGCCTCCGCTGCGAGCAGGAGCAGTCCACAGAACCGAGAACCCGCTTTTTCAAAGCCGGCATTCAGAAATCCAAACAGCCGGCTGTTTAAACGCTGTCCAAACCACATTGTGATGCATGTAAATACAGTATCAGAATGAGGTACATGGATTTAAAAAGTAGAAAATTACAGGATACTTACGTTTGAAATGAAAAGCTCAATTTATTTCTGCATTTTTTAAAACACAACCTGAAAATTACGGGGTTGACTTGCATTCGGAATATAACCTTCCATCCTTTTCCCTCACTTCCCGGTCTCCGGTGAGCCAGATGTGGTGTTCTTACTCAGAACTTCTCCGGATAATAGTGCATGAATTCAGGGGCAATTCCTCCTCTTGGGGCCCCTGAGAGGGAGTGTGGGCGAGCCTGGGGTCTCTGGTCTGAAGTGAACATTCTCTCCGGGAAGAGGTACCAGACGCCTGGGACTTTCCCGACGTTGCCTCTGTGACTGGGTGGCCCCCGTCGGAAGTCTTCACTTGACAGCAGAGACTACTGCCCTCAGATTCAGGAAAGCCTGTATTTCCTCTCGAACTCATGATCCTCTTCTCTGCTCTTGCTCGGTGGAAATGACCAAGGGTCTGGGGGGTCTGAAGCACCCCTACCTCTGGCTACACCAGCCCCCTGTTAAGCTGAGTCTCAGACAAGCTGACGAGCACAGAATGAAGTGTCATCACCGAGTGGTTTGGACAGCTCGGGACCCGAGAAGTGGTGGGCATCCCAGCAGAAATCCCCCTTCCCTGCCCCCACAAATTCTAGAGGGGGTCTTGCTACTATTTCCCCACAAAAGCCTCACCCGTAATCCTCACTGCCTCATCCAAACACATAGCAGCTCATTCAGGAGTAAAAACAAAGGAAAGAAAAATAAAGAAAAGAAAAGAAAAAAGGAAGACCTTCTTGAAAATAAGAAAGACCCTTTTTCCCTGCTTTATTTTTAACCTGATGTGTTGCAGAGTACTGAATGTCACCAGATTGTCATTAATGTCACTTTTCCTCATGTTCCGTATGTGATGAGACATATCTTCTGACTAATGAAACTCGATGAACAATATGTCAACATAAAGATGCACGCTGGGTCACAAATATGGTTCGAGAACATTAAGCTGCACGGGAATGTGTATTGCACGTGTTTTCCATAGGAATAAAATTGAGTCGCATAGTTAACATATCACATTTAAGGATAATACCTTGGAGGCCGGAAGAGCCAACAGACATTGTTGAAAGACTTGTAAAATGCACATTATCCACACATACCGATGGCGTCGCGAGGCAGCCGCATACAAAGTAGGGCCGGGAGGAGCGGCAACAGGAAATGAGACTTTCTCTACAAAGGCAAACAGTCGTGGAAATGAACCAAGCCACATTAATAAAAAGTGTTAAAAATAGAAGAATACATCATCATTTTGATTCAAGCATTAAGTAATACCTTTTCCTTGTGCCGTTTTGTCCCTACCCACTAATGCAGGGGTACGTTGACATGTGGGGTGGGTCCCCTGAGCAAACACCTCTGGATTGTGGGCCCCGGCTCCTGGACCCGCCGTGGCTCAGGCTGACCACCCCCGGGTTGTGCCTTCAGAGCACCGGCCCAGCGACCTGCTGGCGAGCCAGGCAGTTGGCCCCACCATAGCTGACGCGGCCCGCCTCCATGGGGCCCCTTGCCCATCACCAACAGGAGATTTAGCTCACCCCTTCCCCATCGACCCTTCTCGTGACTTCTCAGAACCTTGTACGCTCCGCTCAGCCTTAAACTTTGTCAAATAATTTTACTTCTTACTTTACAGAAAGAAAGGGCATGTTATTAACAGGTAGAACTTGCCTTCCCTGCAATTCAAAATGCCTCTTTATTTTTATCCCCCTCTCGCCCTCTCTTTCACCCCTCCTGAATTTCTCCCTGTGTCTTTCGATAGAATGTTCTGAGTCCTTGACTGCCCTCTTCCCTTGGCTTCAACAACAGACACACATCTCTCACTTTTCACTACCTTTTCTTCTCTTCTCTCCGCTTTCCCTCCCCCTTGAGGACTTCCGGTATGTCACAACTACATCCTGCCCCTCCCGCTGCTTGTGAAAACTGCACTCACTCCTTGGATTAAATGTCCCCTCCAGTAACAAACACTGACGTCACAAGTCTAGACCTCTCGCTAATGTCTGCCTCCACACTGCTGACTTACGCTGAATGCGCCCTTCCTATCTCACTGAAATTTCTGAGTTGGCCTCTCCTACTATCCACAAGGCACAGCGTGTCCTCCTCTCCCTCCCCTTAAACATGAAATAGTCATCTTAGGGCACCTGGGTGACTCAATCCGTTGCACGTCCAACTCTTTTTTTTTTTTTTTTTTTTAAATTTTTTTTAATGTTTATTTATTTTTGAGACAGAGAGAGACAAAGCATGAGTGGGGAAGGGGCAGAGAGAGAGGGACATACAGAATCCGAAGCAGGCTCCAGGCTCCGAGCTGTCAGCACAGAGCCCGACGCGGGGCTCCAAGTCACGGACCGCGAGATCGTGACCTGAGCCGAAGTCGGACGCTCAACCGACTGAGCCACCCAGGCGCCCCACGTCCAACTCTTGATTTCGTCTCAGGTCGTGTCGAGGGTCATGGGATTGAGCCCCATGGGACCTACTTAAGATTTTCTCTCTCTCTCTCCCCTTTGACCCCTCTCCCTCCCTTGTTCTCTCTCCCTCTCTCTGTCTCTCTCAAAGAAAAAAAGAAAAAAAATTAAGAAAGAAACAGTCATCCTTATGCTGAGTTAGCATGACAGCCACACTGCTCTCAGGCTGCTGCCAATGCTTCTTCGTTTACTAATCCACTTTTTCATCCATTCATTCAACCCCCTTTGATTACTAGCACTGCCCCGAGCCAGATGATGGGAAATACTGTGGATGGCCACAGTACTGGACTCCGTGAGCAAGTCTAGCCTGTGAAAGCATCTGCATAATGGGATAATTGCTGGAAAGTGAGGAGGTGCAATGATTAGGCTAAAGAAAAAATGCAAAGGGATTGTGTGGGAAGTTCCTAACCTGATACTGCAGGAGTCAAGTACAGCTCCAGAGGAAGCAACTTGTAAAATGAGAGAAAACGAAAACAAAAACAAAAACCCAAGTTGGAATTATCTAGGAGGTAACTGGGTATACAGAGGCTTAGAGGAAAGAGAGAGACAGACAGACAGATAGACTTTCCATGAGTGGCAGGTCTACTTGGCTGGAGCCTGGCCAGCAGCAAAGACTTAACTGGCAAGCCCAGAAGTCAGATAATCCAGGGCCCCTAAACCTCACTGAAGGGTGTTAACTGGGGAAAATCATGATATGACTTACCTCTTATAAACGTGACATTGGATAAATTGTAGTAGTTGGCTAAAACAGGAGGCATGAAGGCCCGTTACCCTCTGTGAGAGTCAACGAGACGTGTAATGGTGGTTTCTTCCCAAACAAAGGACATGGCAATGGGAACAAAATGAAACAGATGTAGATATTTTAAGAAGGCAAAAACAACGAGACTTGAGGCTTCCTGGGTTATGAGGGAATGGGAGCCGAGCCAGTTCAATGGGAATGCCCCCAGTCCTGCTGGGACAATGATACGGAAGACAGTGCCATTGACCAGGATAATACAGTAAGAGGAGAATTTAGGGAGGAGGAAATGGTGACAAATCCTTCCTAGTATTTTAACAGTCTATGCTTATGCATCGACCCTAAGCAGTGAAGGGAAGAACTCTTGTCCTCTGCCTGTTGGGGCCCATGGTTGCTGGCATGGTGCCTCCCATTCCACAGAGCACGTTCCAGTGAGAATAAGCCCAGGTAAAGAAGAAGCTGCGAGGGAGCTACCTGTCCTGGCCTCCCATCCTGGAGGACTTTTTCTACTTCGTACTTTATAACAGTAAGAACATGATTTGTCGTAGTCCACTCAGGCTGCTAAAACCAAGTCCCACAGTCTGGGTGGCTTGTGCATTACAGAAATCGATTTCCTACAGTCTGGAGGCAGGAAATCTGAGCTCAGGATGCCAGGACGGGCGGTGGGAGAGGGCCTTTTCTGGGTCACAGACTTCTCGCTGTGTCCTCACGTGGCGGAAGGTGTGAGAGAGCTCTCCGGACATCTCTTATGAGGACGCTAACGCTATTCATGAGGGCTTCACCCTCATCACCAAATCACCTCCCAAAGGTCCCACCTCCAAATACTATCCTTGGGGGTTAGAATTTCAACAAATGAATTTAGGGGAAGTACAAACATTCAGACTGTAGCAGGAATTATTGAGAATAACTGAACCCACCTGGTGGGTTTAGGACCATGTATGTTTTTTATACCTAAGACCTCATCATAATTATAGCCAACGAACCATAAAAACCATCCATGTAGTAACAGTGAAAATCGTAAGCCAGCAAGGCCAACATCATGATACCCTTTCCCATCCCAAACAGAATCTTTTATTGCTCTCACTTCCTTTGACACCTTAATGCCCCCCTCGCTCCAGAATTGCTGCCTCCTTCTCACTGTTTACCAATTGCTGTGGACTCCACATCCGCAGACATTTCCAGTTCCCGAAAAACAAGCCTCCACAGACCTCTACTTCCCTTCCCTCACTCGGCCAGCCCTGACACTCTCCCTCTTAGCATTTGGTTCTGCTTATCCTCTCTGCTTTGTTTCCCCTCAGAACCCATGTACTGTGGTAACGGGAGCAATATTTCCAACCTCTCTTGGTGGGAAGAATTCATCCCTGCTGAACATCTGGTTGGGCAAAATTAGAATAATTTTTATGCAACTCCCATGGACAACCCCTTGGTAGTAGGAATGAAAGATATTACTGCTTAACATTAATGAATCGTCAATAAGGCATAGGATACATTTACATGTATTAGAAATAGTTGCTGTGCGATGGACACTTCACGCTTGTTATCCATTGAAGCTTACTAGCCCTGTAGGTGTTATTCCCCCCCATTTCACGGGCTCCGAGGGGTCCACTCACGGAGCTGCTAAGTTGGAGTTGGGATCTGAATCCAGTTGGGTCTGTACTTGAGGGCTTTCTATCCCAACATGGTGCTAGCGCCCTTGGGGATCATAATAATTCCTTAAGTACAGTCTTCAGGAAGCCAGTCTTTTCTACACAGCACTATTCACTTGGATTTTACTAAAATTAAAAAAAATGCTGATTGGAGCCACCTAAGCACTGTTATGAGGTCGTTTCTGGCTGGAGTGTAGTTCGCCAGTTCCTCGCGCTCACCCTTCTGTCACTTACAAGCTTGGAGAATGCCTTCCTTTTGTGAGGAGACTCTGGAGCGGTGACTCAAGCCATTTGCCGCGTTGTGCTATGTGCAGACTACTCCACAGCTACCATTGTGCTTAACGGAATCACCAGGCGGTTACTATGTGATTATTGGGAAATAATGCTGGGTATTTTGCAGCGAGTCCATCAATAACCCATGTCGCCAATACACCTACCATTCATCCCTGTAATTAGGATATTGTTAACTTCAATACACTTGTTTAAATAACAAAAAAAAGTAGGAAACTATATTTTTAAATGACGTTTCATTTAACTGAATCCTAGGAAAGTTATAACTCAGATACCTGAGTTTTTGTAAATGATCTGCCAGCCCCAGAAGGAGATGCTAGAATTTATGTCAAATCATCATAATGGATACTTCGTTGTTCCAAACAGCTCGAAAACAGATGTATTTACCGTTCCGGCAGCTGCAGACCTACTATTAGAAAGCCAGATTTGTACTTCCTATTCTATTTGTACTTCCTTGGTTAAATCCCAGCTCTCACTCCTGAAACATAAGTTGTAAAACACAGAAAGGAAAGCTGTATCCAAATGGCCAAGACTCTGGGTAACACACTTTTATCTGAAAATACTAATACAAAACACTGAAAGAATTGGTCTGGTAATTCATGACTATGGAGAATTCTGGTTTTCTGCGATAAAACTACTTTATGTGAGGTTTATAAAAAGGGGCAATTGATGATTTAATACCCACTCCCCATTAAGTTATGTTAGAAATATTGCAAACTATGGTTTTAGCCACCCTAATACCTAATGATTCCAGAGAACAAGAACAACAACAAAATGGCAACTGGGGGCACCTGGTTGATTCAGTCGGGTGAGTGTCTGGCTCTTGATTTAGGCTCAGGTCATGACCTCATGGTTCTTGGGACCGAGCCACATGTCAGGCTCTGCCCTGACAGCATGAAGCCTGCTTGGGATTCTCTCTCTGCCTGCCCTCTCTCTCAAAAATAAACACTTTTAAAAATAATTCCTCCATGACCCTATGGAAGACTGGTAAGTGTCCCTTTGTTTTCTAGTAATTGAATTCTTAGTTGGGCACATGGTTGCCCAGAATAAAAATTGTGCCGTCTACCAGCCTACCTTTCAGCTAAGCGTGGCCATATGCAGTAGTTCTGACCAAAGGAACACGGCAGGAATACTATTTGGCCTTCTGGCTATTCTCCCTTCCAGCTCCGAAACACAGTAACGGTGGCTAGAAGGGGTGGACCATGTGGGCCAAGGTCATCAACGGCGGACCATGCTGGCCACTCTGGGGACCTAGAGCAACAAGGCGGCGCCTGCTCCTGATAATTGCATAGTTAGAGCGGCCCCATCAACATAGACCCTTACGTGGGAGAAATATTCGTCTTGCTTATCCCACTATTATTTCGTATTTCTGACCGTGTTTGCAAACTGGTACCTTAATCAATAAAAACACTTAGCAAAGTGTTGATGAATGAAAAAGATAGCTGTTTTTTTCTCTCCATCTTCCTGTGTTTCTGACACTTTCAGGAATCCTAAGAAACAAATGAATACAAGTTCTAAAGAAGGAGTTTTCCAATATTCAAGTATATGGGTACACGAGCACATTTTGCCTTCCTGGGGAAAGGTTGTTACATGCTTAAAAAGCCTCAAATACTTGCTCCCTGGCTTCAGTTGGCAAATGAGGCAAATCCATGTCCATCTGTCTGTGCTGATAAGTTCTTTTACATTTCGGATAGCCAGTAGATATAACTGGTTAACTGGTAGACTAGACTGCCTTAAATTCTCTAGGAACTTTTCTAATGTACAAGAACTCTGAAAATATTCCCCATCATGTTAGAATGCTTCAGAGATTAGCGTTATACGTGTCACTTCATAAAAAGTCACAATCTGAGTGATAATCAATGGCAGCATTTTCTGAACCCAAACTCTGGAGGCATCGTCCATACCCATTTTCAGGAGATGGAGGCAGAGGTCGTGGCCTTTGGAGAGAGACAAGCACAGTGCTGGGGCCATGTCTTTCAGAGTGGTAGTGTTTTTAGCGGGGACATCACAAGCCAGGATCTGGGCGCCTCTTCAGAAACTTGGTTCTTTCTCTCCTCGTTTAACACTTGTCATTGACCTTTGGATATCACCGGAAGAAGTACAGTCAGGGAAAATGAGTTATATGGCCCACATATTGAAGACGTCAGAGACACCTGCTGAAATACCCTAAAATTAGTTGATTGGACTTTGTGAGGGATATCAAATATGCATGTATACCTTCAGAAAAATTAGGGATAAATCGTTTTCCAGTTTGCCAGACTTCCCTGAAGCCAATTATTTGATGTCTTTCCTACCTAACTTTTCAGTGGTGATGCAGATTCCACACAAATGGAGAATAAAATGAGACAACCAAATTTATTTGTACTTATGGACCTGAGCCAGAGCTTAAATGACTCCAGCAATGGCGCGTACTTCCCTTGGGAGCCTGTTCTCCAGTCTAATAGATCTCGCCGTTAGGAAATTTCTCTTATAATTCAGCATAAATTGTCCCTTGCTGAATTCCATCCCATTATTCCTAGTTAGATGTCCTTGGACTACCTTATACAATGAGCCCTCTTCTCATAGGCTGTCCACTCCAAGGCAGGAGAGGGAGATGGAGAGGAGGCGAGAAGATAGGAAAGATGATGAGGAAGAATGGAGTCGAGTCTACCAAGTCTACCCTGGCTTGTGTCTAATCGGTGAACATTTCAGCCACAAACTGTTACATATGGACACAGACAGCAAATTTATTAACAGTGGGATTGGGTAATCTTAGAAAAATCTTTAATTTTCGGCTAACCTGACATCTACCTCTTTGTAATTTCTCTGTAAGTGAGACAGGTCAAAATCATAGTGTTAAAGACTAAGGATACAGGGAAGATAAAGATTAAAGATTAAAGAGATCTGTCTGCAAGTTTTAAAACCATAGATATGGCTCTGTTTTTGGTTACCGATCATTTCTCTTTTCCCCTCCTAGTACCTAGTGCTTTAAAAAAAAAGACACCGTTCATTGCAGTGTTTTTAAACATTGTGTTTACAGTGTCATTGAATGCTGGCAACATGGCGCCCATGGCATGGCTTGCTCACAGCCGTGAGGTCAAGGACAGCCTGAGTGACCCCACCTGTGCTGTTGCAGTGAGAATAACCACAGGACAACATAGTCGGACACCAGCTACAGCTGATGGGTGCAAGGGACAGCTGACCAAGGAGTCCTTCACAGAAAAGTATTCCATTTGAACCTGAAAAAGTCAAATCAGTCTCTTTTTGCATGTCCGGGCTGAGATATGTAAAGGTTGGGAGTGGTGAGCTGTCACAAGTTGTGTTAGGTGGACCACGGCGGGGCAGAAGGCTCACTTACAATGGTAAAGGATGGCGAGGAAGAAGGCAGACTTCCCAACAATGAAAGCCAAGGCATCCAAATCCCAGACCCTGCTCCCATTTGCTTTATGGATTTGATAGCATCCTACATTTTGGCTTCATGAAGAAACTCAGAATCTTTATAGTAATTAACGCTATTTAAACTGAGTCAGTATTCTTTACAATGCAAAGTTTCATCTTGTTGTTGAGGAAACTGTCCAGCAGTAAACAGAGGAGCAAAGATCCACCTCCAAGTCTTTTTATTCCAGGCTAGGATTTTTGTTATCATGGAGTACTCGCTGACTCCAAGACCCTCCAGCCCACAGTCTACCAAGATACAAAAGGGTCAAGAGAAGGAGAGGCCACTCACATCCAACACTCCAAGCAAGATTGAATCAGCCTACGCGTGACTTAAACGACCCAGACAGCCCACTGACCCTCTCTGTTCTCCAGGCTTCTGTTTGCAAAACCATTGCAGAATGGTTGTCTTCGACCAAGCGCCTTTCTGTGGGTGAGGTTTGTGTGTTCTTAACAGTGACATTAATGTCTGTACTCCTGAAGAGTATCTTAAACTATTTCCATCAAAATTGCTTTTGTCCTTGACTGTGCTTGGACTGGATTTATATTTTATAATACAGGGCATGTCCAGTAGGCAGCCAGGATATCCGTACCCACAAGAAACACCAAAAAGGGCATTCCAACAGCGATGCAGACAAGGATGGACATGCATAGCCATGACCGAGCCATGTCTCACATGGTCAGAGAATACAGAGGGCAAGAATACCCATTAGGTTGTCTCTAATCATTGGCCCTTTTTCTCCTAAAGTTTCCTTCCCAATTCATTTGGCTCTGCAATGTGACATTCACAATATACGCAGTGCTTAAGTTAGGAAATAGATTTCTCTGTAGTCTCGCTTTACAACCAGATGAGACTCTTCGAAAAGAAGTTTCACCCAAAGCTGTCTTGAAAAGAGACCAGCTTCCTCCTGCTGGCAAGTAAATTTCCTGGCTTTATGCCAACTGACCATGCTGTGTTGTACGCATCACATGGTGATTCCCCTCCCTGCTGGAACTAAACCCGACAGCATTCCTTCAGGACGGACCCAAGTCTACTCAACAGCAAACACCGAAGATGCAAATTATCTCCCAACTACACGCATGAACCCGGCAAACGTTATTCTTAGCAAGGTGCTGATTATGGCAAATTATGAATTAACAGGCCAGGCGCTGAGATTTGAAATCTTGTAACTGCGTTTGCTGTGCAACAGCCTCCAAGCAAATTGAAAAATAGAAGGGGAAAACAGCAAAATCAGTGATTCAGTGCTCACGCGGGTGGCCAACATCTGGTTTCTGACTCCAGCCTTTGCCCACATGTGCACACGTGTGTGCGTCCGCGTGTACACACACGTGCATTCGCAACAAAGCAGAGGATAGACACATGAACACTGATTTCATCACAAGTTTGCTGATGGAGACTGATCCTTTTTCAGTCTCTCCACAAGTATTCAGTGGGCTCCCACATGAGCCTGGCATGAGCCGGGACCGATGTGATGGCAAAGAAGGCAGAGGCGAGCTCTTCCTTCTGAGAACATTTGCCCGGACACATAGCATCCACAGGCTTGTCAGAAATGTATGTTCGCAGGTCCCACTCACGCCTCCTGAATCAGAATTTCTGCCTGTGAGGTTCAGGAAGCTTTGTTTTAACAAACTCTCCAGATGACTCTTGAGCACGCTGAAGTTGATAAGTACGGGGACTATAGAACCGGTATTTTAAACACTAGCAGAGCCGCTTTGGTAAATGGAATAAGTGTGAGGGAAATCCAGGGGTTTATAACATCTATTTTAGCCTGCGTAGATTCTGAAGGCTTAGCCCTTCCTGCTCGGGACTTAAGCTATGGCTCAGGAGTTTTCTGAAATTAGATCAACCGAGGATCCCAGACAATATGAAAAAAAAATCATTAAAAAATAAAAAATACTGTAGTAATATTGGCTACACATCTCTACTAAAGATTTGTGTGGCTCCCATTAAATTACATTTCTACAAGGAAGGGACCCCGTAAAACAAAAGTTTTTGTCAATCTCTGATCACATTACAGTTATTCTTTAAAAGGGAAAAACCTGATTAGATGCTGAGCACATAGTCAATTGCAGAACAAATTGTTTTATTTGAGGAGAGTCCCTGGTCAATATGGAAAGGAAAGATGCCCTTCAGTTTCTTCATTGGCAATAGATCAATATGACGTTGACGGGTCCTAGTTCCCAGGTAAGATAATGTTTCCAGGTAGGAAAGACAATATTTAAGGCTTAGAAAGCAAGGAAACCAGGTTCCTTTATTAAACACTTTCTTGGGGCCCCAGGGTGACTCAGTCAGTTAAGGGGCTGATTTTGGCCCCACGTCAGGCTCTCTGCTATCAGCATGGAGTCTGCTTCTGACCCTCTGTTCCCACCTCTCTCTTTCTCTGCCCTTCCTCTGCCTGCTCTCTCTGACTCTCTCAAAATAAACAAATAAACTTAAAAAAAACAATTAAAAAAATACTCTCTTATAGGAAAGTGAAGCTAGGGGCCATGTTTTCATTTTTAATGACTGTTCTGAAATTAAGTTTCAAATGTTCTATCAGCATCTGCCTGGTGGTTTCCTGGTTCCTGGGAGATACAGTGAGGGTGAGGCGCAAGCTAATTATGTGATCTTCCTCTCGCACAGAGCATCTGCTCTGAGTCCCCATTGCCTTCCTTGCACGCCTAACCTGGATTTTCCATTACAGAAACCCAGGGACTGCCTTTCCCTTTTCTCTGACCCCCCTCCCTCCCTTCTTCGCACCTGGTCTAAATCGCAATAGCTTTTATTAATCCTTAGTACGTACAGGCGCAGGACGAAGTGTGTGCACACCTCGTCTCCCCTAACCCTTGCCCCAGGCTGAGAAGTAAAGTCTACCACCCTCCCCGTACTACGGACAAGCAAACTGAGTCACAGAAAGGTTAGTCATCTTGCCAGAGACCCAGCGGAGTAAGTGATAGCGTGGAGATCTGAAACCCAGTCGCCTGGCCCAGCACCCTGCGGCCGACCTCCTCCGTCTCCCTCTCCATCCCCTCCTGCATTTCTCGGCACGGAACGCAGCCTGTAGGCAACAGGCAGATGTGTGGTGCCCATCCACGCTTCCGCGACCTGGTGAAAACATCCTTAAACACCAATATGTGGAATCTATTAAACAATACCGAGAACGCAGTAAAATAGAGTTGGCAACCATTACTCACGGTGGTTCGATGAAGTGTACAGTCACGTTGGAAACTGAATTGGCGAAACCTGGAGCATTGCTTCTAGAAAGACAGGGTCAGGTTCCTGCAACTCTCCAGGCACAGATTTGATCAACCAATTCATATGTAGCTTTGTCTGATGTGTGCTTCTGTTTAAAGACGCCTTGTTGAATATATATTATATGTTGTTGATTCATTGACGTTGAACTCGTGGCCAACAGCGCTGTAACTCATGCTGAACCATGCTCACCTAACACACAGCACGTCGCAGGCATTCTCAGGAACACTAGACGGCACTGAAGCACCGTTTGGGGCCAATTTTGTGGGGAGGGGCATTTTAAGCAGCAAAATTACCGACACAAAAGAACCCACAAAAATGTGGGAAACACTTGCAAATATGGAAGCCCTGATTAATAAGGATCAGCAGTACCAGCCAGTCTTCCCCCTCAGTCATGCTGCTGTCCACCGACGTTCGTGGGAAGAACCAAATACTTGAATGTTCTCTCTGATGGGCATTTTCCAGTCTTTTCTTTCTGGATGTCTGCTCTTCGGTGAATGTAGCTGGCCACCCCATTCTCCACACACATTCTTTCCTTAGCCTCCAAACCTCACAGCACACTCATCCCCTACTCGTCTGCACTACTGCCTGGGGCTCTCCTTCCTCTCCATCCCTTCCATCTGGAAATTTCTCTGACCTAGGAGCCCTTCTGAGCTTCTCAATCCCTGCATGCTTGCTAAGTGACAACGCCCTCAGCTTCCGTCGCAGTCCCTAAGGAAGCTTGTGCTGCCTTTGGGTTTCTTCTTCCTGGAAGGTTCTCCTCTGATATCCACACAGAAACTCCCCTCCCCTCTTCCTTCGGGTGTCTGCCAGGATGCCACCTCCTCCAGGCTCATGGCCTCTTAGGCCGCCAGAAATATTATGTATTTGTTGCTTGTCCCTTTGACGTTTTTCATCCTCCTGTGGCAGGCACGTTCCTACGTTGGTCCCCAAGATTCCCGCCCCTGCTGTGTGACCCCCCTCCTTGGATGAGAGGAATGTCTAAATGCAGGGGGATGGTCACTCCTTGACTGGTTATGCTATCTGGCGAAGTGGTGGGAGCCACGCCTGCCCTAGCCGACTGGGCGGGGCCTGCAGGCTTCGAAGAAGTGGGCTGCCATGTTGTGGGGACACATGTCAAGGACCTTAGGAGCCTGAATGCCCCCAGCAAGTGGCTGATCCCGGGAGAGAAAGAGAACCCTGAGCCCCAGCCAGCACTTGGATCTCAGCCCGTGAGACGCTGAGCAGACAGCACAGCCAGCAGGTGCCCAGACTCCTGGCCCACAGACATTTAGATGATAAATGGGCTTTGCTTCGAGCCGCTGAGATTTTGGTGACCAGTTAGACAGCAATAGGCCCCCCTTCCATTAGAAAGCAAGCTCTGTGAGGGCAGGCAGCCCATCTGTGTTCCTCACTGCTTTCTCCTCAGCCCCGATAACAGCTCTCTGCTCACAGCTGGGGCTCAATAATATGGATGGGCTGGGGCTGCTTGGGGCCCCATTTTACCGAATCTGGGGTTCAGAGCCCACCCAAAGATTTCTGCAAACTCCTGCCTTCCTCCCTCATGCTTCTGTCTGGCTACCATCCCCTGGTGCTTCGGTCAGGCAGCAAACGGTGTGGCCGAGAAACTCTGCCCCTTGATGAGCGTTTTCTCTGAATTCCAGTAGAACTAAGTATTCAGATGTGGAGGGGTCGTCTGCCACGGGAAGAGCCAGGACACGAAGCCACTGCCTTCTCCGCTTTGGGGACAGCTGTCTCCATGACCAGGTTCTGCCAGCTTTCAGTGTGGAACCCGTGGGGGCCTCTCAAGGAATTCTTTCTAAATAAACCCAGTGCCTTTCTTGGAAGCTCATGGGGACAGCTGTTAATACAGTGACATTTTCTACATCATTTAATCTCTGCTGATAAATTCTACTTCAGACTCTCTGCTGAGCGTCCCACGCATCTATCCATCTGCCTGCTGGTCACCTGAGTCTGGAAGTCTCACAGGCACCACAAATTCCACGCGTCCAAACACCGAACGGACTGTCTCATTCCTGAAGCCTCCTTCTCCAGGGCTCCGTATCTCACCGCCTGGCATTTCCACCCAGTCGTCCCAGCCGCAAACCTTGGAACCACTTTGCAAGGTGCCCTCTCCCTCACCCTCCGGGTCAGATCAGCCATCCAGACAGTTGGACCTCTTTCCTCTCCTTTGGAAACGGCTCTCGGCTCCATCCAGCCCACTGCAATGTCATGACCGTGACCTGAGGCCAGGCCACCGTCACCGCCTCAGGGCTGTTCAGAAAGCTTCACGGGGCGTTCTCTCCCAGGTCCGGGCAGCCTGTCTCGGGTGCGCCCTCGGTTTCCCGCCTCACCTTTCCATTCTCAAGAGCCCCTCTTGTTCTCTGCCCTTCGTCCTTGCAGGTCATTTTCCACAGTGCGGCCAGGTCTGTGTCCTGACGCAAGTATGCTCCCCATGACTTCCCTGCAACCCTCTGTCATATATGTTCTCAGTTCCTCAGAAGCCCCCTGTCCTTCTCACTCCCCCTTGGCCCTTGCCCGTATGTCTGCCTGGAAGGCCCCGTTCTCCTCCCCTGCACCTGCCGGCTTGTCTGATCTCCCCTCCCCCGCACCTGCTGGCTTGGCCCTACCCCTCGGGTCTCTTCCGCATTACTTCCTTAAGACTTGGTTAGAGTGTCCTCTTATTTGCCTTCATAGCAATCAGGTCAGCCTGCCGCATTATAATGGACAATTGGTGCCCGACTCCCACTCGGAACAGACGATCCACAGGCCAGAAGCTGCATGCGTTTGCACGTCAGAAGCTGTGTCCCAGTGGCCAGCACAGTGTGGGACAACAGGTGGTGCTTCACACTTGCAGGTCGGTGGACAAGAGAGCAAGGAGAAGACCCAGATGCTGGCCTCCATGCGCTCACCACCTTGTCGCAAAGTTAACCCATGAAAGCTCACTGCCCAATAGCAACGCAACAATGCTCGGTCACGTGAGACGGTGTGGAGCTTTATTTGACTGACTGTGGGTGAGGACCACGGACAGGGAACTTCCCTGAGTTCAGAGAGACACGGGACCCCCGTGTGCAGGGACTATCTCACCGAGAAGTCAGCTCTGAGCTGAGCCCTGGCCAAGACTGAGAACTATATCAGAGAAAAAAAAACCAGGGCAAGTTTCTCTGAAAGAGGGGCTCTTGAGAATGGAAAGGTGAGGCGGGAAACCGAGGGCGCACCCAAGACAGGCTGCCCGGACACGGTGCAGCCAGGAGGCAACTCGATGAGATGTGGGGACCGGCAGACATGCAAGGTGGTGCAGCGCCCAAGGTCTTGGAAATGGCAGAGCTGTTACTATGGTGACGTTCGGAGGGTGAGGGCAGAACACAGGTTCCCCGGCCGGTGCCTGGGGGAGCTGCCCAGGAAGGAGGCTTGGGGTCACCGCCAGCATCACCCTCCCATCCCCCACCTGCCTGCCCCCAGGATCTGGGAGGAGAAAGCCCGAGGGACACAGCGGATGGGGGGGCAAGAGGGCACAGAGCTGGGTGAGAGTGGGCTGGGCAGGCAGCGCAAATGTGAAGTCATCGTAACTAACCCATTTAGCTGTACAGAATTGGGGCATCTGTAAGATGTAGGGTCTGGTGGCTTCCTGGTCCCCGTTTGAAGGACCACTGAGCAAATGAGTGCATGAGTGGAGACCGATGCTTGCGGGGCCCTTGCAGTGCGCTTCTCGAACCACACAACGTCAGGCCGGATTAGCGAGCTTGTCTGCCGGTCCCCACATCTCATCGAGTTGCCTCCTGGCTGCACCGTGTCCACGCAGCCTGTCTCGGGTGCGCCCTGTTTCCTGCCTCACCATTCCATTCTCAAGAGCCCCTCTTTCAGAGAAACTTGCCCTGTTTTTTTTTTCTCTGATATAGTTCTCAGTCTTGGCCAGGGCTCAGCTCAGAGCTGACTTCTCGCTGGGATAGTCCCTGCATGCCAGGGTCCTGTGTGTCTCTGAACTCGGGGAAGTTCCCTGTCCGTGGTCCTCACCCACAGTCAGTCAATGGACTGGGTCGCACCACAGCGGGCAGCTGAGAAAAGCTTGTAGCAGCAGAGGGACAGAACGAAGTTCATCCAGAGGGACCTGGGTGCGCTAAGCCCCACAGTGGCGCAGTGGGGGACAGAAAGGCGAGGGTCTGGACGCAGATGGACTCAGACACTCCTGGTGGTTGGGATGAGGGCAGTTATAATAATAGTAATTTACTGAGTGCTTTCGATAGACCCGGCACGGGGGGCATACACTTCACTAAATTCTCTCTCTCACACACACAGCTCTGCTCGGTGAGGCGGGGACTAACGATCCCCTCACTTAACAGGTGAGGAAACGGAGGCTCTGAGTTCGGAACCTGCTGCTGCTGCACAGCTGGTAACTGGTGGCGATCCGATTCACTTGACGTCAGAGTCCACGTGATCCGTCATGATTTGCACTCTTCTGGAGGTGTCCCCAAATCTCTGTAAAACTCCCCCTTTCATTTTCCATCTTATGGCAAATTGGGAAGCACTCAAGGTCCTTCTGCTGAAGTTGCAAGATGGTGAAGAAAGGGAAGATTTTTTTTAAATGGGGGGATTATGTTAAATACCCTCCAAATAAATGCATTTATTTTCCCATTATCTGAGATCCCCTCCAGAAGAAAAACACAAATGGGTCCTTTATTTATAGAGGGTGATTATGGTAGATCGATTTAAAAAAAAAACACTTTTTTTTTTTTTTTGGTATTAGGTTATTTATTGTGTGGGATATTTCTATATGTAGAAACAAAGCATGCTATCTCTTTGGGGCACATAAGAGAAGAGTCTCATGTCCCACAAGAATCCTTTCCATGGTCTCCACACAAAATGCCATGGAGTCCCCTAGATTCCTCACGGGGTTGCTCCCACCACGCACGTGTTACAAACAGAGCAGGAAAGATACAGTGTATTTCATGAGTACTGTCAACCCAAAGCTGTAGCCACTACCAAATCGTCCAGTGATTACCAGAGTCGAGGGAGGTGTTCTGGTTTTGGATAGCTTTGCCAACCCTTCAAAACAGTGTCCTACTGAAGCCAAGTCAACACAATTTAGTTCCTAACCATGAACATCCCTACTGAACCATTCGGATGGCAATTCCATCACTATTATCCCCCGTTCCTTCACCAAATAAATCAACAAGAGAATCAGGGGTAGAATCCAATAAGAATATAAACCAAGACAACGGGAGAAGAAAATGACAGTTGAGATCAAAGTCATTGTTTGGTTGCATTATTATCTAGTTTTGTTGTTAATTTTGGTTGGTTTTCAAGCGCGCTACCTGGAGGAATCACTGTGAAATGCAAGGGTGGGAGACAGGACATATTCCTTGAGAACGAGGGTTTGTCTGAGCTTCCAGAAAATCCAAGTCTGTCATGCCACTAAAATGAGAAAGCTGGGCATATGAAGCCAGCCATTTTTTTTGTAACTCCTAATGCCTGTGTGCATAATTCCAAATCAAACATATTCACATTATTAACTTTTTAAAGTTTATTAGTCTCAGTGCTAATGAACTCATTCATCCTTGGCAAATGCACACGGCTCCCTAATGAAACGTCAATAGATACATCGGCAGTGAAGTGAGCACATCCAACGGTCGATGCCAAATTCCACTTGGCTGTAAGGACTGGAAAGACGAGATCACTTCCAAGGAGACACTTGGACTCAGCTTCGTGTAATGGGAAAAGCACCAGAGCGGTGTCTGCAGACTGGGATTCTACACCTGGCTCAGCCACTTGGTGGCTGGGTGACCTTGAGCAAGTCTCCTGCAGGAAGAGGAGAGTGGTCTGGCTCAGCCCTTCCGTTATCTCTAGATCTGTAATTAAAGGCTCTCCCTCCTGCCCCCCCCGCACCCGGGCCCTTCTCAGAGCTCTCGGTGTTTACATACGTGACGTTGCGTGGCATCCTGTATTCGGACATCTGCCTAGTTAAACAATGGTTAGATTTTTACGGATGAAATTAAAACTTGGCTCCTTGGGAGATCGCAGGCCATAGGTTATGGGTTTTAATTTCTGACCCGTTTGAACACGGCGCAAGTTCAGAACTGTAATGAGTTTCCTAACCCGCGCTGGTGCGTGTCAGCCTGTGTGACAGTGTGTTGAGCATGCCACGGGAGATAGAAAATGGAACGCCCTTTGAAAAAAAATCTAAGCGAGACTCCCTTTCTCTCAATTATCAGTTTTGAAAAGTAGCCTGAACATGGGTGCTATTCTGTTTGGAGGTTTCTGAACTGTTAGCATTAATTCTCCAGGGTAAACTTCCTGTCTGCAAGCAATGATGGGTTGTTTTTTTTTTTTTTCTTATTTTACCTCAGATCTTTAAAATTGCACCACAGCTAGGAAGTCAGGATGGCTTTCCCCGATGCCTCATGGAAAGAGACTGCTTTATTATTGAGCAAAAGCAAAAATAATAATCTTGAAAAGCTTTTGCTTCTGGACCGCATAAATTATCTCCAATTTTCCTCATTATTTTCTTCTGCAGGGTATAAAGAGATTGCCTGCAGGAAAATATGTATCAGTACAAAACAAATAGAAAACAGTTTAAACCACTGAAGTATTTACCTTTTTTCTTTAAAAAAAAAAAGACATTTTAATCCTATTAACGGTAAATTATATTACCTATTGTGAAGGCAGACATGAAAGAAATATTTGAAGCATGCGGTTAATTATGATACCAAGTGACATATAACATTTATGCTCCTCTTGTATGGCCTCCCCAGTCTTTCTCTCAGTAACCGTGAGTCACACACTGATTGAAGTCTTGAAATCAACGCCGAGACGGACCCACAGGCACATCTGCAGAAGACGCCTTGTTCTATGGCTAATTAATAGTACAAGGGATAGCCATTGTTTATTCTTTTATAGTCCTAATTTCACATAGAGGGAAAAATTCTCTACCCCAACCCTTTTATCTTAATTCTCCATTTCAGCATATTTCCTAACTGCCCGTATGGGCACAGCAAAGCATGGCGTTTGCAAATGAACATCTGTGCCTCCATGGGGTGGGTGGGCTTTTCGAAACTCCAAGACATTCATAAGAGCCCAACCCTCTTTGAGGATAGTGCCTAACCCACCTAAATAAGTCAGGTGTTTCAGACATTACGATGTATTTCCATGCAATTGGAATAAAATATAAAACACCGGTTGGAATTAGTAAGTCATATTCCTGTTTGACGACTACGCGGCGACTTTGCGACTTTGTAGTTTGTGACTACACAGTGACCATTCCAGAATGTTCCAGTTCCAGGAGCCGTGTGCTGGGAGGTCACTCTTGAGGGCTGAGGGGACGGGGACACGCCCACCTGTCTACGCTGCACCAGGGCAGAGTCTCAAGCAGCAAAATACATCTCCTTCCTTTCACACGTAGAAGGCTAAGTTGCTTTTAACCCCTGTGGACGTCCACTGTCTCCCATCAGAGTCCCAGTATACATTCTGCTGTTCGCAGCAGTGGTGATGTGTTTTATTTGAACTACCCCATTGTTAACTGTGAGTCATGTAGGCATTTCACCTAACACTTTGGTTTCATGACCACTTGTTAATTCCCAACATGGATTGAGTGGGAATCCGATCGGCTATGTAAGTATATAGTTGAGCGTGAGACATTCCCACCATCAGATCTTAAGATGAGGAGTCGATATAATCCTAAAAATAAGATTTTTACTCAGCTGTTATTCCCCATTGTATTTCCATTAGATTCATTAATTTTTATGTCAGAACATAAATAATGTGAGAAATATCCATGATTTGAAATAACAAGAGCCATCCAGTCTACTGAAGACCAAATATGTACTAAGTGTTTTGCATATATTTTCATTTATCCTTACGATAAATTTGCAAAGTCAGCACTAATATCCACTTTGGTCAAGGTAGAAACAGAGGCTCAGAGAAGCTAAGAAACTTGCTGAAAGCCCAGAGCCTATACATTGAAGAACCACAAAATAAATGCAAGCAGGTACTTGGTCCTTACCACTGACTATTTCTCATTTAAATCGTTTGATACTACAAAATTATTACACAAATATTAACAATTGAGTGAAAGCAGTTAAATTTGAATTCAATATCCATTATGAGTTAGAGGAATAATTCTACCAGACCTCATTTAGTGACAAAATATTCAGAACATTTCATCCAATTCTCAAATTATAATGAGATAATTTTTTTTTGCTGAGGTATAATTTACATTTTCTGAAATGCACAGATCTCAAGTGTACAGTTTGATAAGTTTTGACAAATGCATACGCCTGTGTAACCCAAGGCTCTGTCAAGATAAAAAGTGTTTCCATCATGCCAGAGCATTCTGTCTTGCCCGTACCTAGCTGATCCCTGCCCGTCCACATGGGCGGGCACTGCTCCGATTTCCTTCAGGTGACTTCACCTGTTCTTAACTCCATGCAGAACCATAGAGTATTGCATTCGTGCTCAATCGCTCCCGTAAAAATTACCACGAGTTTAGCTGATTTTACTCACACTCATTCACTTGGATGGGCGTGGTTCTATATCATCTCATCACATGTGTGGACCCCTGTTTCTGCCACCACAGGCAAGGCACTGAACAGCCCACCGGGAGGGTGGTGGTGCCATTTGTAATAGCAGGACGGAAGGATCCCAACTGTGGCCATCTAAGAGCCACAAACACCTACTTCTTCTTGGCCTCTCCCCCCATATCTAGTCACTAGAAACCACTAATCTTTTATCTACTTCCAAAATTTTGTCATTTAGAAATGTTTATATAGGGGCACTTGGGTGGCTCAGCCAGTTGAGCTTCCGACTCTTGATTTCGGCTCAGGTCATGATCCCAGGGTCATGGGATCGAACCCCACATCAGGCTCTGTGCTGAGCATGGTGCCTGCCTAAGATTCTCTCTCTCTCCCTCTCTCTCTCCCTCTCTCCCTCTGCCCCACTTGCATGCCCTCTCTCTCTCTCTAAAAAAATAAAATAAGAATGTTTATATAGATGGAATCATACCATATGCAACCTTTTGGATTGCCTTTTTTCACTCAACATAATTACCTGGACATTCATCCAATTTCTTGTATGTATCAATTATTTGTTTATTTTACTACGGAGTAGTATTCTGTGGGATGGATATGCTGCAGTTTTTTTTTTTTTAACTATATACTTTTTGAAGGATATCTGGACTCTTTCCAGTCTGGGGCTATTTTAAAAACTAAAGGAAATACGAATACTTATGTACAGCACTTTGTATGAGCATGTTTTCATTTCTAAGGTAACCACTGAACACTTCAAGGGCTGAGTTGTATGGCAACTGCATAATTGGCTTTAAAAGAAAAACAAAACTGCAAAACTTGTTTCCAGAGAGGCTGAACCATTTTACATTTTCACCAACAGTGCGTGTGTGACTCCCACCCTCGCCTGCATTTGATATTACCACTGTTTTTGATGTTAGCCTTTCTGATAGGCATGTGGCGATAGCTCAATATCATTTTAATTGCATCTGCCTAATTGCTAATAATGCTGAGCACCAATTAATATGCTTATTTGCCATTTGTAATATCCTCTTTGGTAAACTGTCTATTCAAGTCATTAGTCCATTTTCTAATTGGGTTGCTTAATTTTTACTGTTGAGTTGTGAGAGTTCTTTATATACTTTAGCTGTTAGTCCTTTGTTGGATATTTTCTAACAGTGTATAGTTTGGTTTTTTATGCTCTTCATATGAGCTTAGAAGAGAAAACGTTTTCATTTTGATGAGGACCAAATCATTTTTTTTTTCAGGAATCGAGCTTTTAGTGTCAAGTCTAAGAACTCTTTGTACCTAGGTTCTAAAGATTTTCTCCTATGTTTTTAAAGAAGTTCTAGAATTTTGTGTATTACATTAAGTCCATAATACATTTTAAGTTAATTCTTGTATAACGCGTGAGACTTAAGTCAAGATGATTTGTTTGTGGCCCTGGTTGTTCGGTTGTTCAGGTAGTTTTTTGAAGTCTATCTTTCTGTTTCGAATTGGTTTTCTACCTTTGTCAAAAATAATTTAAATGTACGTTTGAGGTTCTATGTCTTGATTCTCTGTTCTGTTCCATATATCTAGGTATCTACCTCTCCACCAGCTCCTACTTGGCATTGGATAGTTATTCTTACTTTATTTTCCTTTGTCAATACTATTATAGCTATTCAAGAGCATGTACCTTTCTATATAAATTTTAGAATAAGTTTGTCTATATCTGCAAAAAAACTTGCTGAGATTTTTGATAGGAATTGCATTAAATCCATGAATGAATTGGGGGGAGAAGTGACATCTTATGATGTTAAGTTAACTAATCCATTAACATGGTATAGTTTTTCATTTATTTATACATCCTTTTACTTCTTTTATAAGCATTTGAAAATTTGTAACATATAGACCCTGTACATGTTTTGTTTGGTGGATGCTTTAGTATTTCATTTTCTTTGGGACAAATATAAATGATATTTGTTTTTAATTTAGATTTCCACATGTTCATTGCTAGTATAGAGAAATGTGTTTTGACCTTGTGCCCTATGAACTTGCTGAACTCACTTACTATCGAAGTTTATGTGTAAGCACAAATTCCTTGAGATTTTCTACATAGGCAATCATTTATTTTCAAATAGACACAATTTAATTTCTTCTTTACAGATCTGTGCATCTTTTCTTTCTTTTTCTTGTCATGTTACAGTGGAAGGTATTGCCAGTACTATGTAGAATAAAAATGGTGCGAACAAATGTACTTGCCCTTTTTTATGACCTTAGGAGGAAAGTATTAATTCACCATGAAGTATGATGTTAGCCATTGGTGTTTTATAGATTTTTTTATCAAGATGATGTAATTTCTACTTCTAACTTAATGAGAGTATTTTTATAAAATCATGAATAGTGTTACAAACGTGGGTTTTTTTTTGTTGTTGTTGTTGTTGTTGTCGGCTTTTGGTTTTGGTTTTGGTTTTGGTTTTTGCATCAATTGACATGATCATATGATTGTTCTTCTTTATCTTGTTAATATGGTGGAATGCCTTAATTGATTTCCAAAAGCTGACTTAGCCTTAAATAACACTCCATATCCACTCTACAAATCACTGATTTTTTATTACTACAGTTATTCCATATACATTATGGTGACTATTGATACATTAGAGATTAAGGCTGCTATTTTATTATTTAATATTTGTTTTTTCTAGTCCCTGATCCTGTTTCTCTTTTCTTGACTTCCTATATGTTATGCATTTTTTTCAGAAGTGTATCTCAATTTACTTATAGTGTTTTTTCATTTCTCTTTCTATAGTTTTTCTTTGGCGATTCTTCCGAGTTTTGAAACACACACACATGACATCACAGTCTACTGATATCAGAATCTTATCTCTTTCACTGCGGGAAATCTTACCTCCATTTGGATTCTTTTAACCAGCCACACTTTAAAATATCATTGTTCTTATTGTTAAAATTTTTGTTTCAATCATAAATAAGATTTATAAAGCCTTTTAGAAACAATAATCTACTGTTGTACCCATATTTCTGTTCCTTCTGTTGATCATTCCTCCTTCCACATCATCTAAGACCTTTTAAATTTTCTTTTCATTTAAAGAAATTATTTTGATCAGTATTTAACAGTAGGCCATCTAACAACAAATTCTTCTAGTACTTTAATTATTTGAGAATATATTTATTTCCTCTGTATTCTTAAAGGATAGTTTTCCTGGATATAAAATTCTGTATTGACACTTTTCTTCTTTCACAATTGAAAATTTGTATTCTACTCTCTTCTGGCATCCATGATTTTAAATGAGCATTGTATGAATTTCAGAATGATTTTTCTTGCTGGTATTGGGGAAAATGTTACACTAAATGCTATTCTAGTCTTACTTAACAAAGATAAAATACAAAAGAGATAAGTATCAGACTATTTCCAAGTAACTTTATTACACCAAGAATAAAACTCAATGATGTTTAGGAGGATGCAAAAATATCCAGCACTCTATGCAGAAAATTTTACATTATATTGTATCCAATAAAAAGTACCAGCCAAATAAAACAGCTATATGTAATATGAGGAATAGTAAGATGAAATATCACACAATCCAAACTTAAAACTGACACAAATGATAAAATAAAAGATAAATGAGGACAAAAAATCTACTATAATTATATTCCATATGTTTAAGGAACTAGAGGAAGATTGAAAATATTAAATAGAGACTTTGATACTAAAATAAATGTCTAAGTAAAACTTCTAGGGATAAACTTCACAGACTGAAATTAGAAACACATTGGATGGGATTAACAACAGATTAGATATTTCAGAAGAGAACAATAATAGAAACAATCCAATATAAGACACAGAGAAAAATCTTTTCTTTTTTTTAATGAAAAAAGCATTAGTGAGCTGTGGGACAATGTACAGAAGAACAAAGATAAAAACTACAGCCAATTTCTTGTTGGAAACAATGCAGCCAGAAGATAGTGTAGGAGCATCTTTACCATAGAAAGGCAAAGAAAAAGACATAAAGGAAAAAAGAAATGGTCAACCTAGAGTCTGTACCAATAAAAATAGCCTTCAAAAACAGTGATGAAGGAAAAACCTTGTCAGACACACATAACTGAAAGTATTCAGTTCAACGACATACAAGTTATATTAAAGTGACTTCTTCTGGCAGAAAGAAAATGATCCAAGATGGAAATCTGGTTAAATTTTAGAGTAGCTCTACAATGGTACTACCTGTTTTTGAAACAGATAATAGTCTATTGCAAAGGATTTCTGTTCATCATAGGCTGCCTTAGAGCATCCTGGCCTCTACCCGCTAGATGCCAGCAACACTTCCCCTGCCCCAGTTGTGACCACCAAAGTCTCTACATAATATCAATTGTCACCCAGAGGGAGAAACATTGTTCAAGTGGAGAATCGCTAATTAACACACAAAAAATGGAGCCTATTGAAAACTATTACTATGTGAGTAATATAAAAGACATTTTTCTCCTTATTTAAATCTCTTTAAAAGATGATTGACTGTTTAAAGCAAAAATAATAATGTAGCCAGAGAATTGCAATATATGTAGAAATAAAATATATGGCAACAAAAACATAAGGCTTGCAGGAAAAAAGTTATACTTTTATGAGATCCTTATACCAGATGTGAAATAAAAAATACCCATGAAGGTAAACTTATAAGCAATCACTAAAACAAAACAAAGTATTATAACTAATAGCCAACAAAAGAGGTAAACAGAAATAATAAAAATGTTCAATAGTTCAAAAGAAGACAGAAAAAGACAACAAAAAGGAATAAATGATGAATAGGGTAGCAGAAAACAATAGGCAGAGCAGTCTATTTAAACTCATGTCAGTGATTATATTAACTGTAAATGATCTTAACACTCCAATTAAAAGACAGAGATTGTCATGTTAAATAATAAAAAGAACCTCACCCAACCATATTCTGTCAACAGGAAACTCAACATAAATATAAAGACACAAATTAGAGGAGTTTAAAAATGGAAAAAGATACATCATAAAAACATTATTTTAAAAAAAACCTGGAGCAACTATATTAATATCAGACAAAGTAGATTTCAGAACAAAGATTTTTCTGGAATGGTCATTTCATAATAATAAAGGGATCAATTCATCAAGAAGATACAACAACCTAAATATTTATACATCTAATAACAGGGTTTCACATACATGAAGCAAACACTAATAGATCTGAAAGGAGATATAGACAAATCTGCAATTATAACTGGAGATTTCAATACCCCTATCTCAGTAATTGATAAAATAAATAGACCAAAAATAATCAATAATTATATAGAAGATTTAACCAGCATTATCAACTAAATTGACTTAATTGGCATAACAAAAATAGAGTACACAGTTTCTTCTAGTGCACACAAACATTTACTAAGAAAAACTAAATTCTGGTATATAAAACAAAGCAGGAACAGAAGAGAACTTCATCAAACTGATATAGTACATCTATTTAAAATGTACAGCTAGTCTCAGACCTAACTATAGAAGACAGAATGCTCTCTGCTTAAGATTAGTAACAAGGAAAGAATATTCACTCTCATCACTTGTACTCGATATTGTACTGGAGGTTACAATCACAAAGCAATGAAAAGAAATAGACTGCACCCAGATTGGAAAGGAGAATTAAGACTGTCTTTATGCACAGAAGACATGATAGTATACACATGGAAAATCTTATAGAATCCAAAAAATAAAATAAAACCAAGCCTACTAGAACTGATAAGTTGGTTTAGCTACATTGCAGGATACGAGGATACAAAATAAACCTGCAAAAAGAAACTGTATTTCCATATACTAGCAATACAAGTTAGAAATTAAAATTAAAAATAAAACAATTTATAATAATGTCAAAAAACAAAAAATACTTAGAGATAAGTCTGACAAAACGTGGTCAAGACGAGTACACCAAAAACAAGATACCGCCGAGAAAAATGAAATAAATCATCAATAAAAGAAGCGATACTCCATTACAAACAAAGTATCAGCAGTCTTTCATAGAAACTGACAGTAGATTTCTAAATTTCAAAGTTGGAAGCTTTACATTACCTGATTTCAATACTTATTATAAAGCTACAGTGACCAAAGCAATGTAGTATGGGTCTAAAGATAGACAAATAGATCAATAGAACAAATAGTCTAGAAATAGATATACACACCTATGTCCAGCTCACAACCAAGTTATAAGAAAATTCAATAGAGAAAAGGTAACTTTTAGCAAATGGTGGTATAAGATTGGAGGGCCATATTGAAAAAGACAGATATTTTTTGTACCTTAGGTTATTTTCAAAAAGATAAATCCAGTTAGATCATATATTTAAATGTAAGAGCTAAAATTATAAAATTTCTAAGAGAAAACAGCATAAAATCTTTCAGTTCTTCTGCTATAAATGATCACTTAATTATAATAGTAAAAGCATGAGCCATAAAAGCACAAAAGGCTACATATTATATGATCTACTTAAATGGCATTCTGGAAAAAGGGAAACTATAAGGACAAGAATCAGATAAGAAGGTGCCAGGACTCTGGGGTGGAGAAGGAGATTGACTACAGAGGGGTTATACGCCACGTTTGGGAATCCTGCACCTTCATCAAAAGTCATGCAACTACAAAAGTGAATTGAACTGTATTCTGTCTCAATAAACTTGCCTTTTTAAATTAAAAGCAAATTAGAAAACTGAGCCTTTTTATCCACCCTCGGCCCGCACTTGGCCAACAGTAGATGTTCTGTAAAGAAATATTGAGTAAATGGTAACTGTGCTTTCCCATCTCTGAAAGGTCAGTGACAGCCTAGTCTCTTTCCGTCTGCATCTCCACTCCTGAATCCCAAGACGATAGTGTTCCATCTCCCTAGCAGAACGGGATCAAGAATGGAATGAGGTAATGGATGTGAAAAGCCAATGCAGACCCTAAGCTATCATTATCCAAGTTCCGCACTGTACACCGTGCCCATTGGCTCTCTGGAGTCAAAGTGCCTTCCTGGTTGAAGACCCAGACCCTACATCCAATATCAATTCCAGTCAACCCGCTTGCCGGTCCCACCGAAAGTTCCTCCTACCCACCCTTCACCCCCTCCCCCCGACATCCACTTTGGAAACTTGGAGAAAGACATAGAGGATATCCAAATCCTACCAAGTATGGACATTATTTCTCTTGGGGAATCCTTCAAGCCTGCTCAAAAGTCTCCCAGAAGAGAGCATGAGGAAGGTGGTATAGGTCGCACCAAGTGACCGAAAAATGGTGGGAATGCCCTAAAATTAAATTTTAACTACTTACTTTAAGTGGAAGGGACCATCATATCTATTTGGGTTTTCAGAGGCTCAGAAAATTAGAAGACAGTTGAACCAATCCTATCTGGTCATAGCTTACAGAAAAACCTCCTTTATGCGTCTCATGGATGTGAGTATTCTGAACTTCATGTCATACACTCCTTCTCCAAGCGCTTACCGAGGGCTGGCTGGGTGCAGGTGGTTTTCCAGGAAACATCATATACCAGTAAAAAAAGGGAGCAAACCTGCCCCTCAGAGCTTATGTTCTTTAAATGATTATTGGAATCCAAAAAAATTAGAAATGCACTTTATCCAATTTGTTTGCTCATCGCTTTGAAATGTTACTTTTTTGGCCAATATTAGTACAGGATTGGACAAATAAGAAAATCGTTAAGTATGCCCTTAAAAGGCCCAAATTATAATGAAAAGCATTAAGTATCTTCAATGTTTGCTTCGTTCGACCGCATGGCCAAGTCCAATATTTATAAGAATCACGGTAGGGCAAAAACATGGCTGGTTGGGAGGCACGCGCAGATGATGTGTGCACAGAGGGAAAGCGAGTGGCCAGTGCTCGCTCTCATGTCCTTTACATGCAAGCTTGCTCTGATGTCACATGACAGAGAATTCCTTCATAACCTGAGTTCAAGGAGCCATCCAAAACTATGACTACAACAAAAAATCACAGACAAAATTAAAAAAAAAAAATTTAGGGGCTCCTGGGTGGCTCAGTCGGTTAAGCGGCTGACTTCGCTCAGGTCATGATCTCGCGGTCTGTGAGTTCGAGCCCCGCGTCGGGCTCTGTGTTGACAGCTCAGAGCGTGGAACCTGCTTCGGATTCTGTGTCTCCCTCTCTCTCTGCCCTTCTCCTGCTCACACTCTGTCTCTATGTCTCAAAAATAAATAAATGTTAAAAAAAAATTTAAAGTTTTATTTATTTTGAGAGACAGAGAGTGCAGAGGAGGGGCAGAGAGAGAGGGAGAGAGAGAGAATCCCAGGCAGGCTCCATGCTGTCTACTGTCAGCGAGGAGCCCAACGAAAAGCTTGAACTCACGAACTGTGAAATCATGACCTGAGTCGAAACCAAGTTTCGGACGCTTAACCGACTGAGCCACCTGAGTGCCCCAATCACAGACCAAATGTTTAAGTATTTTTGAAATAATAACCCATACATATGGTATAAAAATGAATGATATATAAGTTGGTATGTGTATATCTATGCATATAATACATATGTACATATCTATACGTATAATACATTGTGCTTTTTATTGAGGCTGTTTGGGTTTTGATGGTGTTTTTAATCTTGAGGCAACATAGAGGTAGCAGGTAGTTTTGAAAAGATACTAATATAATATTCCTAATCTGATCACGATCTTCTAATATCTAGTTGTTAGAGAGTGGCCGCCACTAAGGGCTTTTTCAACACCCACATTGTGCGGGCATTTGTAGTCAGTCATAAGGACGGTTGGCAGTCAATATTTTAGAGGTCCACTCCCCTAAACCCTTCTCAGACTGCTCCCTAGAATTCAACACTGGAGCCAGGACTGGGAAAATATGTCATCTGTCCCTCTATTGCTCAGAACATGAATTATTCGAAATCCCTTTCCTCTTTACCGATAATTTTGTTTATTATTTGCTTCTCTCAGCTTGGCAGGAACAATCTGTTTCTTTTCTATTCCTTGCTAGTATCGTTTTGTCATATTTGGGTTCGGTGGTAACATTCCTGTGTTTCGATCTTGCAATACTACTCAAGAATATTCAATCTCAGCACAATTTTCGTTGGCTTTTTAAAAAATGTATTTTCTCTCAATGTCTGCCCCACCGCCACCCCCAAACACACATTCGCATCGGTGTCAGTCAGCGGTCTTTTACAACTGGCCGGCACTCAGTACCTGAATTTTTGCGCGATGAATGAATTTTATACTCTCTTTATTGACAAAAGCGTGAAACAGAGGCAAAATTACCTGAAACCCTTTCTTTCACACCACGTAGTGAAGCATAAACGTTTGAATTCATTTGAACCATTTTCTATTTCAAATGGCACCGATCCATTGGCTAGAAGAAAAAATATTCTTTCAAATTCATCGATATCATTTTTCAACCAATATTAAAATGATGGAGTGCGAGATATTGAGAAGAGTATAGACAATCAGAGATCGTTAAAAACTAAAAATTGAGAACATATGAGATATTTAGGGATCATTAAGATACCAGTAGGTATCCCCATCAAAAGAAGAGTGCCATCAAGTCAATTCCATTCTCTGTTCCCTTTATGTGTGTTAAATTATCATCACGTCCGATCTGAAGATCTGTCTACAAGGGGAGGATGGACCAAAATCTCTCTATAGCTCTTTAACCGAATTCCTTAAGCTCAGCACTCAAATAGCCTTCCGCGTCCCTAACGACACATATTTAAACTCACACAAACATGGAGGGTGGTGTACGTTATAACTCTCTGTCTGTGCGGCATCGTGCCCCATGATTTCTCCCGTTTGCCATATGAAAGCTAATGGATGCGTCCATGGGAGAGAGAAGCTGGCCCCGTGGCAGGCAGCTCCAGATTTCCGTATGGAATCCACTATTTAATGTAGGTGTTCTTAACGGCTGCTTAATTAGTAAACTCAGACAATTGCACTCAACTCGGGTCCCTGAGTGAGAATCTCAATTCCAGCAGTAAACTTGCATCTGGCTCACTACTGCCTTCATGGCACCCTGTCTCCCTGGCAGCTCTGGGTTATTGGGTTTGGGCGAGAGTTTCATCTGTTTGTTATGTGCTTTTCATGCCCGTATTTACCGAGTCTGTTACTGGCTTGTTTTCTCCTGGACCGTCCCCGAGCATTCAAGTCCACAGGTCCTTGACCTTGTGGGGTCACCTTTCTGGTGCAGGTTCTCTTTCCTACAGCCATCCATCATCTTCCCTGACTTCAACACAAGCTCTGACACACTTGGTGAGTAGGCACAGCTGCTCTGTCATCTACAGGGACTCACACTTCACCTGCTCCAAGCCCTCTGTTGTCACTGGCTTAAAAGGCCAGACAGCTAGAATGTCTGGATAAACTCATATCTGCTCGTGACCGTCATGGCCTCAAGCCAGCAACAAATCCTCTGTGTTTTCAGGGGAGGTCACAAGGATTTCTAGGATTTGGCTCTTCCCACAGCTTAGAAATTTCTTTCACCTTCCCTTTATGTTTTAGAATTAAAAAAAAAAAAAAATCCCAAGTCGATTTGACAATATGAGAGAGCGAATGTACTTATACCCAGAATGTGAAATACTCCAGAGAGGGTGTAATTTACGAAGCAAATATTAAACTACAAGGCAAATATTCCCCATGAAAGGGCTGTGCCCGGAGCGATGGTGTATCTCCTTCACAAACTAGTCAGTCAGTCATTGTCAAATTAACAAATACTCCTGCTTAGTGGTATCCCGTTGCTAAAAGCACATCGCGACCAGTTTTGAAGTCTGAACCACGCCACCAGAAAGGCCTGATTCGATATGTGATCTCTGTGTTGCCCAGAAGAATGTTCTCCCACACTGTAAAACCTTCTAGATGTTCATTGTGAGATTTCCCTGGGCCTGATCTGAGCGCTGACATCTTGACGTGTTTCATGAGGTCTTAAAACACATTTTTTTTTTGCCTAAAATATAGAGGAAAAGTGTTGTGTGTCTTTCCTCAACCACCACTCACACCCTTTGCTTTATTCACTTCCTTAATTTGATTGCACTGCTTCTGCCTTTTTTAAAAATACTGGTAAATATTGAATGACAGCTGCAACCTGCTGGTCACGGTGTTCAGGTCTCCCAGCCCCTATAACCATTCTCTGCCAACCCGTGATTTCCTCCCTCGGGTCCGTGGCGTGTGGACCTTGCTTTTCAACAGCTCATTCGACCAGATGGAATTCCCATAGCAGGAAGTGCCTGCTATGCCCAGTACTGATGGCGGGTCAGATAAACCAAAGGCACAAGCATTTTTCTTTTGTGTCTGAGCTGAAGAGTCAACTTTTGGATTTGAGGAGAATTCTTGAAAATGTCGGTGTGGAAAAGTGATGATGCCGGAACTTTCCTGACCACAAACACTCCCGATCTCCTGCATCAACGACGGCCAATGGTGAGGTGGCCTACCCTCGTCACGCGTGGACTTTCCCAAGTAATTCACATGCAGGAGGCCATTGGTCTCTCCGTTCCCATTTTGCAGCCAAGGAAACAGAGGCAGAAGAGGTCAGCCAACCTACAGATTCGCTTTCCTAGGGAAGAGCTAGATGGTTAATGGCCACGCCAGCAGATTGAACATCCAAAAGGATGCGTGCGAGATATGGTATCAGCTAGATCCCTTCTAAAAACTGAAAATTTGGCGCACTTGTCTTCCTTCATTTCTCGACAGCCATCTTGAGGCTAACCTCACCTGCAAACTCACGGCAGTCTGACTGGGGACTGAGTTACCGCTCGATTTAGACCCAAGCGATGCTGCATGGTCACTGGCTAGAACTCTGTTTGGTTGAGATTTCCTCTGGGGGGACTATCTAATTAGATAGTAAATTCGATTTCTTTGAAGAGGCAATTCATTGACAATTTTGATCCAATTTAGAATAAATACTAAATTAACAACGAATTCAGAGTTGAAAGGTCTTCCAACCAAACCAGTAATGGAGAAGAACAGCTAGCCCTTTAAGAGTCAAGGTTGTAAGTCGTTTTTTACCTAACTATATGCCCCCAAGAACATCTGTTAAATCAAGGCAAATAGGGTTGACCTCTCTCACGGGTCCTTGTGAGAAACGGTCAATAAAAATGTATTCTGCAGAATTCTTAATCCAATTTTATCCCTTGGCACAACAGTTCCAAATTTCTAAGCTGCTAATAATGTTCCAAAAATAAACCATCCATCAGTTCAAGCTAGCACCTTTGTCTGAGAAAAAAAATAATAAATGCATCGCTACAAGCAGTTAAAAATCAAAACTACAGCAAGCTCAGGAAGCGTCTCTATAGGGAGTCCTTGCAAATGGTAACATAAGTCCCCATGCAAATCCACTTCTGTCAGCTATGTCACAGATGCCAAAAAAAGCAGGCACAATAAATATGGAGAATATAGATCTAAAAAGGCAGCGATGTCACACTGGAGGATTTATAAGCTCCTCCGTTCCTTGCTGAGAATGTGGACAATGCAAAAGCCTTTAAACAATTCTATCTTCTTACGGGGTCGTGGGACATCACAAAAGCAAATGATTTTTGTTTGTGTTGGTGATGCGTAAAAAAAAAAAACAATTCTCTTTCAAAAAAGCAACTGCGGTTTGCATTATCTGGAACACGGTGGTGTTCAAAGACCGAGTTTTCAGAAGAAAAGAGTTGCCATCTGGTAGATTCCCCGTCCAAGTCACCCTGGAATCCTGTGTGAGCATTAGTTACTTTGCAGCGCTCCGCACTGGGGGCGTCGTTCTCTGGACCCCGCCTCCGAGCTTGGACCCAACAATGCGCCCGTGGCCTTCTAGAGCCACGGGGCATCCACCGCTAGGGCTCTGGTGCGATGTCTCCTAACCACCAGCTTCTGCCATCCTTCTCTTCGGCACCACCGCGCTCCCCCCCGCCCCCCCGGCCCCAGTGAGTGCTCATTCCCTCCGCTGAGCCAAGCCTCCGCCCAGCAACCTGGCGGCTCTTGGCAAGGGTCTCCGTGCTCCCCTGCCCCGGACGTCCCATCCACGGGGCACGCCGACTGTCCTCAGATCCTTCCTTTTGTGGAAGCACCCCTCCCAGACTTGTCTCCGGAGGAGGGAGTGAAAGCGAGGCTGGCCCACACGGCCGACCTGGCCCCGCGCGAACATCTATTGAAACCGATTGATCTAATAATGCCTGGCATCTGCCACGCTGTCATTCGAGCCGGGGGGGGGGGGGGGGGGGGGGGATTTGGACGGAGACAAGGCAGGCATCGTAAAACTGACTTCGCGATCTAGTTTATGAAGCCCGCCTTGAACTCCTAGGTGCAGCGAGGGCAGAAAACCTTGTTTCCTTCGCATAAACGGGAAAATGCGCTATATAAGGAAGAGTGAATATTTTCCCTTGATTTGTGCCTGAAACATAAGAGTGGGGGGAAACTATCCCAGCTGTCTGCTGCATTGTGTGAACATATACATGCATTTAAATTACTTATATCATTACTTACAGATGTAATTGTGAAATATGTTCTTTTTGCATTCAGAATGAGGGACTGAACAGATGGCGGGCGCTCGGTTTAAAGCAATATGTCCATTAAAATAACCCGTACTGTTGGTGTTTAGTGTAACAATAGCAGCGAGTTCATTATCCCCGGATTCTGCGGCAACTGCCCGCCCGGGAAGGAGCGTCGGGAAACGCTCAGACGCCCAGGTGACTCAGGGTCCCGGCCGGGGCCCTTTCCCGCAGCCGCCGCGCGGCCACCAGCAGCGGGCTTTCCGAGTCGAGCTCCACTTGTTTGGCTTAGTATTTTGCTTCCAAATAGGAAAGTCAGTACACAGCTGACATTCACCAATGCCTGGCTTCTGGGTTATTTTTCTCCCGACTCTCCAGATGTGCTGAAATGTGTGGCTCCAGATGCATCACCTCCAACAGGGTAATCCTCCCCCCGCCAGGAGTCACGGCCTCGCCTAACGAGCCCGGGTCAGGCGGGCGGGCCCACGGCACGTCGGAGAGCCAATCTCTCTTCTTGGGGGCCGCCAGGAAGCGAGGTGTCCGGCTGAACGGCTGGAGGAGTCTCCAAACTTCTCGGGGACTCAGCGGACCTCGCCCTGACAAAGGCCGCTGGTCTTCCCGCGGGCACCGCTCCCGATGTGAGCATTCGATTAAAGAAAGGAAAATAAATACCTTCAGTCTAAGCCTCCATGTTGACAACGGTGCCAGTGGCTAATATTCTCTAGAAAACCATTCATAAATAAGACGGAAAAATGCTAAATTTTCGGAGCGTCCAGACGAAGAAACAACGTGGGAAAATCTTACTGTGTGGCCTTAGATCAATGCAATACATGCACTGAGTCAATCTCTCCATCGTCACAATGGGAAATAATGGCTCCCGTGCCTCCCTCCCTTGACAGGTAACGATCAAGTGTGTTTCCTGGGCGTGGTGGAGTCCTAAGCTTCCCACGGGCGGCGTGTGCCCCGGTGGAGGGGGCAGGGCATAGTCTGAGGACAGGCCACCCACGCAGAGCTCAGCGTTAAGCCAGGGAGGGTGGCAGCATGGCCAGCAGTGACAGCCACCGATGCAAAGGCAGACAGACTTCCCTCCCAGGGGGCCAGAGAAGGAGGGCTTAGGAGCCAGTTTCAGGTGTGCATAAGGAAGGAGAAAGGACGCAAGACTATTTGGACAGAGGGAGAAGGGTGGGGAGGAGCAGCTCTGTTCTAAGAGATTCTTACACCAGAGGATCGGGAAGGTGAAAAAAAGCACCTTCTTCCCTTTGCAGGGCGAGGAGGAATTCGCACCTGAATGTATCCGATTCAAGTGTCTACGTGCTTTCCGCCTAGCTCCTCATTTCCTCTTTGCTGCCACAGGAAAAGTCGGAAGGGTGAGAGAGAAAGGGGTTCAGCTTTCAGGAGGACAGAGGGCCGTTCACAGATCCCTCCGAAGCTCAGCTTTGTAGAAGCATCACCAGGGACTGAGAGGCGGACGGGGCAGCTGGCGGGAGATCACGGCATTCGCGGCGGTCAGCAGCTGCTCGCTGCCACCGTCATCCGTAGAGGACATTCGTGGACGGACACCGGGGCCCGCAGTAGGCCTACAGATCCAGAACTTTCGGAGATGGAGCCTGGGTGTTCCACTTTCTAGAAAGCTCCTTAAGCAATTCTGTTATGTGGGCGGGGCGGAGAAGGCAGGTCTGAGTTTGGGGACAAGGACCTGTGCCTCTAGGAGGTCCCCCGTGGCCCGTCCTGGACTCCACACCCTGGTGCCCAGCCCTGCGCGTCCACCTGCCCGGCCTCCAGACGGCCACCCCCACCCCCGCCACTCTCCTGCTCTAGACCACGTCCAGAAGCTTGTCATGCCTTGTCATAGGCATATGTTTAGGCCGATGTGCTAATGCTGTCTTTCCAGAGTTCCCTCCCAGTCCCTGCCTCCCTGCTGAGCTGGTACTCACTTCCAAGGTCACCTTTCAACGTCCATCCTCTTCGCCTCTTCTCCGGATGTGGCCACCACGCTGGCCACGGTCACCTCAGTCATCTCCTCGCTTGTTGTGGAGGCCAAGCCACACTTAACATTTCCTGTGCGCAGTTATCCCCGCAGCCTGGCTACAAATGCCGACACCGGAGTGCGGCCCCTTGCACGGCGGGGGCCGAGGCACGAGTTCCCTCGGCCTCTGGGTGAGGCTGGCCCAGGGATCCGAGGAGCGGCACCGGGAGCAGGGCAGCGTGCGCCACCGAGCGGAGCCTCCCTCGTGCCCGGCGCTGGGTCTAAGCCCCTCCGCGGGGCTCCGGGCCTGGCATTCAGGCCTCCTTCACCTCCGACGGCCGGGGCCCTGCTGGCGCAGTGCCCGACACATAGTAGGGGCTGGAAATACTGGGCGGATAAACAAGAAAGGAGACGGGCACAGATGGCCTGGTGTTAAGTACCGGAGGCAAAGGGGAAATAAAAGAAATAAGCTGGTAACACCTGCCAAGATAAATAAATGAAAGGAAGTCACCTGGGGCCGTGAGAGGCGAGGAAGCAGCGAGACAGGGATCAGAGACGCGGGGAGGAAACAGAAGCCGCGGGCTCGACACCCAGAACCACACAAAAGCAGCGCGGCCTGTGTGAGCGAGGACGCGGTCGGAAAGGAGCAGGGCGAGGTCCAGGGAAGCTCGGCTCTGAAAGAAATTATTTTCTCCGAAGTCCTCAAAAGAACAAAGCAAAGACGAGGAATAACGGAAAACGCAAAAGCAGAAACAATTACAGGCAGGTGGTGGGGGCGGAACTGCATCCCTCGAAATACATACGTGGAAGCTCTAACTCTCAGGACCGCAGGACGTGACTGTCTCTGGAGACCGGGTCTTGAGAGACGGTAAAATTAAAATGAGGACATCGGGGTGTCCTTCTTCGTAGAGGAGAGCAGGACTCAGACGCACACGGAGGGCCAGCCGTGTGAGGACGCAGGGAGGAGACGGCAGGCCGCGTGGCGGGGAGAGAGGCCTCGGGAGGAAAAACCTTCACCGTGGCCTTCCGGCTTCCAGAACTGGGAGCAAATAAATACATTTCTGTTATTCTGGTGGCCCAGGCCTGTGGTGCTTTGCAGCAGGTCCGCCGGGAGGAGGGGGCTGATGGGCCCACAGGAAAGGAATCGAGAAGGGCACCGTGGGAGGGCCACCCGAGGGACGCCCGAGGAAGACCCCTCTCTCTCCCATGGCCGATGTGTGCAGCCCCTTTCCCTGCACGCAGGGGCCAGGCCCAAGGAGAGATCACAAGTCAACACAAGTCAATGGGCAGACCCGCGGTGGCTCCCCCGGGAACAGCGGACAGAGACGAGGGATCACCTACCCTCGCGGCTCAGGAGACAGTGTGGCTGATGTCTGGTTGCATTTTGAGGGATAAGTGGGAATTGGAGGGAACGGGCGGGAACAGAGTGGACAAATCCAGAGGTGGGAGAGCCGGGGACCCCTGGACAACCAAACGGTCCCACGTATCTGGACCATGAGGGCCCGGAGCCCCACGGAACCATCTTCTGTCCTTGTGCAAGGCACCAAGACACCATGTCACTGAAAGAGCGACCCGGGAGCCTCCCTCACGGGGCTTCTGTTCGAGCAAGGAGCCCTTGCCTCCGGGGGTGGGTGGGTAGACCCCTGAGTTTCCTTCTTACCTCGTAGGTCTCTGAACATTCTAGTTCCTTCCCTCGCGTGTGACTCAGACATGCATTTCCCGTGACCAAACACGCTTCTCTCTGCACGGTGAACTCCTGCCCAACGCTGGAAGGGCCTGTCCGGCTCAGTCGTCACTTCGTTTGCAAGCTCTTCCATTCCCTGCCCCACAGAACAGGACCGCTCGATTAAAACATTTGTCGTGCTCGGCTATGCCTGCTCGTGTCTATGGCCGGCCTTCTCCACTCTATGGGTGGCTTCAGTGACCTCGGGCTCAGCAGGTGCGTGCAGAGAGACTGAGGGCGTCAGTACATGGACAAAGGACGCAGGGGGCCCATAGTAGCTGGGAATAAGGGGGAGCTGGAGACGGAGACCGTGTCACGGTCAGCCCCACCCCGTTGCTGGAGGAGAGGTTTGCAGCCTGGGGTGGCTGGCGCCCACTCGCTGTGATCAAATTTCTGCAGCCAGCCTCGGAAGAGCCCAGAGCCCCCCACCAGCCCCTGGGCTTCCTGCTCCCAAACATTTTCCTCCACACGTCCAGGCTGCAGGTGGGAGAGGGCAGCCGACGGCGATGAGGGGTCAGGACTTTGCAGGGAGAAGAGGGAAGGCGGCTGGGAGCACGGGCTGGGCCCCTGAGCCAGAGGGGGGCTGGGCTGAGCCCCCCAGGGTGGTAGCTTACCTTCTCTGTGTCCACAACGACAAGGCCGAAACGAACTCTTCCGAAGCCAGAAGGATTGGCAGAGGTCTTTGGAAGATGATAAAGTTCTGGCTCAAAAAATAAGAAACAGAAAATAAGAATACAAGCAGCAGCACAGAGAAGGGGCCCGTCTCTGGCTCCGGAGGTCAGGGAAGCAGGATTCATGACAAAGGATGGAAGAAAAAAATCACTGACGAGAACAGACAGAATAATGCCTCACAGGGACGGGGCACGTGTGCAGCATTTTATGCAAAATTAATACATCACGGTTTGTGCTGCGAGTGGAAGGACAGTGCCACGCACGCTGGGCGGGTAACGGTACGGAAACCCCCAAAATACTAAGATCAGAGGGGCGCCCGGACGGCACCATGGATGAGCATCGGACTTGCGATTTCAGCTCAGGTCGCGGGATCCCGGAGTCTTGGGATCGATGGCCACGTCGGGCCGGGGGCGGAGCCTGCTTGGATTCTCTCCCTCTCTCTCTGCTCCTCCCTTGCTTGGGCTGGCTCTCTAAATGAGTAAGTCAATCAATCAATCAATCAACCAATGTAATATAATGAATTCGAAAACACCACATACGAAGGCCTCTGAGATGCAAGACCTGCACGTCTAAGGTAGGCCTCCATTTTTATAAGCGGGCCTCCTTCCAATGTGCGCTTTCCTCGTGCGCCGTAAACTCGGGAAGACAAGAAAGAGTTTCCTGGGGCGCCCGGTGGCTCAGTCGGTTGAGTGTCAGACTCTTGACTTCAGCTTAGATCATGATCTCATAGCTCGTGGGATCCAGCCCCCATCAGGCTCTCTCTCTCTCTCCCTCTCTCTCTCTTTCTCTACCCCTCTTCCCCACTCTCTCTCTTTCTCTCTCCCAAACAAAAAAAAATTAAAAATTAAAAAAAAGAAAGGTTCTCTTCATGCCAGCCCTACAGCGCCCGGCAGTGCCCCGGGCATCGTGGGCAACGGGTGCGGAACCGAGGCACAGACACAGCGACACACGGTGACATCCGGTGACGCACGGTGACTTCCACTTCACCGTCATCCAGCAGTGTTGAAGGGACAGAAGATGATCTTTCCAAACGAGGTGACTTTAGGAGGAAGAAAGGACCCGAAAGGAGCCAATGGGGGTTATATCTGGCAAATAGTACGGAAGATTGCAGGCCGACTCATTTGGCGGGAAGGACACAGCGTACCGCAGAAGGGACAAAACCGTGATGCCAGTGGAAGAATATCCTGATCTTTGCCACTCGCCCGTGTCCTTAGGTGTGTGTCTTAAACTCTACCGACAAACAGATGTGCCTACTTGGTGGCAGAGACATACGTAATTCTCTCTCACCATAAAATGCACGTTTATTGTTAAACAAGAAAGACAGAAATTATAAAGAATAAAACTTTTAAATACCTGTGGTTTCATCCACCACACATAAATACCTTCAACGTTTTGGTGCATTTTCTTCCAGTCCTTCCACGAGCCAATTTTGTAAATGAAATTAGCATAACACCATACACACAGCTTCTATTCTGGTTTTAAAACAACCTTTCAGGAGCGCCTGGGTGGCTCAGTGGGTTAAGCATCCGACCTCTGCTCCAGTTATGATCTTGTGGTTCATGAGTTTGAGCCCTGCTTCAGGCTCCGTGCTGACAGCTCAGAGCCTCTTTGGAATTCTCTCTCTCTCTGTCTCTCTCTCTCTCTGTCTCTTTGACCCTCCCCTACTCGTGCTTTCTCTCTCTCTCTCAAAACAAATAATAAACTTAAAAAAATTTTAAAAATAAAACGGCCTCTCATTTTGAATGTCGCCTACCACTTTTAAACATTGTTTTAAAACGTTCTCTTAGCGTCATGCAATATTCTGTCTCATGGATGTGTTCGTTGATTCGGTCAACCAATAATCAACATTGATCAGGCTCCAGGTCCTGGGCTGAGCCCTGGAGCCCGAGCAGGGAACAAGAAGGGGCAGAGGGACCGAGAGAGGAGAAAATGAGCAATTGTAAGCAGATGCATGGTACCGTGACGGGGGTAGTCACGCCTGGGTTGTTAGCCGTCTAGCTTCTCTGGCATCTCTGACGTTGTAATCAGCCTTCGGAGCCCTGCCCGGCAGAGGGCACAGCTCGAGCCTGGATGGAATTCACACACAGGTGGACGAGGCCCCTCGAGGCGGTGTTGCAGGAAGACGTCAGGGTTGAGGGAAGGGAGGAGGACTTTTCTGGTTGTATTGCGGGGAACGGGGTAGACGGCCCTGGGAAGGGCAGCCCCTCTGCTGGCCCCAGGAACTTGACCCTGACTCCCAACAGGAGTCTAAAGAGAGAGCTGCTTTGGGGAGGCGCCTGGGACAGGTGCCACGGTGGCCCCGGGGTCAGAGCCGCCAGCTCATGGGAGACGGTGTGCTCGGCCGGACAGCAGCCTCGTCTCAGGGCCGCCGTATCTGCGGGGGAGGCCCGCCACGACATGCAGCCTTCCAGACGCCTCTTGAGCGCAGGAGAAAGTGAAGGCTTTCCGGTCTCCATGGTAACTGTAACCGTGGCTCTTCCTCGGTTTTGTGCAGGGTTTCTGGGGTCTTGAAGGAATAATTGCCGTGGAAGGTGCTTTGCATGGGGCTGGGGGTCGTATGCACGTCGTGTGTCAGCAGGTACAGAACAGGGTAACTCCCGCTTGGGCAGCCGAGCCGTAAGGGTCGTGGGGACCCTGAGGGGCGGCGTTGCTGGATCCACGGGTAAGAACCGCTTCCGGTCCTGACCGCGTCCCACCAGCATGAGCCCAGCCGTGTTGCATCAACTTCTATCCATGCGGCTGCCCCCCCAGCAAAGCAGGAGAGCCCGTGTCCACACCCCCATTAGCACTGAGGGTGCATAGAGTTCTACCTCGACCTATTTGATGACTTTAAACAGCATGGTGCTTTAATTCTCCCGAAGGGTGAGATTTTTTACTTATTAATATTATTAATAAATTTCCATTTTCTTCCCGGAAAATGTTGATGTTCTGTACAAAAAAAAAAAAAAAAAGCTTCGTATGTTCCCTGTGAATCACCATCTGTATATCAAGGATATTAACTTTTTAGCTTCGTGATGGTTGCTAATCTTTTCTTTATGCAACACGTGCCTCAGGTTCGGGCTCTGAGTTGGGACGTACAGTACACCCTTCACGGGGTCAAACCGGTCAGCCGCTTTCTTTACTGGATCTTTCATTGCATGGCAGAAAGTCCTTCCCTATCCTGGAACCAGTTACGTAGCTAACGTATTTTTCCTTACATTTTCATGGGTGTCTTTTTTACTTTCACCCTGAATTTATCGGAAATTTTGGGGGGCATGGTCTATAGAGAGAAGAAGATGCAACTTTATTTGTGTGCCCTGAATTGCTAATTTCTCAGTGCCCTTTGTTGGATAACACCCGTTTTCTCTTCTTTTACAATCCATCCTTTATCATAGCTTAGATCCTCATTTAAATATCTCCAGTTCAGTTTGTTTAATGTGTTTACACAAAAAAAAACAATTCCATTGTGATGTTAATTTTTGATTTATGGAGCACTTCAAGTAATGGGAACTTCTATTATTTTCCTTCCAGCTGCGCTTTGAATTATTTGACAGGAGTTCCAAAAATGATCCTGGTCGTATCATTTTATTGAATCTCCAAATACCTTCGAAAAGTAGATTGTATACTTTCCCTTGTACGGTTGAAGAAATGTAATGTCAGGCACCTAAGGACGCCCGCCAGTGCTGCTGACAGACGCCCGCGGGCCCATCTGGGGGACCAGGACTTCCGCGCGGCGCTGCGTGCCCGTGAAACACGACTTCTCGGCCCCGTACCAAGGTGTTCCTGGGCTTCGAACATCCCTTTTGCACATTAATCCTCAAATTGTTCCTCGGAAGGTACTTTTGTTGTTAAGAATTAATGGAAGAGGTGATCCGAAGAGATGGAAAGGAGACGAGGAGATCCCATGCGCCTTTCCCGGCTCTCCCCGGCGTCCGCGCGCGGGGCCACTCGGGTTGCGACCCCGGAAGGCAGTTCTCTGGCATCGCAGACTTCCAAACGCACCACTCTGCAAAGGCACGCTGCCCTCTCTTCCCTTCCTTTTCAACACCCCGGGGCCAGCGAGGGCTTGTGATGAATCAAAACAGCTTCTGTTGGCCCGGGCACAACGTGCGATGGTTGTTCATCAACCACGAGAGAGCAAAGGACTTGCAGTGCGAGTCAAGAGTGACTGCCAAACCGCGGGAGCAGGTGAAATCGTGAGTTCGTTTGTCCCCCAAAATTTCAGTGGAGGAGTCTAACTCGGGGACAGGGCTCTGTGCACCCTGAATATTATTCTCCTGGAGGGAAAAAAAATGGGGACCTCACGAGTGTCTATAGTTTTACAATTTGAGTAATTTGCAATCTTCAAAGAAAAACACAGTTTCAACTGGTTTGGAGGAAAACAGAGCTGAGGTTGGAATGAAGACAGGAACTGAATTCCCTCTCCCTAAAGTAGAGGATTCTGTACGCACAGCTCGACCCCCCCCCCCCCCAGAGGAACAGGTGTTCAGTTTTTAGCAGAGAGGTAAACCCTCGTGCAGGAAGTTCACAGCTAAGGCTGAAACGGAACTTATTACTACTTCTTTCAAGATTTCCAATCCTGCGTGGCTGTGACAATATGAATAGGAAAGCACACTCTGTGGGTTTTTCTTCTACTAAATGCTTTTGTTCTGAAATTTGCGAAAGAAAATCCCCATCTCTTGAGAATTTGATTTTGCAAATATGGACTTATATTTATGGACTGCTATCAGTCATTCACTCTGCAAACTCTCGCGACCCCCCCTCTCCTTCCTTGTTCTACAAAGTACAGTGGCCCCCTAAACCGACCGGAGATTTTTCTTCCTTTGAAGGTGGAGCTATCTTACTTCCAGGTAACCACATGCACTTGAAGCATCTAACAGAAATAAATGGTGCATTTTCTCTCCAACCCTAAAATGCTTTCAATTAAAAAACATTTCCAGAGAGAGAGGAACATGGCCAAGGCGAGCGGTGTGCAGTAATTGTATTCATTTTGAAACGTGATAGATATTAGGGATTGTGGCAGATCGGGAGGTAATATTCATCTCTCTTGTAAAACATATATTCCCATGAGGTATATTGAAAGTATTAGATGTTTCGGCCAGAATAAAGCGTATTTCATTTCCAGGAGATTTTTCTGATCAGAGCTTTTGGGCAGACCTTACTCGCCCAGGCAGCCCCTCCGGTCTTAGCGAACAGCTCAGGCGGTAGTTCTGGGGAGGTGAGCCACCCCCCTCTCCGTGGCTGCGCAAAGACACAGCTCTCCGTGGCCACGCCGCTGGGGGAGTCCCTGCAGTGCCGCATTAGGTATTCAATCCCCCCACCAGAACCCAGCATTTTCAGAAGTTCCCCTAATTGCCTGATGGAACATCGAAGCCTGATTTCAGATACGGGGCACGTTATGCTACTGAACGCACGTATCGCTTTTCTAGAAAAACAGAGAAATCTCAGTTCATTCCCAAGTGCTAAACGTTGGCATGAATGGTCACCCGTTTTGAGTGACATCCGGGGAGAAGGAGGTCGTTGCCATGTTTCCAAGGAGAAGCCAAGGCTTGCTTCATGGCCCAGCACGTCTCAGAACGAATGTCCCTCATCTCTCTCGCCCTGTTCCCAGGTCACCGTGGTCCTGGAAGAGAGGATGGAGTGCAAGCCAAGCAGCCGTCTGTGTTCTGAGAGAGGACAGCACGCAGCTATCACCTTCCTGGACGGGTCCCCAGGCTCATCCCAAAGGTGCCAGCACAGCCTCGCAGTGGTCCCGGCCCCTGGGTGTCCCGTCCTGGCCCTGGGGGTGCCCAAGCCAGACCTGGCGCCCACGTCAATCACAGGGTAATTCTGAGAAAGCAAAGCACTCACGGCCGCGTCACGGCTCCCCCATGAGTGTGAACACTCATCTTTAACCATCCTCAGCAAGCAGTGGCTCCCAGGAGCTTCTCTGCCCCAAGCAGAGGAGAAGAAGTCGGTGGAGGCCGGGTGCTCAGAGCTCGGGCCCTGACACCCAAACCCACAAGGTGCTGGGCCCTGTTTTGAGAAACTGACCCAATTCAAGGCTGCATTTAGAAGAGTGGTGATCGTGACGACTTCGTGGTCGACCTGGCGACAGAGACCCACAGGCTCGCACCTGCGGGCGTAGCCAGGGCCGCGCGTTGGACCGGAGGCCCTCTTGCTCCGGCAACAGGGTTCAACCATGGATTGTGACCCTAGGAAGTAAGCGTCGCTCCGGTCTTACGGCCGCGATCGTGGGCAGACCGCCGCCGGGCCTTACGGAGATTTTCTTCTCTGCTGGGAAATAAATATTTTGCTCTCTTTTCCAGATCGCCAAGCCTTATTGCTTCAATATGCCCGAACACATGCTTTGTTCTTCATCCCGGACACTCCTTACGGTGTCAACTCTGCTGTCTAACCATTAGCGAGACCCATGGGCTTCACAACGAAAGCATATTTTAAATCTGTCCAAGTGCTCACTGTACCCCGGGACCCGTCCGCCCCATTTTCCTCAGTAACAGAACTGGAGGATTTTGGCGAGGTACGCCAAGGTCGCCTTTCCCGACCTTCCTTGGAGCCAGCCATGGTTAGCCGGATGTAAGTGGACTTAGTATACGAACTTTCCACAAACGTCCTTAAAGGAAGGAAACATACCTTCCTCCTTTCTCTTTATTCTCTGCTTCGAACAGGGATGCAAACTTAGTGGCTGGGGCTGAAGCAGCCACCTGAGACCATGAGGTAAGCTCCAGAATAGGAGCCATGTGTGGGACAAGAGAGAAGATTCTGGGCCTCTTGCACAATGGAGCACTGTCTGTCAGCCCTGCCCTGCTACCTGGAATTCTGTGGGAGACATAAATCTCCTTTAAGCCACTGCTTCTACTTGGGGTTTGGGGTCACTCATCACTGGCCCTAACCCTAACTAATGCGATCACTGTCTTATTCACCACCAACGCGTGCTAGTGCTATCTCTCCTTTGATCAATTTTGGAAAGCCTGCGGGTCTCCCTGCTGCGTTTCTACACAGAGCTGTTACGGTGATCTTTTACCAGTTACTCCCCTGGCCGAAAACACTCTCACGGCTCCCCATTGTGCTTAGACTAAAATCCAGACTCCTCACAAGGGTACCGCGGGCACTGGCACCTCAGATCCGACCACCAAGCAGCTGACTTGTCAGACCCCAGCAGTTGCCCCCTGCCTCCACCTCCAGGAAGTGTGGGTCATTCCAACCTCAGGGCCTTTGCACCCGCCGTCCTCTCTCCCTGGAGTACTGTCACTCCACACCTTCACCTGGCCAGTTCTTCTCACCCTTCGCACCTCAACTTAAATACCCCCGTCCCCGAGAGAGCCTTCCCCTGGCCGCCTGATCTGCCGTGCACCCCTCCCCCAGCCCCGCCGTATTTTCATGTCCCTTGTTTGTTGCTACCTGATTGTAGGTCACTACTGCTTATGCCTTTGTCTTTCTTCTCAATCGGGTGCAGACTCACGGACAAGGGACCCTTCCCATTCATGCTCAGTTTTGTGTTCGAAAGCCCCTGGGAAGCGGGAGGCCCAGGGAAGACATTCAGTATAAGATGTTTTGGACTAGACGAAGGAGCCTTCCCTCCCACTGGACGAGCTCTTAAAGTCGAACTTTCCCTTCGACCTCAAGCTGCGAAGGGCTTGGGTTCTAAGATTCTACACGGAGTCCGCTCCTCCTTCCCAACCCCGGACTGTTCTAGGTTCCATCCCTTCCCCAACCACGGATTGACTATCCCTGAGCTCGAACTTGTCCTGAGCTCGTCCGCACCCTACATCCGTGTTTCTGGATCTCCCCTGCCTCAGGTGGAGACCTTACAGAGGCAGGACGTTGTCTCCTCCGACGGCTTTCTCCCTGCCCAGCGCCTGCCACAGACAGGCTGGGGGTGTTTATTTTCAGGGGAGGGCAGACCTGCCTTTCTTTTTTTTTTCTTTTTGTTTATCTATTTTTGACAGAGAGAGAGAGAGAGAGAGAGAGAGAGAAAGTGGGGGAGGGGCAGAGAGAGAGAGGGAGACACAGAATCTGAAGCAGGTTCCAGGCTCCGAACTGTCACCACAGAGCCCGACGTGGGGCTTGAACCCATGAACCGTTGAGACCATGACCTGAGCCGAAGTCGGACGCTGAACTGACTGAGCCACCCCAGGCGCCCCTAGACTCGCCTTTCAATGAGCTATGCACTTCACCTCGTGTAATAGACACTCTGTAATCACTACTCATGTTCTCCACTTCTGCAGCCTCCCTGCTATGACTGGGGGTGGGGGCGGAGAAAGGACAGAAGGAGGGGGTTCGGAGCTGCCTGCCTACCGTGCGGGGCTGGAGTCCCCAGGGCCTTGTACTGAAGCTTCACTCGAGATCAACCAGAAATGCATGGAAACAGCTCTGCGACTTGATCCGAGTGGTGATGCTTCTGGGAAGTGTGGCCCAGAAAAGCCTGGTGAAGAGAAAAGAGGAGAGATGACACCAGGAGGTGAGGAGGCAGAAGAAAAAGCATCGTGACCCCTGGCCCGACAGAGGTAGCCATCACCGCTGGTGACTTCGGGGAGGCAGAACCGGGGCACAGATGGGCAGCCGGCAGCCCCCACAGGCTCCCAGCATTGGAGCGATGGACGGGAGGGACATCTGTGCTCCGGGGCAGGGTTTCGTCCTCGGTACAACAGGCACCTGGGGCTGGACGCCTCCTTGCGGCGGGGACAGGCGCGTTAGGGAGGGTGTCCATCACGCCCCGCCTCTCCAGCTCCTCCTACTGATTTCTCCAGCCTCCTCCCTCCTCTCTGCCATCTGTCTGGTCCTAGAAGGCATCTGAGCCTGGGGTCCTTGGAACGAAGCTTTGGTAGATGCGGGCTGAAGACGAGAATTACCCTAGGCTGTCCATTTAACCCATTCTCAACGTTTGCAGTATGAACTACGTGACTTCTCATCTGTACGCCTCCGTGTAACGTCACGGCGAGAGTGCCTGGCCCGTAGCTCAGAGGCAGCCGAGGTTACGGAACCGAGGAGCGCCCCACAGAATGCCTCGGGGGTCTGGGTAACACCTGCCCTGATGGGCTTCGGGGTCGCCCTCCCCCAGTAAACCGCCCCCTCTGCAGGGCCGAGCCCCAGCGAGTCAGGGTCTGGCCCCCCGCCCTGCTTCCTCTTGCTCATCGTGTCCCCAGGTCAGCTCTGAGAACACGCCTCTCATCCTCTTTTTCTCGCACCCTCTTCACACAGAGCCTCCCTCCCTCCCTTCCCGAAGGCCAAGGTCACCAAGCCTTTTGCCAGCCATCGTCCCAGCCCTGTGGTCTTCCCCACTGGCCCCCCAGATCCCCGCTCCTGCAGGTGGACGGTGGTCTTCCTTCCCAGCCCAGAATCCCTCAGTCACCTGCCTACGTAGTCCCTCTTGGAGGAGGGACCCCGAAGGTCACCATCCTCCACGGTGGTGGGCTCCATCCCCTTCCTCTCTGTCTTAGATACTTTTCCAATACTGTCAATGCTTTTCTTCTCTACTGCCTGCTTTCTGAAAGCCTGGGGACCTGAGAAGAGTCAGTCATTCCTTAGAACTCTCCCCGTGGCCTCGTCCTCCGAGACCTAGCTCCGTCCGACCCCTCCAGTCTCTAGTTGAGCGACTTGGAAGTCAATCATTCGCTGCTGTTTCTTTTCGAAAATAATACTCTTTATTGCTGACCTTTTTCTAAATACAAAACCAATACACATTCATTTTAGAACATTTGACTATAGCAAAGCATAGAGAAGGACATAAAAGTCACATGTAAACCCACAACCTGAGGTAATGAATAATTGTAATTCGTATGTGCACTTTTTAAGAATAAAATTAGGATGGGGCCCCTGGGGCGCTCAGTCAGTTAAGCAGCCGACTTCGGCTCAGGTCATGATCTCACAGTCTGTGAGTTCGAGCCCTGCGTTGGGCTCTGTGCTGACGGCTCAGAGCCTGGAGCCTGCTTCTGATTCTGTATCTCCCTCTCTCTCTGCCCTTCCCCTACTCACGCTCTGTCTCTATGTCTCTCAAAAATAAATAAACGTTAAAAAAATTAAAAAAAAAAAAAAGAGGGGCGCCTGAGTGGCTCAGTCGGTTGGGCGGCCGACTTCGGCTCAGGTCATGATCTCGCGGTCTGTGAGTTCGAGCCCCGTGTCGGGCTCTGTGCTGACGGCTCAGAGCCTGGAGCCTGCTTCCAATTCTGTGTCTCCCTCTCTCTCTACCCTTCCCCTGTTCACACTGTGCCTCTATGTCTCTCAAAAATAAATAAACATTAAAAAATTTTTTTTAAAAAGAATAAAATTAGGATGGCACTTTTGTATCCTATTGTTTCTACTCGATGCTGAATTTTGAACCTATTCTCACGTCAAAAACACGATTTCTAAGTGACTTCTTGGTATCCTGGCTCAGGTATATGCCAAGATGCCCTCAGCCGTATCCTCAACTGCCATGCACCCCGGGCCATTTAGGTTTTTGTAGCCGCACATACTGATATGACGAACTTCAGGGACCGCGGGCCCTGACGGGGATCGATGCCAACGGAAAACACGGCACCGAATGAACACGCACATTTTTTTAAGACTCTTGACGCATGCCACTGCATTGTTCTCAAAAGAAGGTTGAGTCGACACGGAGTACAAAGAGCAGCGTGTAACACTATCCGCGTCGGTATATTCTTGCTAAATCATAGCCACTTGCCGAGTGAAAACGTTTGCATTTTAATTTTATGTTGCTGTATTCGCGTTTGCCACTGGTCTTTTGCACTTTATTGAAAGTCTGCCTGCTTGTGTTTCTCCCTTTTCCTCTAAAGTGTTTATTTTTTCCTTATGTGCTCATTAAAAAAAAAATCTAAAAGAATCCAAAACTCTGTTTGCATTAAGAATACACACGCTTTTCCAGTGCATTTGTTACGAGTACCTTTGCCATTCTGCCGCTTGCTTTTCCATTTCTTATCTAGGGGAGTGAATTTTCCAAATTTGTAAGGGATCAGACCTATCAATATTTTTCCTTTCTTTTACCGTTGCCTCCCCCCACCCCCCTCCCCCGCCCACCGTCGCTTTCCTACCCCTGCACGCAGTCTTCTCTCCCGAACGCACTGCCCGCATCGCTCTGCCAGCCCGGCAGCAACCCGCCGCCCCAGCTGCCCCAAAAGAAAGACTCTTTGTGGCCATTGCTGTTGCCTGCTTGGCCGGGGAGCCGCCCTCGCCGTCCCTTGCTCCTGCGTCAGAGACGGGCGTTCCTTCATCCGTCTTCATAGACGTGCTTCTAGATCAGTGTTGGGTTCTCAGCAACACGGCGGGTGGGGGGATGGTAGAGAGATTCCGCACCAACTCCTGCCCCTGGCAGAGCGGGACTCTTGCTACCAGGATGGACCTGGAAGGACCCGTCATTGCCGGACCGTCTTTCTCTGCCCGTGCCTGTCACACGGGTGTCCTCCGGGCTGCAGCCTTGGCCCTGTTCTGGTCCCGTTCCGCCACTTCCCCGAGAGTGCTGCCCCCTCCCACCGACCATGTGCCGCCTGCCCGCACACCACAGCCTCCGTTTGCCCTTTCCCGTGGTTCAGACTTGCTGCCTCCCGCTGCTCGCTCCACATCCGTCCCCCACCCCGGCACCCCGACCTCCCCCTTCCCCTCCTGTCCTCTCTCCCTTGGTGCAAAGCCCTGTTCCTTACTCCAGAGACGCCAGAGCCTTCCCAGACACGGAGCTCCTCCGCACCCCACACGCGACCAGGCGGCACGCCCTGCCTCTTCTTCCTGCTCCGTTTCCCAGATGGAGCCGCTCGCCCCACCACCCCACCATCAATCAGACCCCCGTCTGCTCCAGCTTTGCGACAGACCATCCGGGTCCCACTTCAGAGTTCGTCCTTCCCGGTCACGTCACCTGAGACACAGAAGTGATCTGAGCCCTCGCTCCACGGGGTCACGTCGAGGATTAAGTAGGAGGAGGTAGGGGAGGTGCTTAGCAGGACTCCTGGCATCTAGCAAGTGCCCAGTGGATGCCAACCGTTATGATTATTTATCACACCGCTGCTGGTTTCACACGGCCCGTTGCCACGCCACTGCCATAATCCCCTTCCTAAAATGCAAATCAGATCACGGCTTGTCTCCCTGGACTTGGTCTCCCTCACTGCAGGAGACGTCTAAACACCTTCATACGATACGAGGCTTTCTGGGGCGTAGGCTGCTTACCTTGGGTGGTGGTCTCATTGTCTCCACCCTGTGCTTCAGCCTTGCTGGATGCAGCTGTCTGCTCCCCCCTCAGTAACGCCATGTAACAGCCATCCCCGTGCTTACAAGCCTGTGGGTTCACTCTGGTTGGGTTCCGTGGGTCAGGATAGGCTTGACTCGTATACGGGCTTCAAGCTGCAGTTTGGGTGTAAGTTTGCTCCTTTTGGGTGTGTTCCAGGGCCCAGGCTCACGAGTTGGCGCCTGCCGTTTCCATGGCTGGTCCCCACAGCACAGGAGCCATGCTTAACTGAGCAAGCCCATCGAGGACACCGCTTCACATCTGCCAATCCACCAGCCAGAGCAAGTCACACGGCCGAACCCAGCATCGCGAGGCAGGAATACATGCTCGGTCCAGCAGAGGGGAGCGGGAGGGGCCCGGCCAGACAGTAACCCAAACCATGACACTGAACCACCTGCATCCCTGAGCACGCCTAGCCACCTCACGCCCCGGGGCATTGGCCCACAGCCCTTCCTGGAGATGTCGTCCCCTCCCATGCCACTCCCTCCACTCACCAGACGTGCATCTGCCTTGTAAGGCTCTGCTTAGCTGTCGCCTCCTCAATAAACACGTTCCGCTTGCCCCAGACAGACCTCGCCTCAGTTTCCCCCAGGCACGCACCATGACCTGTGCATAACTGGCTTTGTCATCCTCTGTGCCCGGCATAGAACACTTAGAAATTTCTGTTGTGGGGGCGCCTGGGGGGCTCAGCCCGGTAAGTGTCTGACTCTTGATTTCAGCTCAGGTCATGATCTCACAGTTCCTGAGACTGAGTCCTACTTCAGGCTCTGAGCTGACAGTGCGGAGCCTGCTTGGGATTCTCTCTCTCTCCTTCCCTCTCTACCCCTCCCCTGTGCTCTCTCTCTCTCTCTCTCTCTCAACATAAATAAATAAATATTTTTTTAAAGGAAGAAATTTCTATTGTGGTTGAATGAGGGGCTGTGGAAAGTTGGTGTCTAGTAAATTTCCCTATAATTCACCCAGGGTAACGTTGGTCCATCTCAAATAATTCCTTTTCTTTAAAAAAAAAAAAGTCTGGAACAAAAAGAAAACAAACCCCTTACGTATTACAAACCAGACATTCTACGGATACTGGTATTTCAAACCGGATATTCTCAGATAACCATCCGGTCATGTGTTAATTACTTAAAGAGGGACCCCGGGTTACATTGGTCAGACCAAAGTTTACGTGAGAAGCAGCTGTATAATGAATGCTCTGAAACCTGGGTACAAAGGATCAATCATATTCATGCCTGTGGGACCCCAGGCAACCCAAGCCTCATACTCTGGTATCAGCCAGGTGGGACATGTCCACACCCGCGGCAAGCTCTGTTCATTTACAGTTACACCCCAAGCACTTCCGGGAGTACCTGGGCCTGCTCTCCTTCCCTCAATACGATACATGGGGATCTTGCCGAATCCGGAAGAGACAGACCTAGATAGACACAGTCTCGTAGAAAAACTCGTGCTGGTTTCCACTCGAAACAGGAGATGGTCTCAGTAGAAATATTCTGAAGCCAAAATAAATAAAAAAGAAAAAGTAGAAAAGAGTCAAACAGGCAATTATTTGTAATAGAAAAAACTATTGATTTTCCTTTTTTGATACATAGTCTAAATTATCCCTCAAGAAAAGTAGTAATGCATCTTTAAACGGATTTATTGGCTCGAGGAGGGAAAAAATGCATTATTTAACTTCAATGCTATTGGATTTTTCTTTTGTGTTAGATATAGAGATTGTGCAGAAGCACAGAAATGGCACAGGGAGATTCTTTCAAGGATCACAGTTATCTTGGGGCCCAAGGTAAGAGGCTTTGGTATGTCTCTCAACGCGGTGAGAGTTCACAAACGAAAGATCATTTTTCTTGCTAACCAAATGACATCACCTGTTTGCAAGAAGTACGTTTTCCACAAGATTCAAAGTTCCCGTGGGTGGAATGAACAAACCCGCGGGATCCCTGAGCGCTACAGGGAGGCTCAGGCTCTTTGTTACAGAAGATCTTTGCCCCGGGCCCAATCCCGCAGCCAAGAGCCCCTTCTCTGAGCCGGATTTCCGCACTTTCTCTCTCTCTTCTCTCTCTCTCGTATTCGTTGCCTTCCAAGATCAGAAGGGTCAGGAACCTGGCTCGTAGGGAAGCTTCTTTCTCATTCTATCAAAATGAACTTGAAGTTGACTGGAAGAGCCATTTCTGCGCTCTCGCCAGCGCTGTCTGTATCCTGTGCCTTCTCTGTCTTGGAAAAGAGACCTTGGGCTCAATGGGGCCCAACACATTTGGAGCCACAGAGACTCTGGACGGGGCCCCACAGCTCTCTGTTTGCCTGTCACGTGACTTGCAAAGGCCCCGCACCCAGGCGTCCCTCTCTATCAGTCAGCGACAATCCCAGGTGACCTCGCTGGATTGTCACAAAGAAAAATTACTCCAAAGGATGGGAAAGCATTTTTCAAATACAGAGTGCTCTCGACGCCGTAAGTAAGTATTTCAAGCCCCAGCTGCGAGCTGAGCCCCTCATCCTGTTTATTCCGTAGAGCTCAGCACTTCAGGAGTTTGATGTGTTTGTTCTTCGGTTTAATAACTAGGTTCTTTCCACGAGCTGGGGGTGTATTTACCGGGAGTCGACACGGAATAACCCGTAAAACCTAGCGGTCAGAAAGCCTCGGGTCCGCGCTGTAACGAAGGGAGCGCCCAGGCCATCCTCACGTCCGCTCTCGAGCACCCTGCGCTCCAGGCTGCCTCCGGGGTCTTTGAGCTCACACGTCCACAGAAGAAGGAGATTCACAATCGGAAAGGGAAAGCCCGTGCTTTTCCAGGTAGCCGTTCTTTCCTCTTTCTGGGGTGATTTTGGCGTTCTGGTTCTTTATGTTGGGAACAACGTGCCAGGTCCGTGCGGCCCTCGGGAACCGTGGGCACTAGTTACTCGGTGGGACATCTCCTAGACTGTGAAGCAACCAGACAGAGGCAAGCGTCTTCCGGCCACCCAACAGCACAACGGCCACTTAGGGCGTTTCTGTTCAGTGGCCATTCGGCCACCACCGTCCGTCACTAGCTGGGTGCCGCTCTCCTCCCTTCCTCCCCGCAGCTTCCACGCCCAGACCTCAGTGCCTACAAAACTCAGCAGTTGTCTATCCAGAACCCAAAGGTGCACCCTCTTCTATATTCCAACCTGTGCGCTTGGGGAGACCGGCTACCAGACCAGCCGCCTTACTCACCTTCCTACCACGAGATGGAACCTTTAGCGACCAAGCCAACGACAGCCCGGTCAGAGTTTAGAAAAGCCGGCCGCGTGCGAGAGGATTCTCTCTAAAGACCAGCTGTACCTCTTTCTCTGCTCTGAACAGGGAATGCTTTCGTTCCATGAGGCTCCCGAGTTCACGATCAATCAAACCTTCCGGTGAAAACCCAGGGCACGGAGAAATCCATCCTCTCCCTGTGCGACAGACTATGTTGCGAGTGTGGCCCCTTCTTCAAAACGCCAGCTAATTCTGGTGGCAGGATGCAGTGTGCCATGTCATAATTAATCCCTCATGTATTGCAAGCAATTTCATGTCAAAATAATCAAGAGTAGCTTTTTTTACCCTTTTGTGAGTACATAATAAATACTGTCATTTAGCCGAAGCAAACATCTGATTTCTTTTCTGGTCTTTGAATAACGCTACCCGCGAGGTAAATACCAGACCCTGTCCCTCAAGCTCCCCTCCCCAAGCCCCACCAGCCTCACAGATCTATTCTCCTTAGGAAGAGAAATTGTGGATGTTAAAAGAAAAGTAGCGTCTTTAATTTCCATTGGTCCCTCACAGCACTTCTGAGGAAGCCGCCCTCTCTCCCTCCAACGCAGAATATGGGGCACGGTGGGTTACCCCTGCTTCTCTCCAAGAGGTCTTATGTCCTGGTGTTTGTGGCATCCTCCACTTCCAGGCTGCCAGGGGGTTTGCTTTCAGGGGACGCTCTCTTGTTACCACAGATCAGGAGGAGAGCCCCAGGGGCAAGCTCAGCTGCTTCCTGTGAGCCACGAGTGCCCAAACCCAGGCTTTGAGGTGATCCTTCCCGTGAGGTAGGAAGACCAAAGAATGACTCTTCTCCCTTAATAGATCTGGTGTGGAAACGATTTTTAAGATATTAAACAGGGTCCCGAGAAGAGCTCCTTCTTGGTGAGTAGGTTTTCATTATCATGGACCCGAGTTTCCATGAGATGGCATTATATTCCGCCCCGTGGTATCTGTTCGACCATCGTCACCAAAGACTGCAGGTCTCTCCTTCAGATAATTACACACGTTTTGCGGGTATGCGAGAAGCTTACGACTGCTTACTTTCAGGTTACCGCAGTCTTCTTTACACTGTTATTGGTTTTTATTCAACTCCTATGGAGTGTCCACTTTGCCAGAACTCTGCATAGAGGTTCCTGTGATATGGAGATAAAGAAAGCACAATTCAAGTGTTCACACACACACACACACACACACACACACACACACTGACCAATGATCACAATAAAACATAATCGCCCTCAGAGGCATGTCTGAGAGACAAAGGCTGTTCCTCGTTTCTTGGATTCGCGGGTTCTGCTGCAACGCTTTGCATGTGGCAGTCTCCCATTGCTGTCCCACGACGCTAACATTCGCCTTGACGGGCAGGGAGGAACTTCCAGCACAGATTAGACAGGAGGCCATTCACAGAATGACACAGGGTGGGCGCCTGGGCTACTCCGTGTGCCTTTTTCTTCGATCTGACCACATCTCTAAGGACAGGGCAGGTTGTGGAGAGACACCTGAAATGTCTGAGTGGCAGCATTTTAAGCTTTTCCAATACTTCTTTTGCATGACCTTATTAGATTCAATAGCCAATTACCCAAATGGATCCCGAGTGGATGGGACTCGGGTATAGTGTGTAGGAATGGAACGCGCCCCTGCGGGTGGGGTCCGGACCTGCGGGGCAGACCCAGGGACATGGGGACACCAGACATCTCGCAGAGAGGCTGAGCACGAAGTGGGGTCTGTCCACAGGCAGAAGGGCAGTGAAGACAACCCGCCTACCTAACGGCTTTCTGGGAGCCGACTCTGCTTGCAGTGTATCTTTACGACCGGGAAGAACACCTCTGTCCTCACAACCCTCGCGCTCTCCATAAAGTGGCTTCCGATGCTCGGGAAGAGGGGCGGGAGCGCACAGCACGGAAGGTTTGCAGAAGCTGCATTTAAGACCGCCAAATCGATCTCCTTTGTAGACTTTTCTGTTCAAATAAACTTATCTCTGAAAGCTGCCTCTCGAAGCTTTAGCTCGAACAGTAGGGTTTCGCTGGTTTATGAGCTGGTGGTAAAATCCTGAAACCAGAAGCTCCTCAAGGAGGTACTAACACACCATTTGCAGAAGTACTGCGGTGAAAATAATACGTGGCAATGAAGTCACTATAAATTCACACACCCTCGCGCGCACGCCGTGTATCAGCTCTGCTTTCTCTTTAAGAGGACAGATCACGGCACAGACACAGCCCTCCCCGCCCCCCTTCCCACTCTTCTTAGCAAACCCTCTCCGGACAGAGGCCGTCAAACAGCGAGGTGCCGGGTCCCCGAACGTGCTGCTCCGGCACCGGCACCGGGCTGTTCGCAAGATAACGGTAGACACAAGAATATTTCACCAGTGTCATTGGTAAACAATGCGCTATGTCAGCATCCATGAAACCGATTAGCATAAATCAACATAATACCCACTTTCCAGCATTAGTATTGAAAACTTTCATCTCGCAATAGTAAGAGGAGAGAGACACCGTATGATGAATTGTAACGATTTTGCTGAATGTTACCAGAAGACTCTATAAGACACACGTGTCGATGGAGCCACACACTAACATACATATGTCAACATAATAATTCCAAGCAGCTTTATTTTCATTTCACAGGCTCCATAGGACTCCACGCCTGGCTTCCCAACCACGGCTCGTTAAAACAAGGCTGGAAGTATCTCCACACTTCAAGACGGTTTGGTGACGGGGCGAGACATAAAAGTTGCCTGATATACCGAAGGCCGTTCTGAGGCCCGCACATACAGCCCAGGGAGTTCGAACTACACATAATTGCAACGTCACGAGGCCACATCCTTTTTTTTAATATTTATTTATTTTTGAGAGAGAGGGACAGACAGACAGAGCGTGAGTGGGGGAGGGGCACAGACAGAGAGGGAGACACAGAATCCGAAGCAGGCTCCAGGCTCCGAGATGTCAGCACAGAGCCCGACGCGGGGCTCGAACTCGGGAACGGTGAGATCATGACCTGAGCCGAAGTCGGACGCTTAACCGACTGAGCCAACCGGGCGCCCCTACAAGGCCGCATTCTAAACTAAGGAAGACAGACGGAACTGTCGTGCCAAGTGGCAGTTTTGGGAGTTGATGGATGAACTCTACTTTTTGGGGTGATTGTTACAAAGCTCATGTGCTCCTCCCACCGTGGTAAACAGGCTTCCTTCCTCTTCCTCCCTCCGCTTAAACCTTCTCACTTTGCAAACGATCCATCCAATTATTCTCTTCGAAACGAATTTCTTCATTTTGGCCAGTTGGGAAAAAGACGGGCCTTGAAAGTTGACCAGAGAAGTTTTCTTTAACACTCCCAAAGGCCGGACTGGAGCTTGGAGCACATTCCTGAGAGTTTTGAATCTCCAGAAACCTTGCAATGACCCTATTGACTCTTCATCGTGTCAATGGGACACCAGGATTTGGCCGTTGCAGGCAAACCTTCCGGGGAGAGTGTGCGTGGCCCATCTCCCGGGGTCTTAGGACGACAGTCTCACGTTCACAGAGTCCCTTGCTGACCCGCGCTTGCGGGGCACCTGCAAACACGGGCTAGGATGCCCCCACGCAGGCTCCCTCTCCTCCTCCGCGCCTGCCGCCCCAGCCGCCGAGGAAGGCAGGCAGTGCCGTCCCCGTGGACACCTCTGCGGTAAGAAGCTGATGCTACGTGGGAGTCAGGCTACATCCCTCACATCCCTGCCATACTCGGAAGGGCTTTCGCACATAATTTTTAAGCCTTAAAATTTCCGTGTGCTATAAAGCATAACCTCACTTAATAGATGAGAAAGAAACGCGGCTTAGAGAATCACGTAGCCAGTCCCCGCTCCCCGTCCCCGCAGTACGAACGCCAGCGTTTGGACCCAAGAAGGTGAACGTTCCACGTGGTCAGGCTCTGAGCTGCATTGATCGCCTTGTCCCTCCGGAGGACGTCCGTGCCTGTTTAGCAACAGTAGGAATTAAGCTAAGAGGTGTAATCCAGTTAATAAGTAATTATTGCATGCCAGTTATGTGCTCAATACGAAAAAGAAAACAATAGGAAGACAATTATACATTATTCACTTTCCCCACAACCTTAGCCTCTCAACTGGTCACTTTTAGGAGCAGGAAAAAATCCATGCTCCATCCATCTCTTACTCTTTCTCCGCTTCAGCAAGAAATTATCCGCCCATTATTTTGATACTATGTTGATGAAATTTAGCAAAGAAAAAAAATACAGAGACGGCTTATGTATTTTAATCGGATCGCCACTTTTGTATTTAACTTAGACTTAGCTCCACACCATGTCAGAGAACAAAAACTTGGCAAGCCTGAAAGACAGACAGCCGGCCATCACGGACGCATCCTAGCTGCTGTTCGCGCTCTATACATGCTGGGTGGCGGACTGTGTCAGTGGGCAGCGCGTGGTTTCAGCTTTGAATTCCTGATAGTGGCATTCGGCGCATCCCATCTCTCAGACCATCCACTGGTAGGAATTCCGGCTGGTCCTGCCATATAGCGGGTATCTTTCCTCCATCCCTGAACAACCTTTAAATTGCCTAAAGTAACCCCTTCGACCACAACGTGCTCGCGTTCCCACCAGTCATCCTCATGACCAGGTCTCCGCCGTCCCAGCAGGTTCAGCCAAATCGCCTGCATGATCCATACCAATTGTTCCATGGCACACACACAGACTCTGAGATTTACTGTCAAGAGAGTCGAAATAAGCTGGCGGGTGGGACAGGCTCTGATCTGATGTTGGCGTGTACACACACAGGCACGATTTTCTTACCAGTTACGGGGAGAAGCAGATCAGTCGCGATCCAAGGGCCAGAGATAAAAGTGATTAAGGTATTAGGGTTATCATTTCAACCACCTACAAAGTTCATTATCCCCGATTTTAAGATTTGCAAAAGTTGCAACAGCAGGATTGATGATTTATGGGTTATTGGCTATCAAACAAGGCTAATGAAAATAAATGCATTGATTTGTGAATATGTATGCCAGCTTTATGCATATAAATAGACTTTAAAAATCCTATTGTGTTTTATGGCTGCACATAAATAACAAAACAACCTCATGACTTGGAAATAGGGCTTGTGCCTCTTAAGCGCTCCAATCAGACGCCCCGGTTTCTCCATCAGGTTCTCTCGTTAATGCCAATGTATGGGTGAATGCGTCCCTGCTGGAGAAGATACAGAGGTAGTGACATCAGCGCTTCTAACCATGAACGTGCTTAGGAGTCACCCAGGAATCCTGTTAAAACGCAGGTCCTGACTCAGCGGAGCCAGAGCGGGGCTGCCAGTCTCTGTTTAGAACCAGCTCCCCCCCTCACCGGTGATGCTAAGGCCGCTGGCCCATGGACAACCCTTTGGGCAGCAAGGTTTAGATTTCTCCGCGCTCCCCAGGGTCTCGCCTCTGACCGAATTCCTGACGGAATGATCCAGATGCAGAAGAGAAGAAAGAGCAGCCACGGCTGCATAAGGAACAGGATGTGCAAAGATGTCTAAAGGATATATTTAAGGAAACACGGTTTAAATCAAGCACGATAAACACCTTTCGTGATTGCAAGGTTCTGCGATGCTTGTTTGACGCTGGGACCTCCATCCTGTGAGGTTTCTTCCTAGCCCCTTCACCTTTCAGAAAGCTGCGGCTCTAGATTGGATGAACAGACTTGCATGATAAAAGCTATTTTTACTCACCCAGCCGAATGGACGTACACTATATGTCTCTGAAAACCAAGGATAATCTTTTATATATCTCTTCTTTTCCTCCTGCCCTTCCTTCTCTTCTTTTCCTTCTTCTTCTTATGCCTTCCTCAAATAGGAAGTGCTTTCTAATCGAAAGCTCCCAACAGTATCTTTTCCAGAGGTGGCAGTGTGTAACTCGCTAGATAGAAGTAGCAGGTGACCGCACTGTGTTGAGAACAGCCCCGGGCGTCGGTGCACTCAAGCACTGCTACCTTCTTGTGAAAAACGGCAGCAGTGCCACCAAATCGTGGAGCTCCCCAAAAGACACATCTGAAATCCATAAACCAGTCACACTGCGAATCCATCCATTAGAAAGTCATCTGTGAGCACACAGATACATGTTAACGATTACGATGGCATAGAATGCCGTCTCGTTTCATTTTAACTCTTTATCCCATCCGTTGCTTCGAAATGACTTGCAATGAATTTTCATAGAGAAATGCAAACGTTAACATTTCTTTTTCTATTCCCACAACCATAAAACAACTTAACATCAAGGCCCGGTTTTTAGCAATCAGTTACCCAAGGGCAGGCAAATAATTTTGTTAAAAATGTGTTCACGGACCTTACGAATCCAGAACATCAAACCAGTATTTTATGAAATTCCGTAGCTACAAACATGCATCTGCGACACGGCATACCTCCTTTTCCAAACGACTACAATCCTACCAACAAAACCACTTCCAAAGGGACAGGCTGCACCAAACAAGGGAAGAGTTATATTCAATTTTAAAGGAGCAAACTACCTATAAATCTCAAACTTCCAAAGCCACTAAATGAATCATATTGGTTAAACTTTGGCAATACCCACATTTTACTCATAAAACACACACACACACACACACACACACACACACACACACACACAAAATAATTAAATTAAAATCAGGTTTAATTTAAAATATTGAACTTACGCAAATAAATACTGATATAAAATTTAATGTTCGAAAGACCAAGAAAAATAATGTCACCCTCTATTTCTTAACCCTAGTTTAACAAAATACATTTTTCTTCATAACGCTCAACTTTTCCAACTCATTGGTGAAACTTCATTATTTCTTTAATGTTCTCAAATGTATTTATTTCATAAAGTTGGGTTTTTTTTTCTTAAATCTTCTCTTTTCATCTTAAAATGCATGACTGCCAGGAACTTCCAATTTTATCTCAGTATTGGCTTTTATGTTGATGAATATGCTTCTCTTTCTTTCTTCCTTTGTTTATACAGAAATCATGTGATATTGTTTTCCTTTCTTTTTGATTAAAGTGTTATATTTGATTTTCCAGGAATAAAGTAGCTCACACAAACCGAAGTAAGATAAAACTTTGAATCTGCAAAACAGCCAGATGGACCAAGTAATACAGAAAAGCTCCAAATCAACAGTCGCCATAAATCAGTTTTGCCATTCAAACGCACGCTCGTAATGCAATTCATTTTTTGAGAGAATTTACAACTAGCCAAGCCTCACTATTTACTAGGTGAGGCAGGGATCTGAGAGCAGTATTTATGTCTTATTAATGCCTTTTATAACCTATTAATTCAGACAACTTATAACATATAAACAGTCTAAGTTACATTACCGCTGAGTGGATTCAGACCCAGAGTCGGGCGGAGCGCTGGCTCTCACCGTCCCTTTGCTCCAGGTGGGGAGTGACGGGGCGCACCGCAGCCTGGAAGAGTCAGTGGAATGTCTGAAATGGCCTTTGTTCCCACTGAAAACTACACTTGGAGAGACCGGAAAACTGTGAGATGTTTTTATGATATCTTTTTTGTTACAATTCTCTTCAAAACTAAGCCTATAGTCACTTTATTTCTTCTCAAAATTGGGCGTGTGTTCACTGGTGCTAAGTTCTGTTTCTCCAAAGCCACCCCGTTATCCCAGGGTCGTCTGGTAGAGGGTATGGTACACTAAATGTACACTAAAATGGTATTTCTTCCTTGAAGATGGGGGAGTCAACAGCTTGGGCAGGATGCACTCCTAGATGTCAGAACTCACGTGACTTTTGGAAATAGCTTCTATTTCTCTAACTTAGGGCGTATTTTCTGTTTAATGCTTATTCCATTTAAGGTTTCCCAGGCAGAGTGGAACAGATAGAACATGGCGCTGCCCGACCCTTTTCTTCGGTTTCTCACAAAGTGAATTTACACTATGCCGTTTTGTTCTATCAGTGATACAAAAAAAGAGGAATGTTTGGCGTTCAATTACATACATGTGCTATTCAGCAGGTACTGGGAGTGATATTTTAAGCTCCCTCAGCTTTGTTTCAAGGTTCGAGTGTATTAATTCCTATGCAAATCATTCTGTAGCAGAGTTCACTGTCACAGGGATGCTGGAAAAAGAGACGTCCATATATTAGTAGAAAGAAAGAAGAAATTCTGGGAAGACGTATGAAGATTCTGGGAGCACATTGAGGCCAGGCCCATGCCAATGCCCCAAATCTTTCTCCCCCAAGCCTTTTAGTGCTAAACAACATGGAGCGAGCTCGTCGTGTGAGGGTAAGTGGGACTAAAGTCCCATAACAAATACACAGCATGGCCCAAATCCTCAGAATCGTGGACAACAGCTCCTGGAAATCCACCATGCTGGAGGTGATGTTATCTGGGGTCCGGTCCACACTAGGAGGCCACCTACCAAGCAGGCTTGGGTTTTTATTTCTAACATAACTCTCGGGAAGGAAAACGGGGAAACATGTAGACAGATGTGGATATTTTATTAGAAAAAGTCGCATATGCGTGCATAGTCAGAGAAAAGAGTACTTTGAGGGCCTTCGAGGACCATGAGGTCGATAGATGTCACTCATTCATCTCCTGTTGACCTTAATCAAGCTCACAGCCCCAATCCCAGAATCGGTGATCGATTAAGCACAGCTTTTAAGCCTTGAAATGATAGCCAGGGTTAAAATTTTAGCGAATTCTGGAAATGTCAAACAGGCGTCAAGTTCAAATGGTAGAACGGGTGGGAGGTGGAATGGTGGGGGAAGGGGTACAAGAGGACAGAGGAGCAAGACCAGGGAGACGCCCAGCCCTTTCATGCCATCTTTCTGCTCCCAGAAGCCCCTCTGCTAAATCCCTTCCGACAGTCATGGCTGAGAGGAGTTGAAAGTTGCAGGAGAACTGTTCACCAAAGGCTTTTATGGAATCACCAAAGTTAAGAATATTGGCTTTTACAATACGAGAAAATATTTAGACACTGAATGTGTGATCAATTCCATTTTTCTTCTCTTCAGAGACCCTTCGGGGAAGTAGAAAGAGCTCACCTGTGTGAGTTATAGGTCTCTCAGTGTGTCACCGCGCAAATGAAGCTGCTATAAACCCAGCCATTATATGTTTCAGAAACTCCAACTGATTTAGTACAATGGTGGTCTATATGATGCTGTTTTAAAAACTAGTAATTATGTTTGCGAAAATAAGATGACTCCTCTCTGGTGAAAATTCATAGGGCCACTCTTTATTTGCCTGTAACAGCTGAGGGAAAAACAAACGCCTTTTTTTCTTTCATTTTTCTTTTCCAATAGTAATTTATGACTCTTCTACATTGCCTGAATAACAAGCGACTTTTCAGAGGCAAAAATAAAAATATGGGGCTTTTTTAGGCCATTCATATTTCCAAGAAACAACTTGGAAATAGGGATGTAGTTGATATCGGAGACATCTATTTCCCAACTTCTTATTTGCAGTCTAAAAATTACATAAAAGAAGCCACGTTCTCCATTTTAAAGAAGTTGTCGGCCTCTGGTAATATTTCCTCCGAGCGGAAAGTTGTATTCTTGTGCGATTTCCCAGCGCCCTCTCTCCCTGCCTTCACATCCACCGCCTGCACGCTCGGTCCCCGGAAAAGTAGGCTTGAAAGTTAATGCCAAAGGGCATCTGGCTGAAAAGAGAGTCGCGCCTTTGTACAAGACAAAAGAAGCTTTCTCTGGCCACCTGGGGACCTCCCGAGCTCGTCGTGGATGGACCTACACGTGTCAGCCACGAGCTCACCGTAAGGTCATGTTATGGAAAGAGATGATGGTTCTGAAAGGAAGGCAAGAAGGTCACGGATCCTCGAATGCCACTGATGGATCTTAAGGGCCCACGCCCACAGAAAGAGAAGAGTTTTTGAGAAGACTGACAGTTATCAACCGCGGGCCATGTTTACAGCCCAGTGGTAGAATTTTCTATAAATGATGGCTCTATGCCAATCCAGAAAGAGTCCATTTACTTAAATAAATTTCACCATAGAAAGACCCTGAGGGGAAAAGAATCGTACGAGTCTAATAAATTAAACAAATATAATATCAGGATAATAGAACGGAACCCTCCGAGTGTGTGCCCCAGAAATGTGTCTCCGCATGTTTGTCAGTGCATCAGCCTCCTAAGCTTTCATAATTAAAAAATGATTATGCTTTCATATAAAACAGAAGAATAAAATTCCAAATTTGATGTGTATAAGAACAAACTGGAAGTACACAGCCCTTAAGTATTAACTTTTAATTTCAAAATAATTAAAACTAAATTTTTCTTTCATTTTGTTGTTGTTGTTGTTGTTGTTGTTGTTGTTGTGGAGAGACAGAGAGTGGGGGAGGGGCAGAGAGAGAGGGAGACGGAGGATCTGAGGCAGGCTTTGCACCGACAGCAGAGAGCCCGGTGAGAGGTCCGGACTCAGGAACTGTGAAATCACGAACTGAGCTGACGTTGGACGCTTAACCAGCTGAGCCACCCAGGTGCCCCAAACTACATTTTTAAATGAAATCAACGTAAGCTTTTCTGTTGCTCTTCCATAATGTGTAGAATCATTTGGAGTTTAGTAATTGGTTGTTGAGTGATCGATTTGTGTATTCCCTTCTAAGAGAACACATACCTAAAATCCAAAGCTATTATATACTTTCTTGTTCAATCAACAAATTTGAACCAGGATATGGGTACAATGTAGCCACATTATAAATATGGCAAAGATGTTCGGTCTTCAAATGGGATCTCCTTTTTTACTGAGCAGAAGTTGGAGACTTTGGGTTTTGTTTTTGCAATTTGGGAAAGCACAAATGATAACCAATTCTCGTTACATCCAGGTGTAAACGAGGAGTTGTTTGCACCCAGATGAACAGTATGTGGCTGAGGAAAGTGACGACTCAGCCAGAATTCAGAGCTGCAGAGTTTATGGTCAATGCGTGTTTCAATGCTTCCTGAGATTTGCAACATACATGAAACATATGTCTATCTCCAAGCCCAGAGAGTTTAATTTATTTTCTAAATAATTTGGAATAATCCCAATCCTAAAAGAACTGCTCATTCTAAATTTAATTTTTTTAAACTATTTTTTAATGTTTATCCATTTACTTTGGAGAGACAGAGAGAGAAAGAGAGCACAAGGGAGGGAGGGGCAGGGACAAAGTCCGAGGCAGCCTCCAGGCTCTGAGCTGTCAGCACAGAGCCCGACGTGGGGCTCGAACTCACGACCTGTGAGATCGTGACCTGAGCTGAAGTCGGACGCTCAACCGACTAAACCACCCCGGTGCCCCTAGAGTTTCTCATTCTAAAGCACACTTCCTTGTGCACGTTATTACTATTGGTTAGTCTCCAAGGAGCTGAAATAGGTCACTTACTGCAAACAAAACACAGATGGTCATCAAACGCCAGGTAAGCCACGTGGAATTGTAGTTCACCACCCTCAGTCTGGTGATCTCAACTTCCGCATGCCGAGAGCAACAACTCGGATGCACTAGGGCGTTCTGGCTAACGAGCGCCTGGTTTGAACTTAGTGAGGGTGTTTAGGGGCGGGAAGTAGATAAGGTTCTCGAATATTCTCGTTCAAGAGCCCGTTTTCCCAAACGTCCTTCCTTAGGAGGCTGCGCGTATGTATCCCTTTCTACCTTGAGAACCAGCCCTGAGATTATCTGCCCTGTAAGTCAGGCCCGCCTGAATTACGCCGGGGAATGCTGAGCTGAGTGAACCGAACTGTGCATTTTAGAGGGAATTCCTCCCACTGTCATTTATCAACCTCCTGCTTTGTCTAGATGACGCCTCAGTATTCACACAGCACTAGCACGTTCTCATGGATCAGAAAAAGAAGTCAGTTTGCCAGGGATAAATAGACAACTCTTCACCCTGAACCCTGGGAGTTGCTGTTCTGGCATCTCTCCGTGTGCCCAGGTGCACGGAAAATGTATGTGCGTCTGGTGTGACACGACAGTCAAACAATGCCACGCTGAACTTTCCCGCCATGATTTGCTACCTGTCCCCCCAAAACCTAGAAACCTGGGCTCTGGCCAGAAGGAAATGAGCAGAACGAATGAAAGGAAGAAATAATGTCTTTGTCGTATTTATAGTCTGTAGTCTAAGTGGAAGCAGGAAATACCAGAAATTTCCAAGAGAGGGGCTGTTTCCAGGAGATTTTTCAGACTAATTTTGCATAACCACATTTGCTTATCCAAGGGACTTAGACAGCTTGAATTAAGCATCTGAACTTCTGGGTGCTCATTTGAACCAAGTATAACGGCCGCCATCAGTTGGGAGAGCAAGCAGCGGCACCGGGCACGGCCAGACGTTACAGCGGATAAAAGTCTGGCTGACTTTGAATACCAAGTGAATCAGCACCGCGATCTGGTCCCGAGGAAGCTGACAGCGTGTGAGAGGCACCCTGCCACGGAGAAGGAAGGAGAGGCTTCCAGAACAGCGAGCACGGCCCTCGGCACACTTTGGGGAGGTAGTACTAGACGCCTAAAATTTCACATGCTGCCCTGACACCTTTGAGTCTCACAGGGCACCCGAAACTTGACCGTGAACTCACCTGCTCTCACCAGACACGACCCCCACCCAGCAGGAGAGCCTCCCCACCCAGTTAGTTTCCCCCTCTCTGCTGAACCAGCCTCACACCCCCCCCCACCCCAGTCTGTGACTAACCAGTCCATCTCCCTACCGGCCCAGCAAAACTATTCCAACAAACCAGTGATGTCCACCCGCAGGAACCCGGGGGCACGTTCGCCTCTTGTTACTAGAAAGTCTGCTTCCCGCAGCCCCTGCTGGTACCCCCTGCTCCCCTGCACAGCCCCAGCGTGGCCTTGAGGGGCATGCGGCGTGTTCTTCGGGGGCTGTGGGTCTGCTTAATTAATAAACTTCCCTTTGATGCCAGTCCTGGGCACCCTGCACCTGGCCGTCCGGTGCTGTTTAGAGTGCGGTCCTTCTCTCCGCGGCGGGATGAACAGGAAGCAATCAAACTGGATGAAAGCCTCAGCCGGGGATACTTCGGAGGACATCCGTAGAAAGGTTTCAGAAATAAGAGCCAAAGAAAATTATTTACCCGAGAATATTTAACACGTGGCTCAAATCTCTCCTTGTGTGACGTTTGTGTACACGCGCGTGTGTTACGCGCACACAAAGGAAACGTACACTCCCAAGGAACAGAGTCCGCGTCCGGCATACACCTGCATGCCTGCTGTCCACAAAGCGTGTTCTTGGCATACTAGACCCATGGGGGTCTTTAGGGTGTGGTGAGAAAAATAGAGCCTCGGTCTTACAAGTGTGAGAAATGCTGACCTGAACAAACTTAGACCAGTTTATTATTAATGTGCATTTCAAACCATCCAACTTATTTAAGGTCTAAGGTTCCAGAAGGATATCCCAGTAAATGCTAGTCTATCAAATGACGTATGTGTTTAGAATAATTTTTAAAAAGCAACAGAACATATTCTTGACCCCGTCTCCATGATTCCCCATAAATAATATACTGATTTATTTGACATCAATTAAAAAGGAAGTACGAAAAGAAGTCATCGTGAGGTATTCATGAAAAACTTAGTTTTCATTCCACCTGCTGTCACTTCCCCTACTAACTCCTGCTCTCGCACCATTTTAGCTACACAGAATCTCGAAATAATGAACACTTCCTTCTCTCTTTTTTTCTGTTTGTTTTTGTTTAGTTTTTTTAGTTTGCCTTTTTTCCTCTCTTCTGGTACATTTTCTCAGTCACAGCTACATGAATACCTTTAGACTCATATTAGGCCCAATAAAAACCAAAAATGATCGAGCAGGAACTTAAGATTCGTGTCTAATGAAAACATGACCTAGAGGCAGACACAGGTCCGTGTTGGTGAACAGGTTAATATCTGGCTTAGAAGTTTCACTCTGTTGTTATGTGAAATACATGACTCGTCGTATTTTTTTCTTGTTGTTGTTTAAAAGGAGATTACAGAATGTTCATTTTAGAACTTCGCTATTCCAAAATTTTCCGAGGTAATATTCTGGAGAATTCTCCTACCAAAATAATGTTGATGTCATAGGTTGATTAGATAGATAGATAGATAGATAGATAGACAGACAGACAGATAGATGGATAGGATAGATAGATGATAGATAGACAGATAGATAATGACAAGCCGGGGGGCAAAGAACGGAGCTATGTAGGTGGGGAAGGTAAGTCTGATGTGCTAGACTACACGGAGAGTCGCTTATTGTCAAGATAAATGCCATTTTTTAAAACAAGACCTAAAGACATTTCATCCCAAATTGGTCAACTTAATTTCAGGTAAATTTGTATATGTTCGATGATTAAATTTAAATTGCTGTTTTACCAGTTGGTATCCTTACTATCATTGATTAGCAAGGAGGATAACGCATACAGCAGAATTAGCGCGTGAGAATAAGCTTTACAGTCACAATAACCGGGTCGTTCAGAAATCACTGAGCAAATACCATCAAACATACATTATGCTCGCTATCAGGGACAGAGTCGTGATTCAGACACTGTCGCTTTCTTCAAAGAATTTATAATCTATTCACACACTATACAAAGAAAGCCATTTGATTTCAAGTACATCATATTTGATGCTGATTCAAAGGAAAACTTCCATAAACAACCTAAGAAGCATATAATGTAGAATTTATTTTAACCAATAGTTCTGGTGTCTTATTTTAACCAATGGTTTGTACAAAACCATTCCAGACATATGTGGACCTGGACAAGAAAAGGCCAATGCAAAAGACGACCTCACTAAATTCTTACACATCGAGATGGTCTCCCGACTCCCAATCGCAATAAGGAAATAACCAGCAATTCAAACACCTTTCACCTGTAACCCAGGTTGGAGTTTCACAGATACCCTCTTACTAGCAAACCAGAAACTTTGGCACATTTCTAACGGATTGCATCACACACACACACACACACACACACACACACACGCTGTCACAAAACTGACCAAAAAAAGAAAGGTGAAGGCAAAAAAGGGTATACCTCGTGTAGTGTAACAGTGAGGAAAGGTCTTCCAAAAAGACAGGACTTCGTTCACCTGACGGAGGCCACCCTCGGGAGTCAGTGTTGAGAACAGCAGGAACAGGCGGAGGGGAGGCGTGCAGGGCCTCCGATCACGACCGTCGCTAGCTGGAAGTGCCTCCTGTTGTTTGCGTATCTATCTCTTGCCCTAAAAGAGTACGAGCTTCATGATGAAGTGTGACTCAACATAAGAGTGAAAAAACCAACAGTGACACAAAATGAAAGCTGGAAAAAAGATTGAGAGAGATTAATAACTCCGACTTTACCAAAGGGATTCATCAGTCACCCACCCACCGAAGGTCTGCAAAGCATCGCTGAGTCGGGGGGGGGGGAGTGGACCTGCATGGCGAGGCTGAGGGGGTGCTGCCCTGTTTGGTACCTGCCTGGACAGGGACCTCTAAGTGTGTCCAGGGACCACAGTATCTCAACCCCCCAAGGGGAGGGCTGGTGGCCTCGGTGTGCCATGTGCGCAGCCGGCAGCCCCCGCCTCTCTCCTCGGGGCTGGCCCTCACGTACTTCCCTCTCTCAGGTAAGAGCTGAGATGCCACGCTCCTCTGGATTGCCCCCCATGGGATTTGGGGTGGCACCGTAAGCACACTACCCGAACATCTGTGTGGTAGTGCGGAGAAGCTTTGGACTCAGAAAGCCCCGAACTCACCTGATAGCAGAGTGACTACTTGGCCTCATTACCTATCCTCTGTCCGCCATCTCGGGCCAGAACGAGCGTGGAGTCCCAAGTCTGTGAGCTATCAATGTCATGGGCATCTTCGATATTCCCGTTAGCTATTGGAGGCTTTGACCCATTGTAGAAGCTGAAGCCTGGAAATGTTTGGCAAGATGTCTCTAATCTTACTGTCAGTAATGACAGGAATGGAAATAAATGCAGATATTGTGATTTCTGTGTCGGTAATCAACATAAATTTTGGTCAACAACCCCTACTCCGCCACAGGGCCCGTATTCACGCAACCTAGTTTCTGATAGTTTCGTCCACCATTAAATAGCGAATATGGGCTTTAACGTCCTCAGACGAGAAGGAAAAAAAAAACTCACAAAAATGTGAGTTCATTGAAATGGCTAAAATATATTGTCATTAATTTTGATAGGAATGATTTCCAGTGGGCTGAATCTAGGGAAATGGCTGATTAAGTAGGAAAGATAACAGAAAAAAAATATGTCTAAGTTGATATATTATGAGAAAGGACATGGAGGGGAAACGTAGGATGGAAGAAGAGGTTTATTGCTACCAAATCAGACTTTTCATCTTGATTCGTGGTGCAAATTCCCTCTGCCCAGGGTTATGGGGAAAACGAAGTGCCATCATGCATGGCCTCTCCTGCCAGGAGGGAGACTGGCAGAGTCCTCATCGCGGGCACGCATTCAGTTGCAAGCACTTCCCGTACAAAGCCACTATTTTTTTTTTCGACGATCATGTTTCTATTTTAATTCCTTTTAATAGACTTTAGTTTTTAGAGCACTTTTTGGTTCACCAAAAAAGTAAGGGGAAGGTACCGAGATTTCCCATAGACTCCCTGCCCCCACACACGTGTCCTCCCCCCCAGTCAGCATCCCCAGCAGAGTGGGCCGTTTGCTACAGTCAAGGACCCTATTTTGACATGTCATCATCCCTCAAAGTCCACAGTTGGTTTACATTAAGGTTCAGTCTTGGCGTTGTATGTTCTATGGGTTTGGACTGAAGTATAATGACCTGTGTTGGCAATTACAGTATCACGCAGAGGGGTCTCATTGCCCTAAAAATTCTCCATGCTTCCCCCGTTCATCCCCCGGCCACCACTGCCCCTTTCACTGTCTCCATAGTTTTTCTCTTCCAGACTGTCATAGCTGGAATTATATATTGTGTAGCCTCTTTGCATTCGATCTTTTCACTTACTGATATGCATTTAAGGTTCCTCCATGTCTTTTCATGGCTTGATGGCTCATTTCCTTTCGGCACTGAATAATATTCCATTGTCTGGATGGGCCACGGTTTATATATCCTTCACCTACCGAAGGACATCTTGGTTGCTTCCAAATTTTAGCAGTTATGAATAAAGCAACCGTAAATATCTATCTGGAGATTTTTGTGTGGAAATAAATTTTCACATCCTTTGGGTAAATACCAGAGAATATGATTTCTGGGTTGTATGGTAAGAGTAGGTTTCATTTAGTGAGAAATTTCCAAGTTGTCTTCCAAAGTAGCTGCAGCATTCTGTATTCTTACTAGCAGTAAGAATGAGACTTTCAGGTTCTCCGCATCCTTACCAGTGTTTGGTGGCATCAGTGTTTTGGATTTTGGCCATTCTACCAGTATATAGTGTATAGTGCTATCTCATTGTTTTCATCTCCAGTCTCCTGAGAACATATGATGGAGAACATCTTTTAATATGCATCTTTGGTGAGGTGACAGTTCAGATTTTTTTTCTGCATTTTTAAACTGGACTATTTGTTTTTATATTGTTGACTTTTAAGAGTTCTCTCATATTTTGAATAACTGTCATTTATCAGATAAATATTTTTTCAAAGTTTTTCATTTCAGTGAAGTCCAGTTTATCAATTCTTCCTTTCATGGATCGTGCCTTTGGTATTTGCCGGGGTCCAGTTCCAGCGAGATGGACGGTCAGGCGGAAGGAAATGAGAGAGCCACGAGAGAGATGTAGTCTGATGACCAAGCAGGCAGCCCTGGCAATTCTGGCATCTCCACCCTGCCAGTCTCAGTGTCTTTATTTAAAAGTAGTGAGTTACATTACAGCAATGAGGGACATCCCATCAGTAAGCATAGTTTGAACAATAATGTGTTTTATCAGTAAAGCAGCGATTTCCTCAATCATGCAAGTTGTTTTCAAGTTAATCAGCATACAAATTTAAGGCAGGGGGAGAGAACAGGAAGTTACCTAGGCCTGCCTATGTTAATTAACTATAAACAGGCCAGGAGTCATTCTGCCTATTCTTCCAACTACAATGGGGGAGGTGGAGCCCATCCAGCTAGGACAGAATTCCCAATACTTGTCCTTTGCTTGTGAACGAGTGAATTTACATAATAGGAGCCTAAGTTTTACACAAATCACACCAATATCCAGCCAGCTCATAACTGCTTTTCCACACAGGGAGGAATCTCAACCTGTAAGCCCAAAATGGCTCCCAACAGGTATTGTGTCTCAAAAGTCATCGCCACACCCATGGTTATGTAAGTGTTCTCCTACGTGATCCCTACAGGAGTTTTATAATTTTCCATCCTAACATTTGAGTCTATGGTCCATTATGAACTACATTTTTTAATGGGTACAAGGTCTTGTCTAGATTTTTTTTTCTTTTTTGCATGTTGATGCCCAATTCCAGCTCCATTTGTTGAAAAGACTACCCTGTCTTCATCGTGTTACCTATGTTTCTTTGTCAGGGTTGACGTACCTCTGGGCTCGCTATTCTGTTCTATTAATCTGTCTATTCCTTCACTAATACTATGCTGCCTTGATTATTGTAGCTTTATACTAAACCTTGAAGTCATGTTGTGTCAGTCTTCCAACTTTGTTTTTCTTCTTCAATAAAGAGTTGGTAAATAATGTGTCTTCTGTCTCTTCATATAAACTTAAGAGTCAGTTTGCCAAGATCCACCAAATAGCTTGGTGGAATGTTGGATTGGAATTGCATTGAATCTATAAACCATCTTGGGAAGTGACATTTTAACAGTATTGATTCTTTTTCTCCATAAAGATAGAATATCTCTCCATTTATTTAATTCTTATTCGTTGCAAGTTTTGCAGTTTTCCTCATGTAAATTTTTTACATATTTTGTTAGATTTATATCTAAGTGTATCATCTGAGGGTTGCTAATGTGAATGGTATTGTGTTTTAAATTTCAAATTTCATTTGTTCACTCCTGGTAATGTTGGAAAGCAATTGACTATTGTATATTAACCTTGTATCTTGCAACCATGTTATAATTTCTTATTAGCTCCAGGAGTTTTCTTTTGGATTCCTTGAGATTTACTATATAGATGACCATGTCATCTTTGAACAAAAACAGTTTTATTTCTTTCTTCCCAATTTTTATTATCTTTTATTTCCTTCCCGTGCCATATCGTAGAGCTAAGAATGTCAACATAATGTTGAAATGGAGTGGTAAGAAAGAACATCCTTGTCTTGTTCCTGATCTTAACAGAAAAACTTCTGGTTAATTACATTAAATATGAATTTACCTGCAGTATTTTGTAAATGCTCTTTATCAAGTTGAGGAAGTATCCTTATTCTTAGTTGCAGGGTTTTTAATCATGGATGGGTGTTGGATTTTTATCAAATGATTTTTCTACATCTATTGTTTAATCATGTGATTTTTCTTATTTAGTCTATTGATATGGTTGATTACATTAATTGTCTTTTTAATGTTGAACCAGTCTCGAATACCTGGGATAAATTCCATTTGGTCACGGTGTATGATTCTTTTTATACATTACTGCATTTTATTTGCTAATATTTGAGAGATGGAGGATTTTCACATCTATTCATAAGGCATACTTGTCTGTTATTTTTTCTTGTAATGTGTTTGTCTGATTTTGATGTTAGGGTCGTGTTCACGCTATAGAATGAGTTAGGAACTACTCCCCCTGCTTCTTTCTTCTGAAAGAGACTGTAGAGAATTTCTTCCTTAAATGTTTGGTAGAAATTACCAGTGAACTCATCTGGGCCTGGTGCTTTTTCTTTGAGAAGGTTATTTATTATTGATTCAATGTATTTAATATATATAGCCTTTTCAGATGGCCCATTTTTCCTGATTGGAGTTTTAGTAGAATTTGTCATATGAGGAATTGGTCTATTTCACCTAGGTCACCAAATTTGTGGGCATAGAGTTGATCACAGGATTCCTTTATTATCTTTTAATTTTTATAAGGATTTTTTAATGTTTCTTTATTTATTTTGAGAGTGCACCGGCAAGAGAGAGCATGAGTGAGCAGGGGATGGGTAGAGAGAGAGGGAGAGAGAGAATCCTAAGCAGGATCCATTCTGTCAGCACAAAGCCTGCTACAGGACTTGATCTCACAAACTGTGAGAAATTAAGATCCGGACACTTAACCAACTGAGCCATTCAGGGTCCCCACTTTATTGTATTTTTAGTGTCATGGGATCTGAAGTGATATCCTCTCCTTCATTTCTGATATTAGTAATTTATGCCCCTTTTTCTTCATTAGTAGAGGCTTACCAATTTCACTTATCTTTTCAAAGAACCAGGTCTTGGATATGTTTTTAATTTTCTCTATTGGTTTCTTGTTTTTTATTTCATTGTATTCAGAATATATTTTTAAAGAACTCTTGAAATGTAATAAAAATAAGCCAACCATGGTGACAGACGGTCACTATGCTTGTCATGGTGAGCATTTAGTCACATATATGAATATTGAATCACTGTATTGTAGACCTGAAACCAGTATAATATTGTATGTCAACTATACTTCAATTATTTTTTTAAAAAAAGAATAATCCAACTGTAAAATGGGCAAAGGATTTGAAAAGACATTTCTCCAAAGAAGGCATACAAATGGTGAAAAAGCACATGGAAAAATCTTCAATGTCATTACTCATTAAGGAAATGCATACCAAACCCAGTAAGATACCATTGCACGTCGTTAGAATGACTGCAGTCAAAAAGATGGCCAGTAACAAATGTTGACAGAGATGTGGAGAGACTGGAACCCAGCTTGCTGGTGAGAATGCAAAATGGTAGAGTCACACTAGAAAACAGTTTGGCAGGACCTCAAAGTGTAAAATAGAGAGATACCAGTTTGCCACAATTCCACTCCTAGTAACCACCCAAGGAAAATGGGAGCATATGTCCATACAAAGACTCACAAATGAATGTTCCTAACATATTATTCATAATAGCCAAAAAGCAGACACAACCAAAATATCCTCAACTGTAAAACACATCACACGAACTGTGGTATGCCCATACAATGGAATACTATTTGGCAATATAAAAAAATACAAGGAATAAAGTATGGATATGTACTACGAAGATAAACTTCAAGTGTTTTGTCATGAAAAGAAGCCGGTTACAAAAGATCAAATATTATATGATTCCATTTATATGAAGTGTTCAGAATAGGTGAATCCATAGAGATAGAAATTGGTCAGTAACTGGCTGGGGCTGGGGAGGGGGGTTGGGAGAACGAGAGGGTAATACGCACTGGTCCCTAACGGACACACTTTCTTCTGGAGATGATGAAATTTTCTAAAATTAGATTCTGGTGATCGTTACACAACTCTGTAAATATAGGAAAAACATTGAACTGTGTGTTTTAAATGGAAGAATTTTATGCGATGTGCATCCTATCTCAATAAAGCTGTCATTAAAGAAAGCATTCAGATACAATAAGATTACTAAAAACAGCCCTTCTTCCCATCGAGCTGCATTCTTATCAAGCTTACCACATCACATGCCTCCCCATATGCTTGGTTTAGTTTACCTGCCTGGAGGTTCTTACAATAAAACATTTCTGGGCAGCCTCTACAACTTTATGTCGATTATATGCAATATTTCCCGATAATAAAGACTATTTACATCTCTATATCTGACGGAGAGGGATTTGGCCTCCTTATAACACTACAAATATAAAATCTTAAATGTTTTTAAGGACAGTCTGACAAAACAATGGGACTTCAATGGTTAACTCGATTTTCTTCTCCCTTCAGGACAATACCTCAGTTTTAAAAACGTCCTCTGCTATATTCCCCCCCCCAAAATATGCATTCAAAATGGCTTGTGAAATGTATGTTAAATAAATCTTTTTCGCTATGCTGAAAGTTTCAGTGATTTAATAAAAATAGAATCCAACACTTTACAACTCGAACAAGCTTTCACCCACCACATTACTAAACTCCATTCTTCCGGTGATGGAATCATCAGAGGGTTCAGCCCGAGACAGGCTCACCTCCTACGTAACTCCAGCAGAACTGCGTGGGGCGAGAGCCTGGCCCTGTAACCTGGTAAGGCCACGAAAACTTAATTAATTTTCAGAAAACAAAGTGATTTGCATGGTCTAATTAGCCTACATCTCTTAAACATACCCCAAACAAAGCTAAGTGATACAGTTTTATGCAAACAAACAATAAAGCCTAATCACTCCCCACATTCAGACACCACCATTATTATAGTTGTTCAACCTTTTTTAACTCTCCATTGCTTGGAATAATAATAACCTGTTGGAACTTTGAAATGAAAATCTTTCTACCTGACAAATGCTGATGTGTTTAAGTATTTCAAAAGCCAGTGTCAAACAGGCTTCTTTTGATTTTCGTCTAGGTCTGTGCTTGAGCATTAGTGAGTTATCAAGAGCAAAGGACCTCAGATTAGCCCCTCCTCCACAGTTCCCCAACGTCAATCAGTAGGGGGAGCTCTCCTATTATCTAAATGACCACAAACAAAGCACGGAAGCATTTTTATAGACTCTCCTGGGGACAATGGCGAGGGATTTTTTAAAATGGATGTTCTAATCTGAAGAGCATTAATGCAATGATTTGCTCAAGTTGGGAGCTGTACTTCATTCAGGGTCAAGAACGTATTTCCTAAAACAGCCTTGCAAATTGATGAGGATGTGTGTGGAAGTTGTGAGCCTATAGAAAATCATCCGACTCGGAGAAGGGACCACACCCCATCACTTAAGTGGAATACAACTTAATTGTATCAGAATCTTAATGGCCTTAATGAGCATCAGCATCTCCTTGATATGACGGAATGTTTAGAAAGGCTAGAAAGAAGATAAATTCAGACTAATAGATTTTTAGACTTTGAAAAAGGTGGATTTCCACCGTAAATTATAATGCAGGATGTGCAAAATGAAAAGAGCTTCCGGAAGTCTTAGACTCTTGGAAACAATTTGAGATTTTGTTAAGTTAAATGAAATGATGTCATGGTAAGGAAATGACTGGTATGTCCAATAAGCTTTTCATGTAATTTACAAAAACAATACTGTCACCATTAAAGAGAGATTTGTATGATTCCTAATGATAACTTCTGAGTTAAGGTAACAATCCTCCTACAGATGCTACATGGTGAGTGTCGCAATATGGTAAATTGAAGGCCACAAAAGGCAAAGCATAGTTTCCAAGAGGCACCAACAGCAAGAATTTTCTGTCTCAATGTGAATACATCCTCCAATATCATATTGCTAAATGTGGCAGAAACCATGGATTGGCCCAAATACCTCTTTGCTCCTCATCTCTCTATGAGTTGAATTAACAAATTTTTGACTCCCCAGAGGAGAAACTACAATTCTCAGGCTTCCTTGCAGCCAGCAGAAGGCAGATGACTTCATTCTGGCCTACAGGATATGAAAAGAAGTCAAATGATTTGAGCCGAAGGGCCATCAATGGTGGAGGACCCACTGGGGAATGGAGCATGCTCACACCTACTGTGGCAAGAAAGTGAATATGAGAACGAATCATCTCAGATCATGTGGAAAGGACAAAATCCCCAGGGGTGAAGCAGTAAAATAGAAGGACTCGAGTGCCTTACAACTATGCCAAGCATGACCACCATGCCAGCTTAGATCTTTATGTCAGAGGGGAATGCATTGTTTAGACCACTGTTATTTTGTGTTTCTGTCTCCAGAGTTTAATCCATATCCTAACTAATCCCTAAAAGTCTATTCTTTTCCATTGTGGACTTATCTAAGAGTTTAGCAAGTGAGCCCAGCATTGGATTGGTCTCGTATCAAAAATTTATACAGAGATTTATTGACCGGAGATCCAATATTTGGGAGATAAATGAGTGATGGATAGATAGATAGAAAGAAAAGAGAGACACAGAGAGACACACAGAGAAAAATGATCTATTTCCCCTATGAGCAGGAATTAGGAGGACAAGAATGGGGTGTTGGAGGAAGAGGAGAAGGAGGGAGAGGGAAAAAGAAAACAGAGGAAAGAAAAGCCCATCTCAGTCTGACCAGGATAGTTCTAGTTACATATGTGGCAAGGTGTAGTTAGTAGTGCCTCCTTTTGCTCTCAGAAGAGCCCTAATTTGACAAGGACAGTATCTTATATGGCCACTATTTCCCTTGAGGTCCTTACAGTAGACCCCTACTGTCTGAGATAGCCAGACGTAGACTTGGTGTCTTGAAACCTGAAAGTGCCCAACCCAGCAGAGTGTGAACATGCTAGGAGAGAGGACAGGGTCATGGATGACACCAAAACGGAAAGAATACAAAATGCAAATAGTCTAAGAAGAAGAGTATCGCAAGTACAATGATAAAAAGCATATGACTTTATCAAATCAAAATTCTAAGAAAAAAATCTTGGTAGAGATGCTTTTGAAAAAGCATATGACTTTATCAAATCAAAATTCTAAGAAAAAAATCTTGGTAGAGATGCTTTTGCGAAGCTCAAAGGAGAAAAGGAAAACCAGCACAGGGGGAACAGCCAGAGAAGGTAGAAGGGACCCAGTCAAGGGACGACCCGCCGCGGGGCCGCGAGATGCGGGCAGCAGGAACCTAGAGGCGCAGCCTTTCCATCAGCGCTTGACTTCTACAGCTTCAACCGTGCTGATAACCAGGCACGAACTGCCCTGTGAAAGGCTCTCAGAAAATCTCTGACCTTGTAGTAAATACCCAATTCACTCTCCCCTCACATAAAACTAGTAAGCCCATTGGAACAACATAAAGTGGGTAAGAAGCAGCCTTTTAGGGACATTTTATCAATGGCTTTCTGTTTCGTTTTGTCTTGTTTTGTTTTTTGAGGAAAACAGATACGTGCTCAGGCTAACTGTACATCTCTTTATTTCTTATAGATCCACAAAATGGCAGGGTTCCTAGTCAAAATTAACATGTGTTCAGGGGATGCATGATTAGCCTGTTTCAGCAGATCCAAAGTACACTGAAATTGCTGGTCACGAGCAGGGACTCCAAGGAAAATGATCAAACCACGCATATGGCCAACTGCCTTTGTTAGCTGTGATTCAGAGTGACCGAGAGGGAGAAGAGGTTAGTGAGAGACCCCTGTAAGCTCACGCAGTGTACACACGATGCACACTGCTCTTCAAAATTTTAAGAGACACGGGAAATCATTTACTGAGGTACCAGGATTATTTTACAGTTGAAACTGGCACTTTAGCTAGCTACGATTTTCCCCCAAACCCAGGAATATTCATGTGTTTATGGATTGTGTATTATCTTCACAGACTCATTGATAATACAAAATTAATCACTCATAGAAAACAAAGTTAATTCATGTGATGGGTGGTGGGGATTTGTTTTATTTTTCTTTTTTGTCTTTTTTTTTTTTTTTCTTGCTACACTACTCTATATTTGGAAGCACTGGAAAGTTGGATAAATAGAAGCGGAGGCTAGGGAGAGGGAAGATGTCGATTCCAGACTATTTATCTAAAGTAGGAACAGTTCCACGGGCATCTAGAGCTGAGACCAGGGGGGCGCACCGAAGTGTTTTCTTGAACATGAGAAACCTTTTCCTCCAGGACAGACTGGGCTCAGATGATAGGATAAACTCACCGCACTGTGGCCGAGGGTGGATACACAACTATTGTCTTCGTTATGGTTTAAACCAATAACCAGGAAAGGCAGTGCATTTCCTGGTCAGGGCAAGAGTGTGTAAGAAGCACGTAGCTTGTGAGGTGCCTGGGTGGCTCAGTCGGCTAAGCATCTGACTTCAGCTCAGGTCATGATCTCGCAGTCCGTGGGTTCAAGCCCCATGTCGGGCTCTGTGCTGACAGCCCAGAGTCCGGAGCCTGCTTCGGATTCTGTGTCTCCCTCCCTCTCTGCCCCTCCCCTGCTCATACTATGTCTCTCTCTGCCTCAAAAATAAACATTAAAAAAAATTAAAAAAAAAAAAGAAGCACGTAGCTTGTAATGTCAGGAAAAAAATAAGCTGACTTAATAATTGGAAGTTATTGGTGTCAAGGTCACAGTATTGGAGCAGGTTAAGTGTCAAGCGATGTTAATTTTTTCCTACTGGTAAAAAAAACCTCAAAACTTTCAGGACCCTATTTCCAGTAGTAAACGTGGACTCAGTGAGAACTAGGACAAGTGGCTTGTGTCTCTCAAGCCCCGTGCTGGGACATGCGAGCCTTCCAGAAACCACCCACACCGCTCTAGACACAGATGCGTCCTGGCTAAAGAAAGCCTCACCCGCGTGGAAGTTCTGAAAGGCATACAAAATTCAAGAAAACAAATTGTGACCAAGGAAAGTTGAACAGGCTGTGTGAGGCTGCCTCACAAAGCTGGCTGACGTTCATGACCGGAGAACGGCATTAGCACAGTGACTGGGAGAGATTCTTACCACGGAAGAGGCTGAGTCACTGGACCCAAGCGGCAGGGGATCGGCTTGAAGCTGTACAGAAACTTGGAAATTAAGAAAACTACATGACAAAGCAGGTTGATGGAAGGACAGCAGAGACAATCACCAATGTCATCAGTTCATAGTTTAAAAAAAGTAACCGACAGGGAATCTCAGGAAGTGATAAGCATAGAACTATATAGTCAAAAGAAATAAAAGACTAAACCTGATTTTTGTCATTGTCGACACATGGGCGGGACCTTGTCTTAGGTATAAATGACTCACCACCTGTTCACATAGTTGCATTGTAATTGAAGGCATGAGGACTTTCTCCTGGGATTGAAACAGAAGAGGGGCATGTCCGGATGACCCCATCCACAGGGCTTTTGAGCTACTGGCGATGGTTTCCTGCTCCGATGAGCCACGCCAACATGAGGAGGAGGGTAAATGAAAGACCATTTATGCGTTAGCACAGTTTTGTCTGACACAGAAAGTGTGGGACACTTGTTGCGTGTCCTTCAGAAAGCCTCTGTTGACTCTGATAACAGGAGCATCTATACTGATATTTTATTCATTGGACATAGTGTACATTATTTTTTGTATTACTTTTAAAAATTTTTTTAATGTTTACTTCTTTTTGAGACAGAGAGAGACAGAGTGTGAGTGGGGGAGGGGTAGAGAGAGAGAGGGAGACACAGAATCCGAAGCAGGCTCCAGGCTCTGAGCTGTCAGCACAGAGCCCGACTCGGGGCTCGAACTCACAGACCGCGAGATCATGACCTGAGCCGAAGTTGGATGCTCGACCGACTGAGCCACCCAGGCGCCCCTATTTTTTGTGTTATTAAAATATACGTAAATCTCACCTTATTCACTAATTTCTCTTCACTTATCATTTTACTAAGCACATTTGTCAGCAATTGTTAGAAAACCAGGTACCAGGTTGTTACAGTGTTTTAAAATAACTATCCATGTGTTTGGTCCTGCTCTTCTCAGATGCAATTCTTGGTCCTCAAATGAGCTTACTTATCTGGTGACCGGCGTCCCCCACCAATATCTCCCAACATGGGAGAGTTTCTAACAGGCAGTCCTGCATAAGCTCTTTTTTGGCATGATGGTCGATGCAACGCTGGCTGTATTTGGATGGCCTTGTTTGCATTTATATAAACTACAAGCTCAGCATAAACTCAGAACGCCCCTCCTACCGGATGCCGAGTCTGCGGAGCACCGGGGAGGGGTACGCAACTTCCGGTTTCCACAGCTGGCCTGCTCCCAGTGTCCATATCATTTTCCCTCTCTTAAAATTCATTGTTTTTTCTTTCAGATTTCCCCCAGGACCTTTCCTCATTGGAGGCTAGACCAGGAAAACTTTTAATAGTTAATGTTTTCCATGTAGCCAAAATGTATCTCATTTCCTCAGAGACTGTTAAAAGTTTGGACTTTTGTGCATATCGAAGCTAAAAAAATTTGTTTCGGGAGTTCCCCAAAATGAAGTTTTGAGTGAAGAGGAAAAATATGGAAAGGCTTATATATTTTTAGGGTTTTTTTTTCTTTTTTAAAATTTTGATTTTAGAAAATTGTGAGAAAGAATTAAAGATTCATAGTTGTACACCGCCAGAAGCTTCCACCAAACTGAACAGAAAGGATGATATTACCCACCTTTGATATTAAATTCTACAGGTGCCTGGAATATTTGCCTGTTAGGCAGATAGGACTCTCGGGCTTCTAGAGAATTCTAGACCTGTCAGAAATGGTTACAATGAAAAATATTTTTCCCCCCTGGGAAGCAGAAATATGCTAATGCCAAGCCAATTGCATACTTTCAAGTTACGTTCAGGCAAGATGGAAAGCGCCCATCTGAAACTCAGACCCATTTTTACCACATCTCATTTTTAATTATCTAGACAAATACGGCAACTTCTAGTTCACTTCCACTGAGGCTATCCAGCGTTAGACTTTCAAATGCAGCTACCCTTCACAAGGACGTAGCAGCCGTTGGACAATTCATAGGCACATTCCACTATAATTAAAGCCAAGAAGCAGTGGAGAACCATATCCAATTGAATCTGAAAAGAGAATGTTAGTCAGCCAGAACATCCTCACTCAAAATAGAATAGACAAAAAAAAAAAAAGAAAGAAAGAAAGGAAGAAAGGAAAAGTTCAGTAAACTTTAGGATTTTATTTAAAAAAAAAAGCCTATCAAAACAACAACTCTACTAGAGAGAAAAATTGCCACTAACTTTGAATGACACTCTCTAATGATTTTATCAAGTTTTCACGTATATTAAATGAAAGTATGAGATCACTGGGCATCCCAGCTCACTTTAGTGAGAAATGCAAAAGCAAGCTATTAAATTCCGTGTCAGAGTCAGTTTGGAGTTCCAAGCAGCCCCCAAGGGAAGGGGCGGGGTCTCGCCTGTCTACACGTGCATTTCCGGCACACCTGCACGGAGCCTGCTTGAGGCCAGTGCGCCTGCCTGGGTGTCCCGAGACCATGCCGAAGGAGATACGCCATGCAGAATGTGCATACAGAGTCCTTCTGGGACAAGAAGGGGGTTAAATGGTCAGTTTTGGAGTGCCTGGCCCAAAGTGCTTTGTCGGTAGCACTCTCATGTTGATTCAGGGTCAGAAGACCTGGCTGGCAGGCTCAGAAGGAACACACTCAGCACGTACTTTTGTGCAGCTAGCCCAGAGCCCTGCGCCCGGAATAGTGCTCACCAATGTCACCATATTTGTCCTCTTCGCGGGTCACATCAAGGTGTCATCTACTATTCCAGAGACAGGTCTAGGCTTGTTTTACTGAGAAGTGGGCCAAACTTTATATCTTGCACTCTTCATATGTTCACACACATGTGAATGCCTTGTCTTAAAGGCATACATGTGAGTCGGAAGAGCCTACGAAAGGGCCCAGTAAATATGGAAGGGGGGCACGAGTCAGTGAAGCGTCCGACTTCGGCTCAAGTCATGATCTCATGGTCTTGGGGTTCGAGCCCCATGTCAGGCTCTGTGCTGAACTCTCAGAGCGTGGAGCCTGCTTCGGATTCTGTGTCTCCCTCGCTCTCTGCCTCTGCCCCACTTGCACTCTCTCTCTCTCTAAAAATAAACATTAATAAAAGCTGAGCAAAACCAACCAACAAACAAAAAATGCACTGGTCCCCCAGCGTTCCTGCCAGATTTAGTATCGGGAGTCACAGAGAGCCGGCCGCTCCCCATCGTGTGCACCTGCGACTCAACCTTTCCATCAACTCCGCGCTCAACATCCATTCTCTTTCGTTGTCCACACGCGCACGGATGTTGCGGGTCGGGCGGCTCTCCCCCAGAGCCGGGAAAGTCTTCTCTGCTTCCCACGACCAGCCCCTCCCATCCTGCAGAGGAGGAAGTGTTTGGAAGAAAAACGTAAAAAGGAAAAGTCGCAAATGAATGGAAAGGGCTTTGGGGGTGCATCGGGCAGCTGTCCGGATCTTCCCTTCAGTTACTTCCACGGGGATTCCCCTTCGGGTCATCTTCTCTCCGTGGCTGGGGTCATTAGGACGCCTTGGTGGAACTGCTATTTCCCCGAGACCTCTCATTAGCGCGAGAGCCCCTGCCTGCCAAGGGATTGCCAGGGAGGCCCGTCTCTACGGGAATGCCTCCACCTCGTGCTTTACGACATGGAAGATGCTCAGAGGCAAATGGGAGTTTTATGAATATAATGTTAATAAAAATTGATTTCTGAAAATGAAGCTGCCTCTTTATACTACCTGCAGGGTAGATAAACAAGCCGCTTGAGTGATAAATGCCCGCTCTTCCCAGTCATAATCGGCCAAATACTCTCTTACTTACACAAGCTCCTGTTTTACTGTAGACACAATAGCAGTAAATAGATCAATTAGCAGGTTCTAGATAAGACTCGGGAACTTGCGTTCGTGAGGACCAGGCCCGAGTGCTCTCCGCCACGTCTATAGGCTGGTGGGTTGTCCTCCTGGTCCCCTTGCCCCGACACCCCGCAGAAAGGCTGGGATCCAAAGAGCTCTCTCGCGATGGATGGCGTTCCTTCCTCATGACCTACCACACTCACATGATTTAAGCCGTGGATTTGGATGTTGTTGATGATTTATTGTAGGAAAAATGTAAATGATCTGGATGGCAGATGTTTTATATTTTCTGACCATTCATTTTCAGTGGGAACGTAATTAAAATTTATGAAGTGTATCTGCTGAATTGCATTGGCAATTGATGATCTTCTCCAGGGCTGTCTAGGTGGAGATGATGAGTAATTGTGGGACAGTGAGACGTGGTGACAAGGGCGGGGCGTGGTGCCTCTGCCACAGTGAAGCTACCTGGGCGAAGGACGGAGTTCCTTTGTCATCCAGCATGACCCCCGGCCCCGCCCAGCATGCGATGGAGAAAGGCGGGGACAGCGTCTGTCCCTCCTTTCGCAGAGTTTAAAGCTCTATGCCAGGCTCCTGATTTCTCCCACTTTCTGTAAGTTCTCTCTTCTCTAAGGCCTGTCACAGGTCAGTGCCGGGGATCCAGGGGTGTAGTCCGAACCTTCAGAGAAAGCCCACAGAACTAACTTTGACAAATTCCAAATGTCTTCAAGGGAGTTGCATTGTTCGTCCCTTACATATGATTTTTCCAGATGTCAAAAAAGCAGCTAAAGGCTGTATACACACCTCCACGATGCGTGTCCCGTGGTCGTGTGATAATCAGTTTCCATGTCTATCTCCCTACTAAATGGTGAGCCGCTTGAGGTCAAGCACCTTGCCTTTGGTTCTCAGTATCTCCAAAACCTAGCCCACATCCTAGAGCAGTGCCTGCCCCGTGAACTGTTTCTGCACTTGGCTGACCTGTGGTGAGGATGCCTCATCTGGGGCGAGAAAGAGAAGGAAGCCAAAGAACCAGAGAATTCTGTATTATGGGATGATTAGCATGTTTTTTATTAGCTTATTACCTTTTGTGATATCATTTATTAAATTACCAAACTTTACTACGGAGGTCATTACTATCATGCAAAATGCCGAGATTATTCCATTGAATGTCCACAGTCTCAATCCAAGTGAGCCATGTGATTGGATGACATAACGGGAGGAAGTAAACAAGAGTGAGAGACTCCATTGCCAATGGTTTGGACACTGTCCCCATATAGAAGCCTTCATTTTGCTTCTACTTGTTTTGCACCCCAAATACGACGTTGTATTGCACGAGCCAATTTGTGGATAGTTCCAATGAGGGCGTAATCTAAAGATGCAGATGCCAGGGGCCCGGGGCTCCAGAAAGACTGACGGCTAGCTGAAGAGGCTGAGCGGAACCACTTCCTCTGTGGGCTCACCCTTCTCCACCAGGAGCCCGTTTTTCTGTCTCTTCCCCCGTCCATGGACCTTTATATGACCAGCTCACCCATGCATCACCTACTAGGTACTTTCCAAACCGTGCGTCCCATCTCTCACGATTATTAGGATTAGTACTAGGTCTCTTTGACAGTTGGTTCTTCTCACTAAAGTGGAAAAAAATGGGAGAAATTCTGAGATCATTTATTTCTACTTTATGAGACCCAGATTCGACAGGTAAGCAATCCGGCAATTTCCATTTTAGCCTTTGATTTCTTCACCTACTCGGGCCCTATAACCTCCTTCAAGGAAACCACCCTCACGATCTCTCATCGGTACAAACATTTGGTACAAGGATATTCATTGCAGTGTATTAAATGTCAAAAGATGGGAAAATACTTAAATGAATTACGGTGGAGCCATACGACAGAGTAGGGTCTCTGCCGAACAGAACAAAACTGTGTTTTCATTCTTCGACCCTAAAATTCTACTTCCCTATATTACTTCAGAAATAAATAATTAGGAGTATCCATAAATGTTTAGCTACAAGTTATGTTTGTAGCTTCGTTATAAATCGCAGAAAAGTAACAAGCCTCAAGGTCTGATAACAGTTTCTTTATTAAATGAACTATTTAACAGTGGAACATTGTGCAGCTAGTATAGATAATTATATAGATTATAATTCACGAGGGTAATGTAACACTATTTATTATAAAATTAAATTATTACATTACTAAATTATAAGTGTGCATATATAATTATATACATATAATTATACTATTTTCATTCAAAGTGTATCTGAAAAGACGGTAATAGGCATCCCTCTTTCTATACTTCTATTTTGCTTAAAAAGAATACCTATGCTTGCATAATCAAGAAAAATAGGAGAGTAGGCCCACTCTTTCAAAAAGTATAATTTTAAAAGACAAAAATCAGAATACAACCTTCTAATTCAAGCATTGGCCAAATTTTGTTTTTAAACATTTGGAGTATAACGTATGTACTTCCGATAACACGGACACATAGATAATTATTCCTAAAGTTTGGTGTGTGGGTGATTTTTATTTTATTCTTCATACCGTTGCATTTTCCAAACGTTCTACTGAAATCACATAGTTTTTTTTTTGAAATCACATATTTTAATCATAGAAAACAAATAGCAATTACAGAGTACATATGGATAGAATTTGAGGTGTTTTTTTTTTTTAATTTTCACTAAAGGACTAAAAAAGAAAGTAAAATGTGGAGCGAATTTGGGGAAAATCTGAAGAAAACCGAACACCTCTCATTTCTTTTCTTTAAACTTTATTTTCAAGCTGCCTCCCTCCTGCCGTCATGCTTACCAAACTCAGTGCTCAGATTTTCATTGACAACCGCAAGCTTGCTGAAGCTCTCTTTCCTGTGAAACTTGTCATAATAAAAAGACATTAACATTTTAGTATTTGGGCAAAATGTTTAACACTCAAACATTTGTATTTTTCTTTCAGTTTTCAAAACAACTTGAAATCTCTCTTTTCAAAACAGAGTTAAATGATGTCACTCATTAGCTAGCAGGTGGCTGAAAGGGAAGAACTGTAGTTAGTGATTCCGTTTCCTGTGGGCCTTGAAGCACAGGCCAGGTGAGGGGGCCGGGCAGGGGCTCAACTCAGGACCTCCGAGAGCCTCGCGGGGAGCAGCCGGGGAGACGCACAAGCCTCCACGGCCACAGCAGCGTGTAGCGGTGACATCCCCGCTCATGCTTGTCTGGAGGGTCTGATCTTGGGGACATAGGGCGGCACCGACGACGGATTCGGGACCGTGCCGTGCAGGAGCGAGGTGCTCCACAGATGAAACCGTAATCAAGTCCAGCTGCCACATTTGGGGCCGACGGAAAATAAGAGGCATCGAGCTCCTAGAAAGAAAAGGGGGAACTCCTGAACCGCACACGACAGGACAGAAAGAGAGCGTGGCGCTGGTAACAGAGTTGGCCTCTTGCCGGTGACGACGTTGGGATAACAAGGTAGTTGAGGTGGCGACGGCGACCAAGTGCAATCAAAGGGGCGCGTAGAAGAAGCAATCTTGAGTCCTGCCGGGACGGCCCAACAAGCTCACCGCAGACAGAGGCACGGAGGCTCAGCGTTCGCAGGCCCGGCCTCACGGGTGGAGGAAGGCCTGTGTGTCTGCAAATGGCCTCGCTGAATCTGAATGACCGGCGTGGGACCGAAAGCCTCTTGTCAAATGCGCTGTATCTGCGGGAGCGAGCGGCCTGTCGGGATTTCATTAAAAACACAATCTCTTTGGGGGAGGGCACGACACTCACCGCCAGGTTAGGCCCTGCTTACCTTCACACGCCAGCTTTGCCACCAGTTGGCTCTTCGGATTCCGTCAGTGGCCCATTGTCCCCAAGCTGATCAGTGAGACCTTAGAGAGTGACCCCAACCAGCCGTCGACCGGGCTGGAGGTCACCGGGTTAATGCCTCGTTGACCCAGTGCTGGCAGTATGGACGGCCCCATCTCGAGGCATGAGACGCAGCAGACAACGAATGACACCGCGACATCAGGTGTCGCTCGTGGATAACAAGCGCACGCATCTCCCAAGATTGTTGAGAAAATTAAGCGAGAGGCCACACGGACCGCGTAGGGACAGTGACACACCAGCGCGTGCCGCGGACTCTCCACAGACGGGAGTTACAAAAACATCATGAGTAGAACACGCTCTATGTTCGCTTGGCCTTTCAGAGATCTCGGATCATTTTCTGGAACATTTTCATAGCTGCTGCTCATCTCAGTCCTGAGAGAGGGATACAGGGGAGAGACGCAAAGAGACGGACAGAGAAGTGGCTTTTCAGATGAAGGACTTCAGACGTCATGGATGTTTGGTGTTGTGCCCTGCTTGGGATTCTCTCTCTCTCTCCCTCTCTCTCTCTCTCTCTCTGCCCCTCCCCTGCTCTCTCTTCCTCAAAGTAAATAAACATTTTTAAAAAAGAGTTTCTCGGGCAAATGAGGGGATACAATATTAATAACAGAAGCAGGCTGACTGCTCTACAAGGAATACCCGCTGTGCCGAGGGAGTGGTGTAGGATCAGCAGCGGCTTTCCCACGTTCAATCCTTACAATGACCTTCGGCAAATAAGGAAACAAGGCTTGGAGCACCGAGCCTACTGAGGCAGAATGCGCATTCCGCGGTGTCTGATTTTAGACCCGGAGCTCTTACGGGTGGTGCTTGTCCGTCGCCCTGCGGTTGGAGGTGGGAGCCCCCAACCCAAGCAGCCCTCTGCCCCACTGCTGTCTTGGGCGCCCTCACGCACTCTGCGGACAGGAGACCTTTCACCTCCAGGTGTCGGCTGGTGCGCTGTCTCTTCAATGTTCATCACCACGGCGTCCTGGCTTGGGACTCACGCTACCTTTCTTGTCAAGAGTTAACTTTCTAGGAGCACCTGGGTGGCTCAGTCGGCAAAGCGTCCGACTTCGGCTCAGGTCCTGATCCCGTGGTTTGTGGGTTCGAGCCCCGCATCGGGCTCTGTGCTGCCAGCTCGGTGCCTGGAGCCTGCTTCGGATTCTGTGTCTCCCTCTCCCTCTGCTTTTCCCCCACTTGCACTCTATCTCTTTCTCTCTCTCCCTCAAAAATAAATAAACATTTTAAAAAAGAGTTAACTTTTTAAACAAAAACGAATGAGGAGGTTTGGTAAGTTGAGCCATGATTCCACCCTCGCAGCCAGAGACAAGCCCGTGGGGGGGTCTCAGGGGCATCTGGGTGGCCACCGCTCTCTCCTTCTCCCGGGAAGATTCACCACCTCAGCCAACCCCTTCCCTCTCACGAGTGTTCATCTCCAACCCTCCTTCCCGCAGAAGCAAACACACTGGGGAGCAGGTGCCGGCCACCTGCTAGGCCATGGAGGGTCCCGAGCTGGGGACCCTCGCAGCGCTTACCATCTGAAAGACCAGTGATGCCTGAAGATGCTTAAGATCGAAAATGTAGAAGAAACACACGAAAGAGAAAAAACTTGGTCTAGAAGTCTTACAAGTCTTCAAGTCGGGTGTTCCATTGTGATGATTGGGACCGGTGGCCGGGCTGGGGACTGGCCGGGGGACATGGCGTCAACTGGGGTGGCTCAGCTGCCCGGATGTGTCCCCCGTGTCCTTGGCAGGCCTGAGTCCCCCGGTGGTGGCAGGCGTCCAAAAAAGTAGGTGGAAACACAACAGCGCGTTTTTGAACTCATTATCAAGTGGGTCCCATTGACCGGGACAAGTCACCCGGCCGAGGCCAGCGCCAGCGTGACAAGGCACCGGCCAAGGGTAGACACGTGGAGGCAGGGACGCGGGGGCTGGGAGCGCCAGCACCACCGTAGTCCCCGTTGGGTCCATGCCTTCTTCCAACCAACCCAAATGCTATGTGCTTCCGTTTCAACCACTTTCATCCAGAAAGAAACCAGTTCGTCTCGAAGCGACGTTATGACCTTGGTTCTGCCGACGCAGACACCTGGGCCCACCGGGCGAGCGGCACGAGGCGGACAAAGACGGCGCCCTGAGGAGAGGGTCCCGGGCGAGGCCGCTGAGAGGGTCGGAAAGACGGAACGCGGTTCCCATTCGGAACTTCATCTTCTCCAAAGAATGTCACGTTTTGAGCGGAAAGGGGAAAAAAGGGGGGAGCCCCAAACGTAACCCTCTGAAGTCAGTGACTCTTCTCTCTTGACTAATTAAGCTTAACCAGAATGGTGGGCCTGTCAAACTTGGGGAACCTTTCCCGAGAGAAAAAAGGAGGCTGCGCTCCAGGTGGGTTTTCCTGACTTTGGCTGGCTCCCGCCACAATACGCGTTGGCATCCGTGACAGCACCGTCAAAAATAATAGCTAAAAACCTCACTGTCTGTCACGAGGAAATAATTATGTGTGGGGCTTTTCTTACACTTGAGATGGATTATATATTTCATTGAGGAAAATATATGTGGCTTTTAAAAAGAAAGTAATGCATCGAGGGCACTTCTGAGATTAACGGCCAAATAAAGATTAAAAAAAAAAAGTTTTCTGTGTGTGTGTGTGTGTGTGTGTGTGTGTGAGCGTGTCACTCAGGAAGAGATGGGGACGTCACTCCTAAGCTGGTTAATTACAAAATGCATTAATGTTTTATTATACCCTTATCAGTAATTAATCACCCACTTTGATGTAAAGTTCAGCCTCGAAGAGTATCATGAAATTGTCCTTCATGTGTGGATGAGGTTTTGGGGGGGGGCAAGCCAAGACTACGGCAAAGACAGAAGTTTATTCCCCTTGGAGACAAGAAAGGGATTAGCCTTGCACATGCATCTTCCACCGGGCGGGCTCCCTCGGGGCGTTTATAAGACCAGAAGCCAAGGAAGCAGGAGATGGAGAGGAGGAAACAGAGAGGGTCAGACAGAGACAGAGAAAGAGAGGGAGGGAGAGAGACTGAGAGACAGGGAGAGACAGAGACAGACAGACAGACAGAAAGGCCAAGAGGGGTGCAAGCCTCAGTGACAACGCGGGTTGGGGAACTTCTCTCGGTGGCGTTCTTCAGGTGCAGAGCTAGAATAAAAATGCAAAACAGGATGCTCCCATTCAGTAAATATTATCATTTTTATTCACTCATTAATTAAGTTGCTTAATTGCTGCTGTCAAAAGACTCTTGAGTTGGTGACTGGGCCGCCGCGCTGTTGTGATAGGAGCTGGAGGAGCCGGCAGCCGCGGTGGGGGTGGCAGCCTGGGGGGGGGGCGGGGTGGACCAGCAAGGTCCTGGGGCCGCCGGCCGGGCCGCACTTCAGGGCCCAGCGGCGGTGGCGGAGTCCCGCGGGACGGCGTCCCCTGCCCGTGACGAAGGCCATCGCCAGTATGATATCATTTCGGTCATTGCTCCAGGAAAATCATCTTGATCCCCAACATTTCCCTCCTTTAATCTGAGCTCCCAGGAGGGACAGGAAAGGGAACAGACCCCGGCCTCGTCAGTCAGCCCGGCCGTGAGGCCCTTTGTATCCGTTTCCGAGACGTAACTTCGGCCTATGTGAGAGCGCCTCCCGGCCGGCGGGCCGCGGTCGTGTGTTCCCGGGGCCCCCGGAGCCTCCATGCACACTTCTCTGCGTGTGTCCCCACGCGGGGCTGTCCCGCGTCCCACGGAGCCGGAGCCGGGCGGCTGCTCTGCAAACACGGACCACGAATAGCCTACAGAGTGTCTCGGTGCTGACATTTGATTAATGTTCCCTGGCCTTTCCGTGCTCAAATACGCTTTATTTGAAATATCTGAATAACCTTTGAGCACACCCTTACTAAGGTGTCACCCTGCGCACACCCCGAAACCCCAGCCTAACCCGGCAGCCACAGCGCCGCCTGTCCGGGAAGACGTGGGCAGGCCGGAGGCAGGCCGAACGGGAAGCCGCAGCGTCACCACGGAAACGTGGCCGTGGCTGCCACGTGAGCACGGCTTAGCCGACCCCCAGGTCCTCACGTGGACGGAAGCTGCATCTAAATGCCCGTCTCATTTGTGGAATAAATGTCCCTCTTCGGCTCTCCGGTTACTCGGAGCAGCTGCTCCATCACCCGGCAGAGTTGCCGTGTGTGCGTGTGCGGACGTGCGCACGTATGCATGGACGTGCGCACGTGTGCACGTGTGCGGACGTGCGCACGTGTGCGGCGTATTGTGCACGTGTGTGTCGCTCACACGCGCGGGTTGTGTGCGCACGCGTCTACGCCTCCGCTATTTTCTCCGTGGGCTCAACTGCGCGCTCACCGGGCGCCTCGGGACGGTTCCTCTGGAGACGAGCTGTCACCGAGACCGGAGCTAAGCCCTGGCACCCACGTGGGAGACCGCACGGGGCATAAGCAACTCCTTGAGTCCTCGCTTTCCTGTTAAAATGCCCGCGGGCACGCTGGCACGCCGTCGCCGGCCCCGCGCGATGGGGAGACCACAGGTCCGCGTCCTGAAATGCAGATCCGGCCTGTGGACCCTGAGCAAGCGCTCGCTCTCCTTTGCCAGGAGGATTCTCTGGCGCAGGACCAAGAGAGGGGAGGAGGGAGAGAGAGAGAAAGAGAGGAGGTGAGGGGCTATCGGTGCTCACTGCAGGGCATTCACCTTCTTCCCTTCGATTCTCTGAGAGACTCAGCTGCATTTAGGGCTGAGCAGCTCGCTTCTGACCAGCACGATCGTCGCGGAGGACGAGGGCCAACACCTGCCACAGCTTTCCAACGCTTGCTTTGAAAACCTGATATTTCACTAGGTCTGTGAGACCCAACCCCGTGAGGTGTATTTAAACGATCTGATGGCCCGTCTGGGCTACTGAGCATGCAGCTTCCTGGCCAGGTACCACATCCGCACAAAGGAAGCATCAAGAAGCATCTCTGTCCCGTCACGGGCACACAGGAGTGCCCACGTGCACGTGCACCACGAGACGGAGGAGCTCCAGTAAGAGGAACCTGGAGCGGAGACGAGGGAGGTGGGAAACGGGAAGGAACACACGCGAGGTTCTAACCTGATAACGCGGCAAATTTATGATAAATTAGGAGCCATGTTTTCATCATTACACTTCCAATCACATTAAATGATTTAAATGATCTCAAGCTCCTGAAAATAGCAGCATGAACACGAATGTTGAACTAAACCAGGAACATGACAGCATCCCGGGAGTATATAACCTCTTCCAGGAAAAAGACAAAACCACAGGGGGAAACGGTTTTACACTATATTATGCTGGTTTTGTTGCAAATGCTCACGCTGATAGTCTTTTCTTGAGTAAAAGGCGAGGCGAATTTATGTAGATGTAGATAATATTCTGGAATAAGGTCCTAAAAAAATCTAAAATTCAACTTTCACACTAAAAGCCAAATTTTCTTTATTTTTTTAATGCTTTATTTTACTTTTGAGAGAGATGGAGCACAAGCAGGAGAGGGGCAGAGAGAAACAGAGACAGAGACACAGAATCAGAAGCAGGTTCCGGGCTCTGAGCTGTCAGCACGGAGCCCGACATGGGGCTCGAACTCACGAACTGTGAGATCATGACCTGAGCTGAAGTCGAATGCTTACCCACTTAACCGACTGAGCCACCCGGGCGCCCCTAAAAGCCAAATTTTCTAAAAATTAAAATAAAATTAAATAAACAAATCAAGGAAGAACGACTTGATCGACAGCTTGTGTTAGTTTTCTATTGCTGATACGACAAATTACCCCAAACTTAGTGGCTGATGACAGCACATGTTTATCGTCCTGCTGGCCTGCACATCGCAAGTCCCACGTAGCTCTCACGGGGCTGTAATCAAGGGGTCGGCAGGTGCACCCCTTCGTGGAGGCTCCAGGGGAGAATTCACCCCCCTTGTCTTTTCCAGCTTTCAGGGACCAACCCACTTCCCTCGGCTTGTGGTCCCTTCCCCGGCTGCTCCCTTCCCACACTGCTGTCTCTCTGGCTCTTTCTGCCTTGTCTTCCACTGTTGAGCACCCTCACGATTACACCGGGCCCACCCGGATAATCTCCCGGTTTTAAAGTTAGCGGGCATGGCTTTGATTCCATCTGTGGCTTTCACTCCCCTTTGCCATGGAACCTATAGAGTCACAGGCTCCAGGAGCACGACCTGGGCGACTCTGGGAGCCACTGGTGTGTGTCCCATGCTGCTTTTAAGGTATGCAGGAGGGACGCCTGAGTGGCTCAGTCAGTTAAGTGGCCAGCTTCGGCTCAGGTCATGATCTCATGGTCTGTGGGTTCGAGCCCCGCGTCGGGCTCTGTGCTGACGGCTCAGAGCCTGGAGCCTGCTTCGGATTCTGTGTTTCCCTCTTTCTTTGCTCTTCCCTTACTCACACTCTATCTCTATGTCTCTCAAAAATAAAATAAAAACGTTAAATAAAAAAAAAAAGGTATGCAGGAACAGGGGCGCCCGAGTGGCTCAGTCGGTTAAGTGTCCTACTGTAGCTCGGGTCATGATCTCACGGTCTGTGGGTTCGAGCCCCAAGTCAGGCTCTGTGCTGACAGCTCAGAGCCTGGAGCCTGCTTCCGATTCTGTGTCTCCCTCTCTCTCTGCCTCTCCCCTGCTCATGCTTTGTCTCCCCTGCTCTAAAAAATAAATAAAACATTTAAAAAATTAAAAAAAAAAAAAAGGTGTGCAGGAACCAAATGGAGATGAAAGTCTGTCCGAGCAGGCAGGGATGGCCACACTGGGTTGGGTAAACCCTCTCAAGACAGGCTGTAGGAAACAGAGAGACTGTAAAGTCAGGTATGTCTCGGAAGCGTGAGATAATCAGATCCCTTTCTTAGAGGTTTATAGGGTTTCCTCCGGTTTTTGCAGCAAAGTACCACAAACAAGGTGGCTTAAAACAACAGGAATATTCTCCCTCACCGTTCGGGAAGCCGGAAGGCTGAAATCAAGATGTAGAGGGTACCACGCTCCCTCTGAAACCTATATGAAAATTCTTCCTGCAAACTTCTAGTGCCTGCAGGAAAGCCTTGGTGTTCTTTGGTCTGTAGACTCATCACCCCAACCTCTGCCTGAGATGTCTCATCTCATGGCCGTCCTCCACCTGTGTCTCTCTCCTTGCTTGTAAGGACACCCGCCATATTGGATTCAGGCCCACCTACACCAGTATGGCCTCGCTTTAACTAATCACACGTACAGTGGCCCTATTTCCAAATAAAGGTTACCTTCAGAGTCTCAGAGATTAGGACCTTACCATAGGCCTTGGGGAGGGGGACAGAATTCAATCCAAAACAGATGATTATTTTGAAAACATTACTCGAATAAACGAAGTTTATAATTGTTCTTCGATGTATTTGAACCGGTATATAACATGTGAATATAGAAATATAAAGCTATATTTTATGCCTGTGTCGAATTACTCACTATTCAATCTGTCCAGAGATAGAGTCCAACTATATCACGAGTTTTATCCATTCTCAGGACTAATTAAATCTGCAATATACCTGTATTCGCAAGGGTTATAACAGAGTGAACCAAGTATAAACTGACTGGAAATATTGTCATAACTCGAGACCTTAAAAAAATGAAAATACACTCACATGTACGATACTAAATTATGAAATGGCTCTAGAATCCAGAATCCGGGTGTTGTTAATAGTTTAAGGCAGCCTGTCAGAGTCAATATACGTCAATACATTTATCAATTATGTTCAACAAGTAACTACAAAGTAATGGTTTTATCTCTATTCAAAATTCTCCTCTGCTAGAATCCGTAAGGAATTGGACACAGAGCTCTCCTATGGGGCGAGGGCTTCCCGGAGGCTGTACCTCCTGGGCTCTGGAATCTTCCCAGGGCAATTCCCTCCACGCACAGGAGGGACCTGGCCACCACCCCAGGCCCTCTCCGCCCTCTGCCTGGAGGCTCTCAGGAGGTGGCAGGGCCCAGCCGGCTGATGCTGAACCTGACACCTCTGCCCTGACGCCGGCTCCGTGGGGACTTCGGGGCTAACAGAGCTCTGTCTTTCTCTTTGCCCCTGAAGAACGGCATCTGTTAGAACGAGCTTCAGCTCCCTGCGGTTACTGCTGGAGAGTCAGGGAGAGCGATTGGAAACCGGTGTGGGGGCAGGTCTCTACTGGAGAAGGGCCCGTGGGGAAGACGGGAGGTCAAATCCCAGCGTGGCCAGGTGGAGGCGAACACGCCATGGGGGCCCTGGGGTGTCTGGGCAGGCCAGCGGGCACCGGGGAGGAGAGCCCCCCCGCAGGGCGGCCCTGGCCCTGGGGGGCGGGCAGCGCCCACCGCCTCCGCCTGGAGACCTTGGCTTGTTAACACCTGACGCTGGAACCCGGGGAGGAAAGGCCTCTAGTCTCAGCACAGCCGCATCCTGACTTTACAGTAAGAGGTGCGGACAGCGCAGCCGCCCCCTCTTCCCCAAGCCTGCAAGGTCGTGGGCCGGAAGGGCGGGCGAGGCCTCCCCCCTGCCCCTGCCCGAGGCCTCGCTTCTCACTCCCCGGACTAAGCGCTTCCCGCGGGCCCGCGAGGACTGGTAGGTGGCAAGTGCGCTTTGTTTGGGGCCGTGTTTGGGCTGAAGCGGGGGCGCCTCGCGGGGTCCCGGTGGGCGCAGGCCGAGGCCCCGGAGCCCCACGCGTGCAGGGACGGCCGGCCGGACGGACGGCAGCGTGGGGGCGCGGCCCCGGAGGGGGCCGGCTGGGTTCAGGGGCCTCTGGCCCCTCGGAGGCCCCGTTCGCACTTCCGGGTGCATCCGGGTTGAGTGGGAGGTCAGGAGGTGAAACAGAGTTCACCCACAAGCTGACTGATAGCGCGGGCTGTGCGGGCGGGGCGCCGGCCGGCCGGGGGCGTGGGGGGCGGCCTGCGGGAGGGCAGCTCCTCGCAGCGGTGGCTCCGTCGCCGGGGTGATGGATGGGCCCGGCCCGAGCAGCTGCGGGGCCCCCGCGACAGATGTGGGCGCCCCCCCCCCGCCCGCCCCTGCCCTGCTCCCCCCGGCCCGCACCGGCACCGAGTGGGGCCCAGAGCTGGGAAGCAGCATTCTGGAAGCCTTTCCTTGTTTATGTACGTCGGAGGCGGGAGGGAAAAGTCCTCCGACTGTGGCGTGGCCTGCGTAGAGACAGAGGGTTTGCTTTTGCCGGAGCGAAAGGCGGCCCTCCGCCCCCACCGCGGGGGTGTTGCTAAGTGAGCTCTAATGACTAAGCTAGAAATTTCATAGGGAGAGGCGATCGGCAGGCTGACTTAGAAAGGCCTTTCATGTCCAACTTGTGTCTAATCCCTGGAGTAAGAAGAAAAAAACAAAAACAAAAAAACACCTTTAAGAAAGTTCAAGTTGCACAGCGCCGGGGTTTATAGGGCCAGGGTCGCTTCTGCCGTCCGTGGTCAGCGGATTCCTGCACATGTGGCAAAGAAAGCACTTGGTCTTGAAGGGGAGGGCCTCCCCAAGGGTTTGGCCTCCCCTCGACCTTTGCCCACTCCCCACCCCCACGCCCTCCCCACCCCCATGCCGAGGTTAAAGGCAAAAGAATGGGAAGTAACACAGCCCTGAAATTCTCCTGCTTGTGGCTGAGATGGTGCATCCTGCCTGCCTGTCTCCCCTACCCCCACCCCCATCCCCCACCCCCACCCCCCATCCTCCACCATCCCCCACCCCGCCCCAGGCAGAAGGTTTCTGCAGCTCTGAGCCCCCCCTGTCTCAGGACGAGCCCTCCTGGCTTCAGGGCCTCGGTGCCATCACACACCCGGCCACAGCACTGTCAGCTTTGTCAGCTTTGCAGTTCCACCTGCTACCTGCCCTCCCTGGAAACGGAGACCAAGCTAAGCTGTGTGGCTTAATGTCTGCAGAGAGCAGGGAAGCCGCGAACTGGCAGAACTTTTCTCAAAACATCCCCGTCGGTGAGCCTGACGTCAGTGCTGAGGGCACAGAACGGGCTGCCTTCCCCGTTCTCCGGCAGGACAGGACGGCTCTGAGGAGCCCTTCTCCCTGCCCGCACCCCCCTCCCCCCGCCAGGGCGGCAGCCGAGAAGGCCGGTCTTCTAGAATAAGCCGAAAGCAGCCCAGCGAGGCTTCTGAGGGGAGTGGTAGACTGGGAAGAGGTGTGAGACCACCGTCTGTAGACCAGTCAGCTCTCACTTGGCAGAGAAGCAAGCCGGCACCTGCTCTACGGGGCTCCGTCCACCATCACGCCTGATTCCAGTCCCCGTGTGCCTTCAAGAGGGCAGAACTCTGCCTGTAGCTTTAAGTTCTCAAGTCCTTGGCAGTTTCACCAACAGTCTGCAAGCTTTTCAAGGAACCCTGCTTATCAATGACAATTTCAGCAGAGACTCCCCCAGACAAAGGTGATGGAAACACCTCAAGAGACGCCATCTTGCTTTTTAAGTCCTAAAAGTATCCTCTGCCTGACAAAAGGAGAAAACTAAAAGTTTATTAAAAGATTAGATACAAAAGTAAATGTCTGAGAAATACAGGATTCTCCACACATCTTTTTCTGCTCTTCTACTTCTTCCATTTTCTCCGTCGTGAAAACATGCTTTTCGGCACACTTCTTCTGAGCAAGTGCTGTGTGCTAGCAAGTAGAGATATAAAGGTTAATAAGTACCAGAAATTGATGGAAAGCAAAACAGAAGTTCTCTGAAAGGACCAATAAAACAGACAAAGTAAAATGAGAGAGAGTGAGAGGGAATATAAATATATGTTACCAACACCAGATATGGGAAAAGGAGAGAGTAAACAGATAAACATAAAAAATTTTAAATCACGAACAAAATAGTGTGAGCACAGAGTCATTCCAATCATTTGACATACGAAGCAAATGAAATGGATTATTGGTACGGAAACACGTTACCAAAATTATCTTCCTAAAGGGAGAGATGGTAAAACAAAAAACCTATTACACTAATAATTTTAAAAGACATTTAAAAGATTCTCGAATATCTACCACAAGAAGTTTTCAGGCACAGAATTATTTATCAACTTTCAAGGGACTCAATAATTCCTTCTGTCGGGTAAACTATCTTATAGCTTGGAAAACCATAGAGAACTTTCCAGACAAATTTATGAAGATAACACAAAAAACAGACCCAGGTAGACATAGGAAAAACTAAAAAATATAGTTTCAACTCATTTATTCACATCGGTTTAAGAAATTCTAAGTATTAGCCTCATGAATCCAACAACAACAAAAAGATAACATAGTACACAGAATCCAGTTTTTTCCATTCTATAATTCAAATGTAGGAAATCTATTAACATGGTTTATTGCATTAATTGTTAAGAAAATTACCTAAGCATTTCATCGGATGCAAAAAAGAGAGAGAGAGAGAGAAACAGAGAGACATTGGATAGAATTTAACAGCTGTTCCTGTCTTTTGATAATATATAGTAAATTAGGATAGAAAGTTCTCAAGCAGGCTGGGAAATATATCTTCCAAAACTCACAGCAAATATTTTATAGTAAGTGGTGAAACATTAGAAGTATTCCAGTGAAGCCAAAATATGATAAGGACCACTAACTTTATTTTGTCCCCAATACCACTTTGGAATTCCAAATCAATGCAATAAGATAAAAATATATTCAGAAGAAAATTATTGGAAAGAAATACATGAAATTGTCATCAGTTGAGGATGATTTTTACTACATTAAAAAAAAGAATCAAATTAGATTGTTCATTAAAGTGACTAAATACAAGTTCAAATAAAAATCGGTAGGTCCCCTCTTTCTGCAAGAACAACAGATGAGCAAAGGAAGAAGTAGAAATCCAACTTAAGAAAGTCAATGGGGCCAATCCAATTGAGGAAAGGGTAGACCTTTTAACAAATGGTATTGGGACAACTGGATATCCACATGGAAAAAAAATTTGATTTAACTAGACTCTTCACTCACACCATACATAAGCATTAATTCAAAATGGATAAGCACGTAGATGTAAGAGCTAAAGCTATAAAATTCTTCAAAGAAATACAACATCTTTGTGACGTAGGGTTAGGCTAAGGATTCTTAGAGAAAACATCAAAAGTATACTTTTGATAAAAGAAAAATTTGACAAGCTGAATTTAATCAAAATTCAAAAACTTTTCACTTCAAAATATACTCTTAATAAAGTAAAAAAAGTAAGCCACAGACCAAGTTGAACAACTTGCAAATTCTATGTCCTAAAAAGGATTTGTATCCAGAGTATATGTAAAGAACTCTTCTAACTCAATGCTAAGAAGGTAAATAGTTCAAAAACAGGCAAAAGGTTCAAATAAAAATGTTCCCAAAGGAGACGCACAAAATGGCCAATAAGCACATGAAAAGATGTTCAGTGCTATTAATTACTGAGTAAACATAACTAGGAACCACAGTAAGATACCATCTCACACACCCACTACGATTGTTTCACAATACTAAGTTTTGGTAAAGACGTGGAAAATCGGTCCCTATGTACCTTGCTGGTGGAAAGGTAAGATGGGAGAGCTGCTCTAGAAAACAGTGTAGTCGTCTCTGAACAAATTAGACATAAATGTATCTTATGACCCAGTAATTCCATTCCTAGGAAAATGAAAACATATGTTCCCACAAAGACTTGTATATAAATGTTCATAGAGGCATAATTCATAACCAAAAGTGGAAACCAGCCAAGTACCTATCAAGTGATGAATGGATAAATAAAATCTTGACTATCGATAAAACAAACACTATTTGGCAATAAAAAGAAGTGACGTCCTGATACGTGTCCCAACACGGAGGAGCCCCAAAAGCATTACGCTATGTGAAAAAAAACAGGCACAAAGAACCACTCGTTGTGTGGTTGCATTTATATGAAAAGTCTAGAAAAGGCAAATCTGTCGAGATTGAACATAAATTAATGGTTGTCTGGGGCTGATGTGAGAAGAGAGGTGAATTGTAAAAGGGCATGAAAAAATTTACTGGGGTGAAGAAAAATTCTAAAACCGGATCATGGTGATGATGATTGCACAATGTAGTAAATATACAAACATTATCGAATTGTGTACTTAGATGAATTTCATGGTACGTAAAGATAACTCAGTAGCGCTGTTAAATAAGAAAGCAACGCGACTTCTATTTTCAGCCCATCTTTAGGCAATCTCACAATGCTGGGGAGAGAAAACCTGGTCTTTGGAACTTCTACGACAATGAAAACTTAACAAGTTAAGATTCTTTAGAGAAGGAGGTTCAGAGTAAAATACCCACTTATCTGGAGGAGTTCCCCTCAAGACATTTGCTGAATCCCTTTTTTTTTTTTTAATCAACTTTCAATTTTGAAAGAACTTAGATTTGCAGAAAAGTTGCAGAAATGGTAGGAGAGTTCACGTATCCCCTTCCCCAACTTCCCCCAGAGCCCCCCAGCAGCATCCAGTGGCCTCCACCCACTAGACGCCAGTAGCAGCCCTACCCCAGTGCTGAGAATCACAATGTCTACTGACGTTGCCAAAGTCTCAAGGGCCAAGAACGCCCTTGGTTGAAAGGACTCCTCCAACGTTAGCAACTCATATAAGCCTTATACAGCTATCAAAACCGGCATATTAACCGTGGTGTAATGCTATTAACTAAAATACAAACCTCATGCAAATTTCCCCCAGTGTCCATTTTCTGTTCCAGGATCCAATCCAAGAATCCGCACTGCATGTGTGTTGTATCTCCCTAAACACCCCTCCTCAGCAACGGTTCTTCACTTCCCTTGTCTTCCATGACCTTGATTCATTCGATGAGACCTGCTCAGTTCGTTTGTGGAATGTGCCTCGATTTGGCTTTCTGATGTTTGTGTAGGATTAGACTGAGGTTATGATTTGGAGCAAGAATACCACTGAAGTGATGCAGTGTTCTCTTCAACGCATCCTCCCAGGGGGAATATGTTGCTCAAATCTCTTCTTACTTGGGGTGTTAATCTCGACCACTTGGTTAAGGCGTTGTACCGTATTTCTCCATTGTATAATCATAATTTCTCCTTTGTCGCTTAGAAATACCTTAGGGAAGAGCCTTCGAGTACATGCATATATTCTGTTTCTCTTACAAGCGTGGCCCATCCAGTTTGGGGGCCAACAGTGGACCCTCCTGCATTAATTATTACTGTGGGCTTTGCCTACGGGTGATTTTGTATCTCCCTCATTTCTTTTACATTTATTAATTTGAATTATTCTGTAGGGAAGATTTGTCACTTCTCTCCCATTTATTCATTTATTCATTTTTTTATATCAGTGTAGACTCATGAATATTGATTTTATGCTATGGCTTAAAATCTAAAACTTTTTTTTTATTTTGTTGCTCAAGTTGTTCCAACTCTAGCCATTGGAGACTTCTTCGTGTTTGTTCCTTTTGACGTACCCTACCATTTTTCCGGCTACTCTTTATTTTCCAGATCCACATGATGTGCCAGGCTCACGTGGTATGTTCCATGCCCCACGTCTGAATCAACCACTTTCTCAGAAAGCCATGGCGCCTTTTATTGGAGATGGCATTCAGAAAGTAGGATCCTGTCTGTGTGTGCTCAATGCTGTGAGCTGTAATTTCTCCCCAGCGACCTCCGCGGGCAGACCTGGGAAATACATGTACGTGTACTAACACATGCACTTGTACACATCTGCATTTATTTTTATATCTGTCTCGCTGGATATATATTTAAAACCACAGGTTCATACCGATATCTCCAATTCCAATTGCAAATCCAGAGCACACACTTGATTAAGGACATACCGTGTAATTGTAATGCATTTGCCGGAGTCTGTGATAGTTGCAAGTTGTTATAACTTTGTAATTTTTGTGATTTCCTTTCTTATCCTAAGTGTTGACTTCGGTGCCTAATTAAGCTTTCATAATTTTGTGTTCTTTTTTCTTAACGTTGGCCTTAAAATTGTTACTAAACTGAAATATGAAGTTGAGGAATTTTAAGTGTCTTATTACATGCATTTTTCCCAAAAAAAAAACATTTCTATAAGTAGACATTCTTTTGAAGTTTATTTATTTATTTTGAGAGGGAGGGAGGGATAGAGAGAGAGAGAACAAGCAGGGGAGGAGTAGAGAGAGAAGGAGAGAGAGAATCCCAAGCCGGCTCCACACAGTCAGCATACAGCTGGAAGCAGGGCTTGACCTCGATAATGATGAGATCATGACCTGAGCGGAAATCAAGATTTGGATGCTCAACCAACTGAGCCACCCAGGCGCCCCTAAGGATTGACATTTTAAATTAGGATCCTAAAGTTTGTAGTTGTCTTACAAGCATTCCTATTCTTTCTCCTGCTTTATTCAGCTCTTGGAATGATAGATTAGGAAACGCTAAAAGTAACTTTGCAGGCGTAATTTCCCTGTAAGCCATAAAGCACCACTTACAGATGTCACCATACTTCAAAACCTTTTTTAATGAACTTAAATATTATTATACAAATAATGCCTCAACACGTTTATAACACCAACTAGTACCAAGGTGTATGAGATACTGCTCTGTACATCTTAGAGATTATCCAGGCACTCCCTTGTGATGAAAGACGAGGAAGCGAATGTCCCCCTCCGTTTCCAACTTAGAGGCAGCTTTCCCAGACTGACCTCTCTAGGTTAAAATAAATGTTACGAGTCTTTTCCAACCGAGGAGCGTTTTTTAGTCACGTGCTTACTCATCATTTTACTGGTGCGAAATTTTAAGGTCAAATTTTCTTCCCTCAGAATTTCGAAGATACTGTCACTGCCACTTAGTACCCAGTCACACCAATAAGGTCATCTGATATCAGTTTGATTTTTTTCAAGAGACTTGTTCCAAGTCATCATTTTCTTACCCTTTGCTGTTGGAAGCTTTATCAAAGTGAGGCAACTCGAACGAATTATTTGCCTCAACAACTGAACAGCACAACAGAGGAGACCTGGCAAACCGTCCTTCCCGTTTTATTGCCAAGACCTTCCTGCATTACTTGCGGGAAGACAGGCTGGAATACTTTTTATCGTCTATGACTCCATCTAGCCAACTACAGCTGAAGTCTTCTTAGATACAGTAATGAAGAAAATCATTTAAAATGTCACCCCGCTTAATTTTTTTTTTTTAGCCAAAATTTATCTGCCTACATTCACTCACCAATGGAGGCCAAGACATTTTTTTCAAGTTAGATTCATTATTGTGTTTTGTTTTTGTTTTTTTATTTGTTTTTTGTTTTTTGTTTTGGTGTGTTTTTTATATAAACCTTCCCTAGGTTCAACCTCTGTGTCTCCTTTTATACATTTCTTTAAAATGGAAAGAGAAGGAGAAAACTTGCAGAACAATCTCGGTGCCGAATTGTAGACTTTTAATATTATTTTCAAAAATAAGTAGCTTCCTTGTCCGCACTTCGGTCATTGGCAATTTCTTACAACTTGACGTTGGTGAGCCTTTAAAAAAATCTCAACCTACTTTTCATAGAAATGGCAACTTTATTCGGTTCACACAACATTTTATTAAATAATCTAATTATAATAAGAGAAAAAAAGGCATAAGTATCTTTCAATACTCTTGGCCATTCATAACCTCTTCTCTATAAACCTTAACAATCTGCCACTGGATTTGGGGAATGGAAACTTTTTTTTTAACGTTCAAAAATCCCTTCTCAGGCTTCCTATAGAATCGTCAGACTTTGGAATCTCGAAGTGTACTAGTTCACAAATAGTTAACAATGGATTGATTTTGTGTTACTTACTTACTCCCGACCAGATATTATACTACTAATGAAAATATCGAACTCTCTGTAATGTATCAGTAATTAACCCGCTACACTTTTTGAACACTGCTCATAAATATATATAATATCAATTTGTGATCACTGTTTACAAATTCAAGCTTTCTAAAGGTTTTAAATATGGTGATAGAAACATTAAAGACACAGTTACCTCTCGTAAAATAAGCCTTTATTTTATGTTCTGCGCATATTCTGTTTTGGCTGTTCATGATTGATTTTAATAAGAACGGGCTACTGGAGCCTCTCCATAATGCAGTCCTTGTACTTCATATCAGCAGAACTTGTTCATTCATTAATTTTATAACTTCATTAATTTGTTAACTCATAACCCACACGTGTACCGTATATCTTCCACGTGTGCAGCACTGTTTGTGGGTTATTGCTAAAATAATTCAAACGTCATAGAGCTTCTCTGGTCATCGATCATCCTCTCGGTCTCTATCTCCGCCCTCATGTACCTCGACATTGTCCTTTTGGGAAGAAGCTTATTTGAGGAAGGCGGCCGGGTTGCCTTAGAATCATGTGGAAGAAGGTATTTTCTGGTTGCTTCTTAGAAAAGTCAAGGAGATAGAAGGAAAGGCTGAGGGCTATACTGCTCGAGCTCAGAACATTCCAGACTAAGAGACAGGAAGTGCAGAGGCCTCAACCTAATGGGATTGGCAGGTGTCAGAAACAAAAAGAAGACCCGGGGGGCCAGGCATTAGTGAGCGAATACAGGCAGGGCAAGGGGGAAGTTGAGGAACGGGCGGTGCGGTCCATGGAGGGCTCCCTAGACCAAGAATCCATGCGGGAAACAGCAAAACACCTGAACACCTAACCTAAGGAACAAACTCACATACTGTGTACGATTTCAACATTAGCACTAAATTATGGAGGACTTAAAAAAAAAAAAACCTAAGTTAATCTCTCAATACATTTACTAGATACAACATCTTGAGTTTTGTTATTATTTTTTTAATTTTTAATTTTTTTATGTTTATGTATTTATTTGTTGAGAGAGAGAGGGAGAGAGAGCAGGTTTAGGGCAGACGGAGAGGGAGACAGAGAATCCCAAACGTCTCCATGCTTAGCAGGGAGCTCGACTTGGGGCCCGATCACACGACCACGAGATCATGACCTGAGTCAGACCCTTAACCGCCTGAGCCACCCAGGCACCCTTTTGTTTTTGTTTTTGTTTTTGTTTTTCTTCTTTTAGACAGTGAAGTTTTCATCACTAAAGAAAAACTCCTAGATATTTCTAGAACTTTGTCCCTTCTCCCACCTCATCTCTTTCTCTTTGATGGCATTTGGGAAGATTTGTTATTTTTCATAATATATGGTTTGGGTTTGAAATATTTTTCTTTAATTTCCATATTCCAAAAATTCACAATACTATTTATGTGGTCATATCACTACGAATACGACTCCGTGTCACATAAATAGTCATGTAACTTTTTATGTTGTCTCCTGCTTATGGAGAGTTTTCAGAAACCCTATATTATAGCCTTGTTTTAGACCCTGCCCCCTTTCTGGGGCTGGTACCGTAATATATGGATTGAAGCCTGCTATTCTGATGTTTTTGTCAGCCCGAAACCTTGCCTTCCAGTGTGTCTGAAACCACGGGACACAATAAATCAACACATGTGTCTGCACAGCTATATATTCTTTCTGTGGCTTTAAATATTTTTATAATCACGGGTGTGCTATAGGACTCAGGGGACCCTTTAAAGCCGGCATTTGAAACAGCTGAATGGAGATTCAGAAAACCTGTGTGTTATGCAGCTAAATTGCAGAAAAACTTCTCTGAACCTTGGGTGTGTGTAGGGGGGTGATTTCCCTGGGAACTACCTTTAGTTCTACAATTATCCATTTCTACCATAAGCCCTAACCCTGTGCTCCCCTGGGTGACCTTCCTTGTCCCCACATCTCTGAAGAAGGAAGTAGATGTACAATTCACATGAAACCCCAAACCAGCCCGTGGCCGCAGGAAGTAGACACAATCACACTTCCGTTAGTTCCCTGGGTTCCGTAGAAGGGATGGGCCCACTCGATTGTCATTATTATTATTCTCTAGTTAGAGCAAGTTAGCTTGGGGAAAGTGTGGACTAATCAGAAATAGACACCCCAGGTTCAATGCCAGCCTCTGGGTCTCAGGGTGGCTAACGGATGCTTCAGGACTGGCTCTGTAAGTGTAGGAGACCCGTCATGGGAGGGAGCTGCTAGAAAACCCTCGGTGGCTGAGAATTCTCAGTTTAAATATAAGATTCACTGGGGCGCCTGGGGGGCTCAGTCACTTAAGTGTCCAACTTCGGCTCAGGTCATGCGGTTCGTGGGTTCGAGCTCCGTGTCAGCACACTCAGAGCCTGGAGCCTGCTTCAGATTCTGTGTCTCCTTCTCTCTCTGCCCCTCCCCTGCTCACACTCTCTCTCTCTCTCAAAAATAAACAAACATTAAAAACAATTTTTTAAGATTGGTAATAAGTCATTTGTTATTGAACAGTATTGATCCGGGACGTCTGAGGCGTTTTAAGTGCGCAGCCTCAGACATCCTCCTCACTCTCCCGTGTCTGCTCCCGCCACGCCTCGCACGTGGACACAGTCCAGTGATTCTCTGGTCCTGCCTCAGAGCCTTAGACGGAGCCCCCAGGTACTTCCGCATGATATACCTAAGAGCGTGACCTTCGTGCTATTTCAGACTCTGGGGAAGTAGACGGTTATAACGACGCAGTCTTTCCCTCTGGTAAAGTGCATACAATAGGTGAGTAGCAAAGTTGCATGCAACAAATCTAATTGCCCTGGAATTTGAACTCAGAATGTTCACTGGTAGACCTTTCTGATTCGTGAAGCTTTTCCTACGTGGCTTTCAGGAAGATCATTTCTCCCTTTTTGGCATACCAGAATCCACTCCGACAACTTCCCTCTTGGGTTTGTTCTTGGTCATTTGTTTTCACAGGGTGCAGCCCGTGTGTGCAGGGACCACCGTGGCCGTGAAGAGCTGGTTACCAAATTGCAAAAGCAGATAACTCACCACGAGACGTATGGAGACACTCCGTACAACTGTGGTGTTATCCACCAGATCCGTAATTATGGAGGCTTCCGCAACTTATCAGAACCTTTGCAACAACGTGCATGCTAGCCACAACGCCCCTTGTTTTCAGAAGGCTGTTTCTGAAGGTCCACGCCGGGTTGTCTCCGTATAACACGCTTCACAGTCGCTTTGCCAGACGTGCTGTGCACCAGCGCCGTCCCGGGTTAGGCTGCGGGGAGCAAGGCACGCCCCATTAGCTCCCAGTGGAGGGGAGAAAACATTCTTTCCTTTTCATCTCCATCAGCGTGACCAGGAGAACCTCCCTCCCATCCTATCCTTTCTAGACTGAGCCCTGGAGGCCAGATGCGTAATTTTCGCCAGCTCCCCTAGCACCACGGTGTTGCGATCGTAGCTGACTTTGGCTAGGAGCCGCGGCAAGCCCGGGAGCCTCTTCCCAGGCCAGCCCTCTGGGATGAAGGGCTCTGCGGACCGATGGAGAAGGCGTGCCACGCCGAGCATTTGGCAGCTCAGGATGCACACGTATTGTTTTCTTTCCCTTGCCATCAGTGATTAAAGTCACGAATTTAGTTAACGTTCGGAACAGGCTTTGTGAGTGAATCCAGTGCCCCCCGCCCACACCCCGTAATTACTTTTAAATGCCGGAACCGTCCTCAGACGCTGTCATCTATTCCTCAGACACGGGACTTCTTCCCCTCCCCACGCACACCAAGTGCCCCACCAACCTTTTGTCCTGGTGGCAAATAGAAAGCCCCAGAGCTCTTCCCAGACAGACCTGGGATAACGAAGGCCATTGTCTGTGCGGGCAGCCTCTTTGGTTGCAGTTTCTGTTTAAAAACAAGAAACGTGACCAGTAACGCTCATAAAATACCGTGCTCACCGGATGTGCCCCCACAGGTTCTCAGCTCTGACGCCACCGCCCAGCCGTATATCACTCAGAAATGTTTTACCGATCTTCCAGAAATATGTCATCATTTCGGAGTATTATATATCTTTCTAAAATCACTTAAGATTTATGGTGGTGACTTGAATTTCCTTAGAACCATCTGCTCCACACTTTGGAACACCAAAGAAAGAGGGAAGATTGCTCTGTTAAGGGTTTTTGGAGCCATGGTTATGAAGAGGCCAGAAACCGGAAATCAGAGATCAGACACGAAGCAAATGAGGAGGAGGGTTGCTGGAATGGGGAGGAGCCTCTGGGATTCAGGGACACCCGCCCTGCCAGTCTCCCCAGTGGTGAGTTGAGCCCCGTGCATGTAGTGAGCCGTCCAAGGTCCATCCTTACCTAATCAGGCCTCTCGCTCATTGGCTCTTCCTACCTTGAGATTCCTGAAGGTTCGGAGGAAGGTGATTTCAAACTAAATCTCTTGCCAAGGCTGCTTTTTGAATTGCTTAAAAAGTCACAGTCCTGGGGGAGGATTTGCCTCTTGGATGGACGAATCTTCAGGATAAATGGAAGGGATGCGTAGAAAGATTTAACCACCAGACAAATCAGCAATAACCTATTGGGAAGGGTGAGTAACCTCCTTAAAAAAAGACCCCGGCATCAGGTCTCTGTCAAAGGTAGCGGTGTCCCCATCCCCATTGGCACCCAACCCCCGCAGAGTGGTTTCTGGCAGAGCTTTCCGCAGAGTCAAAGGGCTGCTTTCCACGCAGACGCCGCTCGCCCTCAGCGTCCGAGGTAAGGCCTTTTCCTCGGATACCAAGAGAGAGAAAGGGCTTCTATCGCCATTTCTGTCCCCGCTCTCCTGGGACCAGTGACCCACAAATTTTAACAAGCGTACACGGGGTGAAGATGTTGCCTGTAGAACAGACCAAAGCTATCTGGCCCTGGATCTGAATAGAAAATATTAGGCTCATCAGCAACAACCGAGGAAGCTAACCTGTACCTAAATTGATCAAGGTCATCACTGGAGGGGAGGGTCCCACAAAGCAAAACTCCACGCATCATCAGCAGAGAACAGAGCCAACAAAAGGGCTTTCGTTCCGGGTTGGGTGGCTGGGTTCTCATTTGCGCCCAGCCTTACGATGGAGGAAAAGGAATAAAATACAGTGCCTCTTGAGAGTCGCTGGATGCCCATATAAGGCAATTTTCTTGTGGAGAAAGCCCCAGGGGATCGTACATTACCCCCCAGGATAACCACTTCTCCCGTTTAGCATGTGAGCGAGGCTGCTCCAAGGGATAATGGGACACTTGGGGACGCGATGTCATCAATAAGCCGATGGGGCTCGACTCGGAATTTCATCTCCCCCTGCTTGCCTACTTACTTATTTTACCCAGCTCCCTGATGAGATAAATACTAGCCTCGTTCAATGGGGACAGAATGAAGGTGACGCTGAAGGTGAAGTAAACGTTTAGTGCGTTTTTCCTAATAACTCAGCACAAAAACCTGCTTAAATGGAAAAATATGTTTAGTGTCTGGGCCTCTAGAGTGTTAGGGAGCATTTTTTAACTTGATGTGCTCAACACCTCTTCTCGCCTCTTGGATCTGTGTCTATTTGCTTCATTTTGAAGGGCGAGGGACACAAGTGAACATCTGCAGGTAGATACTCGCGTGGCCGAATCGTGAACCAGCATCCAGCCTCCCAAGAAGAAGTGCGGAAGACCAGCAGACTCTACAGTTATCGTCACAGTGGGTGAGTCCTCAGGGGGATCCTGTACTGGTCAGCTCAAACGACTGAAGCCGTGGCCTCCAGCAACCGGCGTTTGCCTCTGTGACCCTCAGAGAGGCCCTGGTTGGGAACCGTAGACAATGAGGGGATCTCTTTTTGACAAACTCAGATGTCGTCTCCTGCCCCTAACGGCTCCACCTGCCCAAGAGGGACCTTTATTTAGAAATGCAACAGTGGGTGAATGGTGATTCTCTTATCATCGTTGACGCCAAAGTTCGTAGAGGGGATCCTCATGGTAGGAGAGATCTTGCAAATTCCTTCTGGGCGCCTTCACTCAGGATGGAGCCAGTCTCAGTAAAAGCCGGTGAGTCAAGTCTTTTGCCTCTTCCCCAAATTGTCCCCTGACTATCATCGTGAGCACTGCTGCTAAGTGGGAATCCTGACCCCGGTTGGTCTGCCCAGGGCTTTGTGTCTGACTGTCTTTTTCCTTCCAGTTAGACTCAATCTCTCGGCATCTCCTACAGTCTGGCTCCTGCTTTTAAAGAACAATCGCATGCCGATGACGCCCCAATCTATATTTTCAGCCTGAACACCCGCCCCGAACTCCAGACTTAAAACTCTAACCCTCACCTTGACGTCTCCACTTGCATACTTCCTCTCAAACTCCACCTGTCCCGTACTGAGTGCCTCATACCCTGCCTTACCTCTTCCCTATCATCGTTAATGGCAACTCTAGTCAAACGCAGATCAAACACCTTGCCACCACCCGGGGGCCTCCTTCCCTTCCAATCTACACGGGGTAAATCGGCACATCTTGTTTGGTCCTCCTTCCAAATATGCCCAGAAACTAGCCACTTCTTGCCACTTCTTTTGTCCCCATCCTGCTCCAAGCCACCAATATCTTGGCCTGGGTCATTGAGGTCACTTCCTACCGTGTACCTCTCTTATTTTCTTTCAACCGTTTCCAGAGTGAACAGATTTTATACACATATGAGATCAAATCATTCTTCAGCTTAGAAAGTTCCAATGACTTTCCATTTCATCCACAGTGAAAACCAAATGTCTCCATGGCCCATAAGTGTTATGTGAGCTCACCTCGACACTCGCTACCTCTCTGTTTTCATCTCCTGCACATTTTTTCTGAACTGTTTGAGAGTAATTTGGCAACATTGGACCCTTTCCCCCTAAATGGTTGACAAAGACTTTCTCTTACGTGACTATCGCGCAATTATCAAATTCACAAAATTTAACTTGAAACAATTCTATTATCTAAACCACAGTCTGTATTGGAATTGTCTCAATTATCCCAAAGCTGTTCTTTAAATATCCCACCCCTGGTCCAGAAACCAGTCCAAGATCTCATAACACATTTGTTTTCATGTCTACTTTGGTTTTCTTTTTTTCATCAGGAGCTGTTACTGGGCCTTTGTCTTCCTTTATCTTAAGGTTTAGAAGAGAATAGGCCCCTTACTTCATAGATGTCCCGGAATTTGGGTTTGTGGGTGTTTCCTTGTTATTGGATTCAGGTTATGCCCTTTTGGCAGAAATTCCACAGAAGGGCTGTGTCTTCATCGCATTATATGAGATTCCTCTGTTCCAATATTAGTGATGTTGGCTTTGATCACTTGTATAAAACTGAATTCACTAGGTTTCTGAACTATAAAGTTACTATTTCTCCATTTGTAATTAGTAAGTAATTTGTGGGGATATTTTGAGACCATATAAACACCTGTTCCTCATCTAACTCACCCACTAGTTGTAGCATCTATTGTTGATTTCTACTTTTATCACTGTTTTATCCATCCAGCAATTTTTTTTAATTTCAGGATTTAAATGTTTCATTTTAGAATTTCCATTTCTTTTTACTGCTTTAATTTCTCTGCTGAGATTCCTGATCTGTTCACTTATTAAAATCATATTTTCCTTTACATCTTAAACATATTTACAAATGTTATTTTCAGGTTCTGGATTGCTAAATCCATCTAGATCTTACCAATATTAATGTCTGTTGACTCTGAGCCAAATTTTATGGGTTTTGCGCGCGTCTAGTAATTTTTTTATTACACTAGACATTGTGGATGCTCCATCTAGAGAGCCTTGGGATTATGTTACATTCCTCAAAAGTACTCTCATTTTTGTTCTAGTAGCCAATTAACTTGACTGAACTCAAACTCCAAACTCCGTCTTCCCTAATGTGGGCTGCAGGGGACACTCTTCAGTCCTCCCCATCTTGCAGCTGTTGCTTTTCCCTGGAAACCCTGTGGCCTCCCCCATGCATGTTCCGCCCATTAGTCAACCAGGACTAAGGAGTTTATACACAGATTTGAGGCTTACCACATCTGTGGTTTCCTGATTTCTGGAATTCTCCTGTCACTTTCCTGCAGCTACCAGACCCAGTCTCTGCCCGATAACTTCTTAATCCAGTTAGGGTACGAATTTCTCCCTGAGTTCTATCCATGTTTCCCTGTGCATATTTGAGAGTATCCTCACTCAATATCTCCCCCAGTTGCTGCCTGCTTTTTTATTGTGTTTTAGTGTCTTGAAAGAGTTTTTATATATATTCTTTTACCTGTGGAAGGGTTATTCTGGTGTAAGCCATACCATCACAGTCATAAATAGAATTTCTCAAGGCATCTGAGAGGTTCATCAGTGGAGTGTCCAACTCTTGATTTCGGCTCAGCTCATGATCCCAGGGTCATGAGATCAAGCCCCATGTCAGGCTCTGCAGTGAGCATGGAGCCTGCTCAAGATTCTGTCTCTCTCCTTCTGCCCCTCTCCCTTGCTCATGCTCTCTCTCTCTTTCTAAAAATTAAAATAAATAAAAAATAAAGAAATAAAATTTATCTAATAATTATTTTTATTTAATTCTTTAAAAGTTTATATTTATTTTATTTTATTTTATTTATTTATTTATTTTGAGAGAGAGAGAGAGAGAGAGCGCGCAATCATGAGCCAGAAAGAGCAGAGAAAGAAGGAGAGAGAGAATGCCAAGCAGTCTCTGTGCTGTCAGCAAGGCTCAGTCTCACAAACTGTGAGAAATCAAGAGTCAGACGCTTAGCCAACTGAGCCATCCAGGCACCCCTCATCATTTTAGATTCTAGAAACTCTCATGGCCTCTTAGGGCTTTAGGCTTCCTGCCAGTTCTTTTCATGACACTGTACGTTTCCATCTACATTTATTTTTCTTTCTATGCTATAGAATCCGGGCTTTACTCTTCTACTTATTCTTATGACTTACATGAGCAAAGCACCTGGGCATAAATTCTGGAAGAGAATTTCTTTTGGTTCCGGTTGAAGTCACCTTCTTTAGCAAATGAGAAATCTAATAGGTATGCAAATCACATAATTGGAGCTACACAAACTTGGGTGGTGGAGAAAATGAACATCTCGGAAGGAAATCTCTCTCCTTTCATCATATGACACATGCATATTCATGTATATGTATGGATAATTTAGGAAACCAGAGTTCAGATAGCTGCACAGTTATATGCCTGAGACTGTTAAAGTCTGTGCCATAACTTTAAATACACCCAAGATACTTTTCCAAGTGTCTCCACTCTATTCTGTCGAAGCCACACAAAATTTAAAAAATAACAGTCCAAGTACACACTGTCCTATTTAACTATCTCCTCAAAGTGCTGTTCACTTCCCCAAACCTTCCCTGAGACAAACAAGCGCATGGATTTAAAGCATGCCACGCCTGCGTGCGCTCAGCGCTCTCATTTCTGTCGGGAGTGGCGTGCCTCCTGGGTCTGTTTCCTTCCCTGTCACATTTAGTTCCTGGTGCTGAGAGAATGCAATCTCCTCCACAAAGCCAGCTCCACTCCTACTCGTCTTCAACTAGTGCGTGAGTAATTCACTGAGTTCTGATGGGAAGGGAGCAGAGTGGTGAGCGGAGAAATCTCAGGTACTTCCCGAATCTGAGGAGAAGGTACAGGGAAACCCCAGGGTTGAGCACAGACCCGAAGGAGCTGGGAAGTCATCACTAGAAAGAAATTAGACATGCTTCTCCCCAGAAACTGAAGTTCCATGAACACTCTGTTGCCACCCGACAATTTATCGTCATCCCTACTTGTAACTCTAACCTAACAATGTGTCATCTTTACTTTTCATGTTATTTATTTACAAGTGCATTTTCAGTATCAACCCCGTCATTCATTAATCCTAATGTGGCCTTTTCCAATGTCTACTTACCATTTTAAATACTTACTATAATTTACAGGGCTTTCTTGAACACATCCAAGGTATATTATATGGGGCTAGCTTAATGGAAAGTCTTGTATACCAAAGCAGGAGAAAAGCACATTTAATTTATGATGGCTTTGAATTTTGATCATAATTTACTCATGGAGACCTATTCATACAAAGCAATACCATACAATTTTTCAGAAGCAATCAAAAAGTAAAATAATAAATGCTGATCTATTTAGGGTTTTGTTTTTATTTTTTTTCTGGAAGCTCAAACATATTCCATCCTGGAATTATGCAAATTGTATTTAACTACTGAATACTTAAGGTTTTTATAATTGCTCTTGAACTAATTCTGTTAGCTTACGTATTAGAAGCATTTTAGCCGCCACAAATTCTCAAGTTTATGTGTTTCTCTTTTCTCCTTAAAGAAAGTGCCGAGGGTTTATTTACCCCAGGTCAAGTTTGAAAGTGCCAAAAGGAATGGATATGGACTTTTTTTAATGGTTCAAAAAGTTATGCCCAAAGAAGAATCCTTTTCTGCAGAACTTTCATCTGATCCATAGACTGGAGTCTCACCTAAACGAGGAGAAAACTCTTACAAGGATTTTCACGGACCAATGGATGCATAAAATGCCCCTTTTGGAAGCCAAGGCTTCCAAAGAAAGGTTTCTTTTCTTTCTCCCAAGAGAATGAAACAAACCATTTTTCAGGGCTCACCACAGAGGAGGTTCTTACAGTAAATGAAAGACACATCATGAAGCAAAGGTCCTCGATGCAATGGCATTGGAGTAGAAAAGAAAATGAGGCATCTCAGAACACCAGGAGCTTCGGGGCACATAGACACTGTGGCAAGTGTCTCCAGGAGACAGCTCAGCAGTGGGCTCAGCAGCTCAGAGGAAGAGTCTCTACAGAGACCCAGAAAGGCTCTCGGAGAAGGTTGCGTTTGAGCTGAGATTCAGGTAGAAGAGTTGATAGTTCCAGGCAGAAATACTCTTAAGCAAAGAGCACCATAGGAGAAACGCCGAAAGGACAGCCCCCCCGGAACCAGAGGGAGGTTACATGAAGGTGAGTGAAGTTTGACATGGCCACAAAGTAGATTTGGACCAGATATATAAGGAATGGCCCTTAATTTAAGATATTTAGGCTTACCTTTGTAACCAGATGACCAGCCAGCCCCTGAAGGTGTGAGGGCTGTCTGCGCCGAAGTGCAACATGGCTTAGAAACAGCTGTCAGGTAATGCTGGGGAAGTCGTTGGTCTGATGGAGAGACTGTGGAGTAACCATTGTAATCATGGACCCCTCAGGCAGTATTGAGGGTCTCAAATAGGGCAGAGCAGTGGGATTGGAAGTGGCGGTAAGGAAGGATACAGAGAGCGTCGTGAAGTGAAAACAGGGGGAGTGCAGTGGAGGAAGATGAGTGAGGAGCAATGACCAGCTGACCAGAAGGCTGGAGCTGCCATTAATAGAAACACGGAGGCCACGGAAAGGCATGCAAATGGTATGGTCAGTGTTGGGGTGCCAGTGGCTCTGCGGCTCGTCAGGAGGAGCTTTGCGTGTGGTCTGCAGAGAAATGCTCGTGTGTCAGATGGGAGTGAATGAAGATGCGGAAGGAAGTAGGCAGTGAAGGACAGCTCCAGAACCATCTAGGTTGGGGAGTCCAGGAATCAGAGAAGGAAATGCAAAGCCAAAATAACCAAAATGAGACCCCATGAACATGGTCACGGTCTAGAGGGAGGCTCCAGGTAGAGGAACTTTGGAGTGCAGAACACTGATGTGGGTGAGGACCCGGAGCACCACACCGCTGCTGAGGGGAGCCGGGGTCCAGTCCTCGCAGCAGCCAACACATCTGTGTGTGTGTGTGTGTGTGTGTGTGTGTGTACGCACACGCACACATGTGCATGCAGGACCTGCATGGGCGCTTGGGGACCTACAGCTGGGATGGGACAAATAAACTCAGAAAATAGAGTCCGGCGGGAAGTCCGGAGAAAGACCAGACAACCAGAGTGCAGTGAGAATCTAGAAAGATAAACCGGGAGCAGGGAGTCATGAGTAAACCTAGTTGAAAAGAGCGTGAAAGCCAGTGAGTGACACAGGGAGAAAGTACACACAGGGGACTCTGTCCAGCAAAGTGGGATCAGGTCAGCTGTCCCCTTATCCTCCTGCCCCCGAGCTCCGTCCTTAAAAGACCACCTCTGGTTTCTGACGCACGCCCACTTGGGGTTTAGGAATAATCCCCGACAACCAATGATCTACCTTCCCGGGGACCATGCCATCGTCATCGTCACCAAGCATCAGATCGGTGGTTCCCGCTTCTCTGCAGTGCCTGGGACACGGCTGCCCGTCGCTGGGAGGATGCATCCCACAGCCCACTCCCTCCCAACGCCAACCTGGCATAACCCCGTTGTGCTTGAAGAGTCCCTTCTCTATGACAGATTAGAGAAAAACTCTTCTTTCACGCATTTATGCTTTATATTTAAGGAGTAAAAAAATGAGAAGAGGAGGTTGAAAGCAAAAACCTTTGCAGTATCACAAATCCCTACATACGGCGATAATGTTCTCCAACCGAGCAGGTTAACAGAAAAACCCAGACTTTCTTCAAAACAACGACTCCCCTCCATAGAGAAGACCCGGGGAGAAAAGAGGGGTTAATCTAACTGAGGCTCTAATGAAAGGCCCCTGATTATTAATCCTCCACTGCTACTCGGCTCATAAATTGTGGGATCTTTCATCCTCGTGCCTCATAATAGACGTGGGAGGAGCCCAGCTGACACTGGAAGATTGTAGCACGACATAATAAAAATCACCAAGTGGCATTTTTCAACACCTACATATGGTTACGGTGCTACCCTAGGCACGACCGATGCCGGGGGCGTGGTCGTTCCGGTGCGCACTTTGCTGTGTAACTCATCCAGCCCCATCTGACTGCAGCCGCCTCGGAGAAGGGCCTGGAGCTGTAGGAGCGTAAGGGCCACGGACACCCAAACCCGCAACACCAGGAGAGAAGAAGGAGGGGACCGGATGCGCGGAAGCTGGAAAACACCGAAGACCATCCTCGGAGTGGCTCTCGTGTGGTCCTGCCTCAGTGGCCCACGGGACATTGGTACATTCTTCTGGCTGGAGGGCAGGCCTCGCTTAACACACCCCGTGGGTTAAGTTTCCAAAAAAGGATTTTCGGAAGATGTTCGAGACACCATCGGGCAAATATTTCAGTACGATTTCTGGTGGTTTGAAATTAACTACCTAAAATCTGCTGAACTGGGTCACCTTCGCCTCGGTCTTACACTCCAGCCGATCCACAAATCTGTCTGGACTTGAAGCCCAGCTTTCCACCATTAATCCACAGAGAAGCATGGTCAAGGGTTTGTCACAAAACCCCAAGCTCTTCCCGGTGAACGGTGCTTCTTACCTTACAGTGCAAGTTCCCATCTGGTCGTCTCGCTTGGGCCTCCCAGCAATCCTGCCCAATGTGCAGGAAAGAAAACTTGGGCCCAGAGAGGTTAGGCGAGCCGCCCAAGGTCATGAGGCAACTGAGCGTGGGGCCAGGACTTAACTCCACCTTCACTCTGTCTTTGGATCGTCACACATTCTTTCCTAGGACTGCAGAGTGTACGAAGAAGTAGAAAAGCCGTAACAGTGCCCAGATGTGTCTTGGTATAAACTCCAAGACTTTTGGAAAACCAGAAAATTAAATCCTTTGTCTTTTTTTTTTTTGCTCTTGTTCATGACGACTTTTAACTTCCTGTTGTTTTATCCACAAAACAGAAAAAAAGGAATTATGATGTTTTTCTATAAAATTCATTTTCCATGAAATTCATGTGAAAATTTACATGGGGTTTTACAAGAACTGCAAGAGGTCACTGTGTGTGTCTAATGGTTACAGTTCCCTTCCCTGAGTCTTGGCACGTGGGCTTTCTCCTAAGATGAGTCTCCAGCAATTCACTCGTTTGGCCTTGCATCTCACGGCCCCACGTTGTTCTTGCATCAGAGCGTCTCTTCCTTTAACAAATTATATGAACAACCCAGGAAGCCCAGATTTGAAATTCAGTAAAAAAAAAAAAAAAAATGTTGGACTCCTATGGAGTGTTTCATTAGGTTAAAGAGAACTTACCCAAAAATCTGACGGGGAAAGAAGTGTATGCGTTACCTAGAGCCAAAGAAGAATTCTAGACTATTTGCTTTCATTAAAGTGTATGTGGTAGTATTGGTTTTTATTCAGAAAGAAGTTCATAAACGCATCTTGCCATCAGACCCAAGCTTGTGTTATGGAGACAAGGTTACACATTCTCATGCGGCATCCCTGGGTCAGAGAACAACCCGTAAACCTCAGAGCTCCACGTGTTTGGGAAGCACTATGGTCTGAACATTTGTGCTCCCCTAAAATTCCTATGTTAATTCCTAACAATAGTTGTGAAGGTATGGAGAGAGGAGACATTTAGGAGACCAGTAGATGGTAAGGGATCCCCTCAAGAGTGGGATTCCTGGCTTATAAAAGAAGGTTCCAAGAGATCCCTCAACTTTTCTACTTTGTGAGGACATCATGAGAAGTGAAAGTCGCTCTTCTGGAAGAAGGCTGTGATCAGCATCCAGCCACACCGGCATCCTGATCTCAGGCTTACAGTCTCCTGGACTGTGGGAAATACATTCCCGTTGTTTATAAGCCACACAGGCTGGGCCGTTTTGTTACTGCAACCCAACGGACTAAGGCAGAAAGGTTCCATGCGCCTTCATAAAATGATACCTGGGTGCTCCAAGGCTGGCAACAAAGAGAGAATCCCACAGGGACTGGGATGCCGGATGCTATGACACCCGAGTGAGATCAGGGCGATCTCTCACTGGTCACTGCTGCGGCCACCACGCAGACTGGAGTGTGCACACAGATCCCCACCCCCAACAGAGCAGCTGAGAGCAGCTGCATCTTCTGAACATAACTCTGCAGGAGGGGCTGGGTACCCAAGAGGAAATGGACACAAAGGAAGTGTCCATGTGGGTGAACTGGTCACCGCATTTCGTGTATGGGCCTTGGTGTTGGCTCGTGACGGAGATACCTGCCTGTCTAGCCCTAACCCTGCAGACCCTTCCTTGGCCCCTGCCTCCTAGAGCGCCCCCTCCCGCAAACCCAACTCTGCAGAGCCCAGTGGAGATGCCATCCAGGGGTGGCTGTTACATCCGCAGGCTCGCCTGCTGGGAAAAACTCAGGCTGCACTCCTGGAAGAGTCTCTTCTTCTTCACTACAGGGCAGAGTAAAAGTCGCAACAAATGTCTACGGTCATTAATCCCCATTCATCGACAAACAGCCCATTCTGGTATAGGCCCCATCATATGGGCATTTTGTTGGCAAAGACCATGACGGTGACCAGTATTTCTGAAATAGAAGCTTATATGCGATGAACCATGGGAATCTACCCTAAAAACCAAGAGCACATCTTACACACTGTATGTTAGCCAATTTGACAATAAATTATGTTTAAAAAAATGAAAATAAAAATAAAGCATTGTCTCTCAAAATCAATCAATAAACAAATAGCCAGTGATATATCAGTAAGTTTTAAGTCCTAAGACAAAATTTCTGCAAAATATCCCCCCCCATCACATTGACTGCAAATCCCTGTGCTCCTGCAGCACGAGGGCTGTGTGCAGAGTTTCCGACTAGGGAAAGATCTGAAGGTCAAGGAAGCCTTATCTCCTGCCTCTGTCTTGCTCTCCATTGCTTTTCCTTCTCACATCGTAGAGGTAAAGGCCCTAAAGTGCTCCCGTCCTGAACAAAGCGCAGCTAGCTGGTCCTCGTACAAGGTCTAAAAGGTTTGTGCATTTCGCAGATAATAGTTGGGAGGGGACTGAAGTCCCCATAACACGACAAATTTTATCATCCAACATCCAAGTAAGTGGAAGCCTAGGTAAACAAACGGGTTATGAATGCCCCCTTGGCCTGTGTTCCCCGGGTTAGTGTCCAGGACCTGGAGAAAGTGGGGGGGGCCAGCGGTGGTGCCATCACCCCAGACTCTGCAACACACCTGCTCTACCAGGTGCTACAGGAGGCGCGAGACTCCCAAGACAAAGGAGGCAGAGCCCCTCACTCACTTCCCTCCTTCCCACACTCCTCATTTTTTCCATTGTTTTTCAAGTCCAAGGTTAACCTGAGGACAGAGAGATTCTTCTATATTAGGAACCTATTGAATTAACTGAACAATCAGAGCCGGGCAAAGTTTCAAAGGCAAGGAAGTTCGTCTTCTGGACCTTTCTTCTGTTTTCATCAGCTGCTTCCTACCCATGCGCTAAGCATTTTCATGTAGCCTCATCTGTCTTTTCATAAGAAAGCCAGTTGATAAACTAATTCACACTCAGGTGGGCTGTTAAACCAGAAAATGCTGGCAAGTAAAACAGCACTTAATAATAAATCACACTACGGTAAGCTCAGCAGTCGGTGGGAAGATATTTGGGGTATGCATAATCCCCGTTATTTCATGGACCGTGCTACATAGACAGTAGCGATCACTGTTCCTCTAAAGTGAGTCCTGGGCATGACGCTGAAACAACTTCTTTTCTATAACATTCCAGGCAGTAGAACAGGACCTTTTTTTCTTGATCAATGCTTGCTGGTTCAAGGACCATGTTTCTGCTCAGAAGTTCACACTTAACTTCCTGTGAAATACTATGCTTCTGGAAGGTTGAGTATCTTGTGTAATTGGGTGTGCATGGAGTCCCAATATCTCTGAATGGACTTCGTTAAGACTCAGTGACATATATCTCAACAACAATGGAATCGCCAAGCTGATCTTCTTATAACTAGAGTGAAGACGTTAGCAGTGTTAAGAAATCCCATCTTTTTCCTTTTGCCTCAGTACTTGACTGTCTCAAGGCCAGAGGCCTATTAGCAGCAGTCGGATTATTAAAATAAAGATGGACGTCACCCAGGTAACTCCATCTTTGAAACAAGATGGCTGATATATACTGTACAGTCGCCCCCATAATCAGTCAAGTGTTAGTCCTAAGAACAGCTGCTCTCTGCTTATGAGAAGCAGCACCGTGAATTACTTCATGGTGCCGGCCCTGGTTTCCCATGTAGTTGGACACTGAGGGGTGGAAGCTCTCTAAATCGATTGATACATTGGCTTTGTCTAGTTAATAGCAGGTAATAGCGAGTTCTCTTTTTCATAGCTCGGTGCCCCTAACAACATCAAAGAAGTAACATCCCTCCCTATGCATAAAATCTGCTACCAGAGAGAGCCGTCAGCTGCAGGAAGAATAAAACCCCATATTAACTGTATTTTCATTCGTCAGTTCCTTTTACGAAAATCATTTTCTTTCATTTTCCCACTTCTTGAAAATGTATTTCAAATTCTTTAGCCAGAGAAGAGTTGGAGAAAGTTGCTTCGGAGGCCACGTATTTAACTTGCTGTTTGTTTCTCTTCCTCTTTCTGCTGAATGAAATCGCTCCAACGGCCATGTCCCCGACTAGATTGACTTCCATGGACAGAATGTTTTGTTTAGGTCTTTCAGCCAATTATCAGTCAATACGCTCTCTTAGGAGACAGCGAAATTCAGGATCAAATGCACAAGACTCCTTATATGTGGGTTGGAACTAACGGCCGTATGGTATGATCTGGGAGAGCTCCCTGGGCACATTGTCAAATATATTCTTGAAAACTGAAAAATTCAGTTGGGGATCTATCTACTAAAATCATGTTGGAGCCCGAAAGCTGGCCTGATCACAGTTCTCTTTGATAACTCGCTTAGGCTTTGACTAAGCCTGAGAAACAATACAATACAGTGCCCTCAACTTAATAAGGAGTTCTGTTTCATAGAATTTTCTGTGAACTTGCCTTTCATTTCCACTGATACTTAAAACCCTGCCTGTTAGGGTCTCAGAGTTATTTTAGATGCATTACCTTTTCCTCAGCTAATTTTATGACTGAGTAAAAACTGATCTTATTTTAACTTTTCTTCCTGAAGCATGACCTTAAGTATATAAACTCATTATTTATTTTAACAGAGAGTTGCTTGTACTGTGAAGCTTCAAAGCCAGACGTTGTAAACAGTACCTGCAATTATTTCCTTTTTCAAGTTTCGAAAACGAACACCATATTTGTGTGTCTTCACCTTCTTGGTTCTTTTCTACAGGAGTGTTACTACTGAGGGATCAGAGGACCACGCGAGGGGTGTTTGGAGATTGGGAAAGGATAAACGTAGCACCTGCACACCTTTTAAAAGAGGATAAAGGTTAAACTTATCAATTTTGAAAAATGATTCTGGAACATTCATCGAGCCATCAGTTTGCAGCTGCCTAGTAGAGTAGGGATACTGAGCTCCCAAATTATTTTGTAAAAAGGAAATTGGGCCAGAAGAAGCAAAGATCCTTCCCTGATGGAGCACCGGGCCACGCGGAAGAGTGTAATGGACACAGAGACTGCAGTGAGGGGCTTCCTTCCCCCTGGGTTCTCCTGGAGATGGCCGGCGTGTCCTCGACTCGGGCCTACGGAGCTCTAATTGCCTCTCGGAGCCAGCGACATGGGACCTTCTAATAGGTAAACCATTTCATAATGAGTCCCTCCTGGTCCTTTAGTAAATAAGTCTCTTGGGAAGAAGGCCAAGAAACCTCAGCCCTTCTCTGAGTTTATTTCTAGAGTGATTACTGTCGCGCTTAATTAAGGTCTCTGTGTATCAGATAGGTGCACGGTTAGCTGGAAATGGTTTCAGAGGCTGAGAGTCCAACTTGGGGGAGGGAGGGGCAATACTAATTTTATTTTTTCTTCCATACATAAAAATTCCTCCCTCCTCCCACCATAGGCTTCTTGTGTTTTGCAACACACCGAGCCTCACTCGAAAATAAATAAATAAATAAATAAATAAATAAATAAATAAATAAATAAATAAATAAATAAAAATGAAAAACCTTCGACGAAACTCAATCACATGGGCAGCCACACCTGAGCTCCCCACAGCAAGGACACAGCAAAGCCCTTCCGTAGTTCCACTCCAGAGATGTTCCGAGTCTTGGCATCCAAACCGAAACAAACAAACAAATGAAAAAATAAAAGTCTTATTACCAACGCCCTGGAAATAAGATTTCAACTCCATTGGAAATTGAATTTCTTCCATATTCAATCAATATTTAATAAAGAGAGAAAAGGATCTCATTACCAAGACCGTCTTGTTTCTCCATAAGTCATCAGTGTGAGTTCCAGAATTTCAGGGAGCCGAGTTCTTAATTGGAACATTATATATTCTCTTTGCAGCCAGTGAGCACGCACCCCTTCCCAAGAACACACCTCAGCCAAACCTTCTCCTGGTCCGCGCAGAGATTTTAGAGCAGGCCAGGCCGGGGGCACCGCGGGGAAGCAGGGAGAGCCAAGCTAACCCCAGGGGCCCTGGCTTTATGGAGGGCTGAGTGAGTATCGGGCATAACCTCAGGTTTTATTTTCAGGTTGAGTATTGCTAACTCGCCTGTACCAGTCACAGACTTACTGTGGGGAGTTTATTCTATATCATCTGTGTTCTCTCTTCCTTAGCAGGGCTTAATGAGTTGAAGGGATTGGAAAGTCGTTCCCGGCCAAGCCGATATCCTATGAGTTATAAATGACATTTCATCCTCATATGCAGATTTCCTGCACCGGAGTGAATTATTTACAAGCTGGAGCTTGTGGGTTCCAACAATCAGCTGCCGGAGATTTACACCCACACTCCGGGCTCTGCTCTCCTGCTGCGAGAATGTGAAGTTTCCCACTGCCCTGTAAGATCTGAAGATTTAACAGGAGCAGGCGCTCCCTTCTCCGGAGCAGAAGGCAGAGCGGTAAATGAAGCCATCCCAAGCCTGGCTTCTTCCCCTCTCCAAAGACGAGGCTATGTGCGTGGAAATGCGAATGAGGAGCACGAAGGAGAACTGAATTCTGGGGGACCTTTCTGCCCCATTAGGAGAGATTTCCTAACCTGGAGTTTCACTTAATTAGTGTAATTATTTCTCCAGAATGTGCGAGAATCTGCATTCTCTCCTAACAGAAGCACTGCCCGTGAGCTCTCCCTTCGGGGAATAGAAGGGCGGACAAGCCCCAAACTCCAATAAGGATGCTGGAAACACACAGGTCCAGAACCCGACCGATCCATGAGTAGAACAAAAAGGTGGCTCGGACACAGTTCAAGTATATTTGCATCAGCAATTTAGAATAAAGGGAGCATTTCAAACTAGTGCAGGAAGAATATTAAAAAAAAAAAAATACTTACAATGGGGGGCATCTGGTGGCTTACTTGGTTGAGCATCCAACTTTGGCTCAGGTCATGATCTCACAGTTCGTGAGTTCGAGCCCCATGTCGGGCCCTGTGCTGACAGCTCAGAGCCTGGAGCCTGATTCAGATTCGGTGTCTCCTTCTCTCTCTGCCCCCCCTCAGCTCGTTCTCTCTCTCTCTCAAAAATAAATAAATATCAAAAAACATTAAAAAAATACTTATAATGAGGATATTGGCTCCCCATTTGGGGGAAAAACGATTCCGACTTTATACCACAAACAAAAATATATCCTTGTTAAATCAAAGACCTAATAGAAAAAATAAGAACCAAAGGAGCACTGAAAGAACATACGGGAGAATATTTGTGTGATCTTGCCATGAGCATGAGAAAATGAAACAATGAACAAAATGACCTATTTGGCTACAAAAGGCTATAAACTTTTTCCCAATGAAATCCAGACGAAACACAATTAAAAGACAAGTGACAGACCATGAGGGGAAACATTTACATCTAAGTATTAAAATCTCATATTCAAATAAACTCAGCAGATCAAAAGAAAATGACAAACAGTTCTCTCGAAGGGACGGAGAATATGCACAGGCAAGAAGTGGGACGAATGGTAACTGTCTATGAAAAGATTCGGATGAAGCACTGTGGAAATATATCACGGTAAGATACCCTTTTCCCAAATCCGATTTTGCAGTTATCTCTCGCTACTGAGGATATGAAGAAATAGGCATCATCATAACTTCTGGCAGCAACAACCAACTGGTACAAAGTTTGGGGGATCAACGTGGTATTATCAATACAGTATGACATTTGCATGCCCTCTGGCCAGAGAAGCTCACTTTTATGGTTCTGTCAAAAAATAAAAACATGAAAATACATGCACAGAAAGGCTGGCTGAGTATTTTTTGTAATAAGAACCATTGCCCCCAGCCAGAATATCTACCGGTAAGAGAATGGCTGAATATTTATGATAGTTTCATAAAACAGAATGCCATATGCCCATTAAACCTAGATGTGACCAAGTTTCCATCGGCAGGAGAATGGTTAAGTAAGTGTAGTCACCATTACATTGACCATGACGTGTGGAAGTTCTATTAGGATTTTGAAGTATCCGGCCGCCGCATCGGCATACGTCACAGGCCACGGTCTCCTCGTCTTCCTGTTCTCACTGCCTTCAGCAACAGAAACCAGAAGGCAGTGAGGAGCCCTTGCCCGTCTCAGCACCGAGCGGTTTGCACACGAGGCTGGTGAGCTGGAGGGTCTCCATCCCACCTCCTGGGAGGTGACCCAACAAGTTCTCATCACCGGTCTCTCTTCCCCAAAACACCCCCCAGCCTCAGTGGCTACCTGAGCTCTCTTCTCTTGACCCAGTCTGCCCCCAGAGCCCCCTTCTTCTCCCTTCCTCTTCTGATGGAGAAGTCACACCAGGGCAGAAGCAGGCACCTCAGAGCATGTTGTCAGCATAGGCCCCCAGGGCAGGTGTTCTGTTTCATTCTTTGTGTCGCCTCAGGCCCCAGCCCAGCACTCCGCACACAGCAAGCGCCCAGTCAAGGAAGGCTTCTTCAATAAATAGAAAGATAACTCTTAATGTAAAAGAAAATACTTTTTTGAGACCAAGGCACCATGTGTATCTTTCCTTAGTGCTAAAATATTTTCATTCTTTGGTAATAAATTTTATCGCTATAATTTTATTTCTATAACTGAACCCATCAAGGAATAAATGCAGATAGTCATGCTAGGAACTCTCATTGAGTGTGTGTGTGTGTGTGTGTGTGTGGGAGAGAGAGAGAGGAGAGAGAGAGAGAGAGAGAGAGAGAGAGAGAGAGAGAGAGAAAGAGAAGTTATCCTAAGCAGGTTTAAGCCAGGAATTTGGTTCTTTGAAAAATAAACATTTTTTGTTTGTTTCCTAAAAGCAATAGTACAAAGAACACAGCACTTGTCTGAAAGTCTATATGTTGAGTTTATTTCATTAATTCATTAAATGTGTTTGGAGTGTCTACTGTGCACTCATCCCTGTTCTAGGAAAGGAGGATAACATATTGCAGTAGGCAGGTGTTTGAGGATGGAACCAAGGGAAAGGAGAAATCCAAAATCAAGAAAAGACCTTACATAAAGATGCTGAAACCAGAGGGAGCCTGGCATATCCGAGAAACTGTGGAATGTGCTCTGTTCAGCCTGGAATGTCGATTGCAAAGCAGGGGTGGGGCGATAGAGGAAGGAGGCGAGAGATGCTGAGAAAGGAGTTTGGAAGGGTAAACACATCACATCACACCATAAATGGCCGCATGTGTCTGGCCCCATCCTGAGAGCCCTGGGGAGATCTTGAAATGTTGAAAATACTTGAATTACAATGGATTCCCGCTCTGGATCCGGGCTCTAGAAAGAAGTTCAGGAGAAACTCAGTCATTGGAGGGGCAGGATCAGAGGCTCGCTGATAGCTAAGGGTAAGGGTCTTCTCTAACACACAGGTCAGAGACCATCAATGCAAGTAGGGTATTTTCAGAGCAGCCCACAAGCAGATAGAAGCAGAGTCAAAGTATTCAGAATTTGCAGTGTAAGGGCCTGGAAGATGGATTGGGTTTGGTTCAGAGAGAGAAGTAAGGACAAACAGGTGTCTGGCACTGGCTGGGATCTCAGAGGGGAAGGTGGGAATAGAGGGACTATTCCTGAGGGGAGGGTGATTGGACTCCATCTCAGAATCCCTGAACCTAGGGTCTCCAAGGGACACTTCCCTGGATAGAGTGGCCACGTAGCACCAACTGTGAAGGTCTGGGGCCCAGATGTCACCAATCCTAGTGTGTCCCAGCGTCTGGACAAGAGGAAGCCCAGGATGGGGAGGACAGGCTTCATCTGAACCAAGAGGCTTATGGACATGGTGAGCGATATGGACCGAATATGTGTTCTCCCAAGTTCATATGTTGAAACTCTAGCCCCCAGTGTGATGGTGTCTGAAGATAGGGCCTTTGGGAGGTGATTGGATTTAGATGGAATCTTGAATGTGGCCTAGAGGGGGCCAGTGCCCCTATTATAAGGGGCAAAGACCAGAGCTCTCTCTCTTCTCTCTCCTCTGTCTCTTCCCCTGCCCCTCTCTTCAACCCCCTCTGTCTCTCCCCTTCCCCCTTCTTCCCTGTGCCATGTGAGGACACAGCAAGCAGGTAGTTGTCTGCAAGCCAAGAATCGGGTCTCACCAGGAACCGAATCCGCCAGCACTTCAATCTTGAGCTTCCAGCCTCCAGAACCATGAAAAGTAACTCTGTTGTGTAAGCGCCCCAGTCTGTGCTGTTCTGTTAGAACAGACCCCAACCGGCTAAGACGGTTAGACCGTACTGGATTTGAAAAATAGTTGGGATTTGAATAAAAGTACGGGCAAGGTGACATTCTTGATAGAAAGAACAGCCCTGAGCCTGGAGAAAAAAGAGACAAATCAAAACTGATTTCTGACCAGCGAACAGGTATTGCTAAGAATCTGTCAAGCGTGTTGGGGAAAGCATTTCCAAGTTGAGGCTCCTGTAAGTCTGGGATGAGTGTTCCTGAGACCTCTGGGCCCCACGTGCAACGGTGTGCCACTGTCGCTGGGGACCAGCCTTGTGGCGCGGGGTGGGGGGGGGGGTGGCCAGGATGATCTGTCACCTTCTGATGTTAGAGCAATGTAAGCAGCTGTATGTCCAGGCCCGCTGATGGCCCCACGCCCCGGTCCCTTCTCAGAGGACGGTCACCACGCTAACATTGCCACCCGATTCCCAGCAGAGTCCACAGTCTTTGCACAAACCAGAAAGATCTTGCCAGAAAAAGCAGCAGGCAGCAAAATATTCTTAGTACGTGCTGTGGGGATTCCCTTTCCTTCAAAACCCAGTGAAAGCCTGGCAAATAGAGATCGAGCTCGACTTTGGTTTTACATAGCAATTTGCTATTTTCCTGAAGGCCTTACTTTTAATTTGCCAGTGTTTTCCCTTCCTTCCTTCCTTTTATAGCAAACTTGCCTGCACTCAACTACTGCAGAGACTCAGAGTAAGGACACTGAGAGTCCTTCTAAACGCTGTTTTCAGAGGCATTTGCCCTCTCTCAGGGAATTTGGGCTTCACCTGTTGGAGACCAGAGAGACGGAACGGTCTTGAACCTGGAACCCCAGGAGGCCTTGGGACCGGGGCCATTTGGAAACTCGCTCGGAAGCTCTGGTGTCCAAGTTCTGTGCCAAAAACCAGTCACTCAGCCCCGAGCAGCAGGACGTGTGAAATGATTCGATTTCTTATAGCTACTGTCACCTTCATCTATACATTTGTGGTGATTTATTAATACCGGTTCCACCTGTCTCAGCCTGCAGGAGACCTTGTATTGTTGAGTTTCTTCTACAGAGTGGAGAGATATGAAGGGAACAGATGGGATTATGACTTATTTTCCAATGCTGAATTTATAAAAAGATCTTTTGTCAGACATCGTACAGCAGTTTGTGGGATGAAATTAATCCTATGGATAAAATTGCTAACCTCACCTAAAATAGGTGCTTTATTTAAAGAAGGATCGATGAGGCTTGCTAAATATTATTTTTAGTGTTGATAAAAGCTTTTCATAATCTCGGGCTGCAAACATGGGGAAAATGGACAGTTCTGGCTGTGGCTCCAACACACGGGAGCCAGCCTCCAATGTCATCCGAGACGTCAGTGAGACGAGGCCGGTCACCAGGTGCTCGGTCCCTCTACGTCAAGCGTGGAGCGGGAGAAATGTTTTGTCTTTAGTGCGTGTGAATCTGCGGTTTGGACCCATCTCACAGGATCAACTCCCCAGGGTCATCATTCGTGACTCAGTCAGCAAGACGTTTAGCTGGGTAACAAAAGTCACTCTTAAGGCGGAACAGCCTCACCTCTGGGCTGATTGTTCCTTACCCAACGGTCTCGTGAGTTCTGACTTTAAGGGGAACACGGATGGATTTATTGTCTTGGTGCTGAATCTTTGTGAAGGTCCATAAGTATCATTAATTTCACATACACTCGACTTTGACCGTGTGTCCCCCATACAGGACAGGTGTGGGCTGCAAGAATCAGGCCATTAGACATCACTGCCGCTGTGGCCTGGGGTTTTAGGGTCTGACCTTGCCAGAGAAGGATTCCAACGTTCCTCGGTAACCTGCACTTGAACTTCCTGATAGCATCAAAGAGTGCTAACACTCCTGAGGCAAGCCCTCAACCTCTAAAGAAATACGTGAATAAACAAACAAACAAACAGAAAAATATGGAAAGTTTAAATTCAAGAATGTGTTCATCGGGTTAAAATAAACATTAAATTTTCTTCTACCATGGGGCGCCTGGGTGGCTCAGTCGGGTGAGCATCAGACTGTTGATTTCGGCTCAGGTCATGACCCATCATGAGATTGAGCACCACACCGGGCTCTGCACTGAGCATGGAGTCTGCTTGGGATTCTCTCTCCCTCTCTCTCTCTCTCTCTCTCTGCCCCTCCCCTGTTCACTCTCTCCTGTGTCTCTCAATAAATAAAAACATTTTAAGATAAATAAATAAATTTTCTTCTAGTGTTTTGACTAAATCCTAAAAAGAAAAAAGAAAAGAAAATGTGTTTCTCTCCCTTTTGTCTGTGTAAATCTCTAAGTTCCAAGTCTCCTCGGAGTGCAGTAGAATTACAATAAATACCACTATACTTCTCTCTCCTTGAACATCATCGACGGATTTTCGTTTTCTACAAAACACAGAACTGCAGGGGGAAATCAGATTGTATAGAGATGAGCAAATTGTCGCTCACTTTTCAAAAAGAGCCCCAAGGAGAGAAAGAAGCGTCTGGAAGTTTTGCAGCAGGAGTGTCTGCCTGGCTCTTCAGTTTCACGTTGCTGCTTTTCTGCTCAGGAACATTCCGGAGGAGAGCTGCCGATGCCACCCAGCCCTGCCCTGTGAGTGAAACGTATCCGACGGTGCAAAGAACTTCATTAGGACATCAAGCCCGTAGTCATATTTTCAATCGCTGTAACTTTTTTCCTTGCCAGTGCTTTCGCTTATTTCGGGACCACCTAAGGCTCCGTGCAGTACACAGCAACACAGTTTGAGACATTTCTGTGATGTTCCGTACTTCATATAGTTGCTAACAACCTGTCAAAGTCATCCTGACACCAAACTGAGAGGCTGATGGTTTGGGAAACATATTAGAGGAGATGTGAAAAAAAGATAGTCCTCATTACTGTAATAAAACCAGCAGAGACACACGGAGAATCAATTACTGATTTGTGACCTAATGAACTCACCCTCAGTCAAGTAGAGAACGGCACCGAGCCTCTTACATTATCAAATGATTTAGGATGGAGCGCTGTCTGAAGACGGGCGACAAGTCGAGGCAGGGCCTTTCCTTAAGTCGCAGCTGACTTAATTACCTGGTTCCCGAGAGCAGGGATCAAATTGAGCCACTTAAGGTGCTAACGCTCTGCGGCAGCTGGAAATGAAAAGGAAATAATTAACACCCACGCGAGCTACGTCTAAGGTTGTGACACCTCCTGACGGAGGCAAGGACACACAAAGTTCAGTCGGCACCAAGTCCATTGCCAGCCCTCCGGCCGCCACGGCTCTTTGTCCGGCTTGGCTGTGGCTGGATGAGTGGGGTTCGGAACTCCTGGTGCTGCGGAGACCAGAGCAGGTGCTCCTGAGCCCGCGTGAGCAGCCTACGGGCTCGGGGACAGGGAGGGTGCCTATGCCACTACCCCACAGCCACAAGTGTGAGTTTCAGAGATGAAGATTATAAAGACAAGTCTAATGGAGCGCGCGCGCGTGTGTGTGTGTGCGCCGCACACACACGCACACACACGCACACACACACACACACACAGAGTTCTTGTGGCTGGTGAAGAAGTCAGTTTTCTCTTTTGCTCCCTGGAGTCATGTTCAGAGGCAACCGCGAGAACATTGCCTGCAACCACGAGGTGGGCCACCGGCTTAGGGGAAGGCACGCGGTACCATTGTTTTGAATTCAGTTCTTGGGAGCCATTATTCAGCTCATTTGTCCCTCCGGCAGCCTTCTCCTTACACAGAGGCGTCAAGGACACCAAACCAGGATATGGCTGGCTCCTTTGTTGGCGAGTAGGAGGTAAGATCCTGGGCCGCTGGCCCCCACCGTTGGGGAGGCGTCCAGAAGTAGCAGCACCAATGAGGATGATGCAGACAATTTCAAGTCTAAGTTCTCACCCCTCCCATGCACGTTCGGCTCACACCCAGAGGACATGGCAAGGCTGAACCTCTCTGTCACCTGCACTGGTCCACAGGAACGTGGTGTGGAGAGACTTGGCTCTGTCAACACAAAGCTCTGTGAAGCCAGCTCGTGTGCTGCTCACATCAGAATGACTGGGACTCATCTCTCTGCATCACCCATGAATCAGCCCCATGTGTGGCATCATCGGACTTCGATGACTATTCCTAAAGGGATTTATAAATGATGACTCATCACGAAAGGCTTGCAGACAGATGAGTCACAGCTGGAAAAGTGTGTGGACAGCAAGCTTGGGTCGTGTGGGCTCTGGAGAAAGTCCGTGCATCGGGGGCAGCAAGAAAGTCCCCCACTGCAGGCACACACCATGAATCCGACGGAAGGCTCAGCTCCACACTGACCTTGGACAAGTTGCTGAAGGCAATGGTTTTTGCACTGGAATGTGCGGAGGAATCACCTACTTAAGTGGAGATTCCAATTCATAGATCCGGGTGGGGCCCGTGGCTATACATGTCTGAAGGGCTGTGCTCCTGGCTGCCAGCCCAGGGACCACGCTCAGAACAGCAAGATCTTAAATCTGCTGTGCCTTCTCCCTGCGTCCTTATCAGTAGGGCGGACACACTGACTAAATCCTACCAGGACAATCACGTTAAGTCTTAGGAGCAAGGCACCAACCCAGAGGGGGTGAATGGAGTCAAAGTCCTCCAGAGACCATCCGGAGCGCCAGGCCCCTCAGCCAGCCCCAGACTCAAGGCCCACTTCGAGGCGGACCAGCAGGTGTTGAGGAGCAAGGCAGACCTCTCCTGGAGATGAAAGGCGGGATCTGGCCGGGCCCAGACCAGCACAGCTCAGCCAGAGCCAATCCCGGTAGTCCCCTGTACCCTGACCTGCCTGTTCAACCCCTTCCATGTGGGTCAGGCCTGACGCAGAAGGAAGGCACAGTCCTGGAGGGTGATGTTCAAATCAAGAAATCAGGCGTCGATGATGACAACAGCTTGGCAATCGCTTGTCCAAATACTTCTGCATAAAGAAACTGATGGTGGTGTCCTGAACTGCCAAGGAGAATTACAAGACCCCCCCCCAAAATGAGATAAAGAGGGAAGGCAGTTTGGCACAGGCGGCCACCCTCACTAACCAGCATCTCTGTGGAGCGAGAGCCAGGCGCCTGGCCGTGTAGCCGCGGCCACCAGGGACGCCGTCTGAGCCATTATTCGAGGCGGCCGTGAGGCTGCAGCCCTGCCCTCCTGAAGGGTGGGTGATTCATTGGATTTAATATTGCCCCGAGTCCCACTCCGGGAATGCTGCAGGAATGTTAAAAAAAAAAATTCTCAGTCATTAAGAACAGTCTGTTGGCTCCATCCTGTAAAAGAGGTTCTTTATTAACTACCGCGGTGGCAGCCGAAAGGTTCAGTTGCTGTGTGGTCACAGGGCACTCGGTGGCAAGGGCCACATTTCAGGTCCTCTTACCTTTGTTCCCCCTTCCACTGGGGCTTTCCCAGGATGGGGAGTAAGATCGCCAACGTGAGCGGCCCAGAATGCAGAGTGCCTCCCCTCACTCTCCGGGGCCTTGAACTCACCTCCCCCGGACGGCTCTCACGTCTTCCACTCAGAGGCCAGTCTGTGGGATGGGAGGGGCCTCTCCGAGACCAACCCCTGCATCTCCCCTGGAGGCTACAGAACTGCCCACGCAGATTTACTCTCTTGGTGCTTAAAATCTCCAATTTTCTTCCTCCTCTGGAGCATGTTTAAGCCCAGAATGGCCGCCACGGAATGCCCGTGCCGTCTTCCACCTCGACATATGAGAAGCCTCTTTCCACGTCATGTTGGGTTGTTTCCACTGTCTCTTGGTCCCCAGGAGAGGTCTGGGACAAGCCATTATTATCTGGAGCAGCGTTATATATGTGTGTAGAGTTGATTCCTTCCTGATCACATCCAAATTCTGATGAGTATTTAAAGCTTCTACTTCCTTTAAGTGTAACCAGGATAGTAAGTCTTTGCAGAGAAACAGAGGGTCCCTTGACCTAACTGTCCTTGAGGCAGGCCGGCTTCCAGAACCCTTTGGCCCACCGGTTATTGGAGACAAGGAGCTTCAGAAGGAAGCTACAGGCGTCGTCTTGGGACCCTCACGGTCCCTCAGAGTCTGACACAATACCCCATTCCTGCACAGACAAGCTCAGCCCTGCCCCATGGCCACGAGCAAGTGTCACATTTCTGGAATACAAACCATGATTTAGGAAGCCCCCCACAACCCCCTCACATGTAGAGGGTTCAGTGACAATGGGCCAGCAACTCCTGAAAGTACTCCCTCAGGTGCCCTATCAGGCCCCTGTGGTCACCTGGCACATGTCCTCCTCAGCCCTCGGCCGCCCATCACACTTGCCCCCTGGGCCCACCAGGCCTGCTGTCCTCATGGACATCTCTCTCGCCCTCCTCAGTGGGGGTCGTCCTTGGCTTTGATGGCTTTATGTTGTTGGTAACCCACCTTCCAGACACTTCCCAGGGGCGAACTTCTTCGAGTTGTGTCTTCTTCCCTCAAGCAAAGGTCACTTGCAAAAATCACATTTACTGTTTGTCTTCTATTTGCCAAGGCAGGGCACATAAATGATGGAATAATTGTACAAGAGTCAAGCACACAAGGAGCCCCAAATTCTCTGGTGATCCTACACTCAAAGATAAACAGACAGGCCATTCGATGGGGTCACGTTCCAGTCTTCCCAAATCCCAGCGCGCAGAGGTCATAAGACATGATAGGAGAGCTCTTGAGAGTTGTAGAACATGAGCGTTAGAAGGCAGTCTAGAACATTCTAACTTTCCTGCTGCCATTGTGAATCTTCTGCTCTCATCTCTTGGGCTGCATTCTCCTCCTTCACCCAGTCCTCACGTCTTGGCGTTTCGCCATGAAACAAAAGGGTCCTTTTCTGGTCTTTTGTTCTGACAAATATGTTGTGGGTCCATATTCTTTTTTTTTTTTTTAAGTTTATTTATTTCTTTTGAGAGGGAGAGCAGGGGAGGGAGAGAGAGAGAATCCCAAGCAGGCTCCAAGATGTCATCAAGGAGCCAGATGCAGGGCTCAAACCCACAAACCATGAGATCATGACCTGAGTCAAAATCAAGAGTCAAACGCTTCACCGACTGAGCCGCTCAGGCGCCCCCCTGGGTCGACATCCGTTTGCTAGATGGTACATTCACTCCTTTGGCTTTAATTAACTACTTCTAGATGTTAGTAACTTCAAGCTTTGTATCTCTGGTTCTGACCTCTCTCCCAAATGCCAGAACCTCGTGCCGTTGCCTTCTGGAACTCTGTACCGAGTGCACGGCTGGCATGAACCAACCACTCCTCCTACTGCTTTCCAGGCACCTGGCCCCTCGCCTCTGCCGAAACCATCACCCTGCTTCCCAGGCAGAAACTGCCCTTGACTCCACGCTGTCCCTTCTTCCTGCCCGCAAGCTCACTAGACCCCTCAGCCCTGCCTCAGAAGTCTGCTCCATGCCCACTACCACTGCCTTGGATCAAAGTCTTCACCAGGTTCTTCTCTTCTCTTTATTCTCCCAGCTACAAATGTAGTTTATTTCGACAGAAGAAAAGAGGCTCAACACAAAGAAAATGCAAGGATAAGAACAAATAACCCTGTAATCTTCGCATACAGAATTAACTACTATTGATATGTGGGGGAATGGTAGAAATTACTGTCCAAGAGCCTACCGTTTTGTTGGCTCCACTGTTGCCATGATGCTTCCCAGGCCGTTTTATATTTCCCCACCTCAGGGTTTACCTGCTACACAACATTCCATGTTCTAATTTTTTTTTAACGTTTACTTATTTTTGAGACAGAGAGAGACGGAGCATGAGTGGGGGAGGGGCAGAGAGAGAGGGAGACACAGAATCCAAAGCAGGCTCCAGGCTCTGAGCTGTCAGCACAGAGCTCGACGCGGGGCTCGAACTCACGGACCGCGAAATCATGACCTGAGCCTAAGTCAGATGCTCAACCGACTGAGCCACCCAGGCGCCCCACAACATACCGTGCTCTAATCAGCACAGTATGCATTTAAGCAGACCCTTTGCAGTGGATATCTGTCAGCGAGGATCAAAATAGAAAAATAAAACCTCTCTAAATATTTAAAACAGGATATTTAAGGCCAGGAATTGGTAACGAAGGTGAGTTAAGAGCTGGGAAGCAAAGTGATTCAGAGGTAGCAATGGCGGGAAGCCGCCACCACCGCACTCATATGATTGGGCTTAGGTCTACTGTTTTGTTTATTATTTTTTTAATTTTCTACCATTTATCTCTTATTTCCCTCTGTTCTTCCTGTCCTGTCTTACGTTGGGCTAGTCCAATATTTTTAGCATTGCATCTTAATTTTGCTATCGGCATTTCAGCCATAATTCTTGGAGAATTTTTAGGAGGAGTTCTAAGGATTGCAGATGCACCTTTAATATACCACAGTCTAACAAGAAGTAATATTGCTCAGAAATGCACAAAAATTCTGTGTTCCTAGCAACAGGATTACATTTAGTGTTCTAGCCCATCCTTTGTGCTACTGTTGCCGCAAATATCCATCTATATGTGTTCTCAGTCCCAGAACATGATGTTATAACTTGCTTTAAACATTATCTATCTTACCGAGTTAAGAAAAGAAATAACATTGAGCATGTATGCATGCATACGTATTTGCACAGGTATATGCATGTATGTATACACACATGTATACTCCTTGGATATTTTTACCCACATTTACCGTTATTTCTGGCACTCTTCCTGCTTTCCTAAATACCCGATTTTCTCAGATGTCATGGCCTTCAGCCCAAAGAACAACCTTCTTTGTCTAGCAGCTCTCCTGGTAACAAATTCTCCATTTTCCATTGTCTGAAGTGACTTTTTTTCCTCTTCATTTTGAGGGATAGTTTAGCTCACTACAGAAAGCCGGCTAACGGTGTTTCCTTCTAGTACTCTGAATAAGTTATTCTGTCACCTTCTGGCCTTGTTGCCTTTCCTGGACATGCAGCTGCCTTCTGGATCATTGTTCTCCCGCACGTCACGCCCCGTTTTCTCCAGCTGCTTCAACCCTTCCCCTCTACATTCAGGTTTGAGAAGTTTGGATACGACTTGATAAGACTAGCTGCAGTTTTCTTAGATTACCTTGCTTAAGGTTTGTTGAGTTTCTCGATTTGCAAAGCGATGTGCTTACACAAAATCTGAGAGGCAAAGATTCCTGAACTCTTTAGAAAACCGGGACAAATATTTCGGCTCCCTTCTGCACATGTGGCTTTGCTTCCAACCATCCTGTCTCATGTCACCTGCATACCATCTTCCAAGCATCGTGCACAAGTTCATGTCTCTCTGCTCCTGCAGTGAGTTCCACTAGCAATGACCTTTCTCCCCACCCTTTATCAGCTTGCTCATATCCTACTCTCTTGCTAAAGCCCAGTTCAAACGTCTCCTTACCTGTGATGCTCTCCCGCCGAAGCCCTGGCAATGTGTGCTGGTGGCTCCTTCTGCCTTCTCTGCACGCTGCGTCCTCTATTACTACACAGGCAACACATTATTGTAATTATATTTTTTGCACATCTTCTCCCATTTGGGTTTGTCAATGATAAGAATTCTCTCTTCTTCTCTTTGCAGCCCTTGTATCCAGCACAATGCCAAGAGCATCATATGTGTTCGAGAAGTGTTTACCGACTAATTGGATGAATACGTGAATGAAATGCATTTACTTACGCCCGTGCAATAGCGTCTCGGAAGCTCTTTGTCAGGAGAAACACAATGACATTGATCCTCAAAGTTTAACACCTGGGTGAGTAACAGTGTTTAGATTTTGATTGAAGACATACAGGTTCCTAGAAATCTTCAGGGAAAAGCTCTCAGGTACCTCATGGTTTCTGAATGGAGGCCAAGAATGGGTTTTAAATCTGTGATAAGTGTATAAAAGTGGGAGCAATCCTTTTTGATTATATATTACCTCCCCAGTCATTATGAAATCATTTCGTATTCATTGTGATAACACCAATCATTAATGTACTCATTTGGCATTCATATGACTCTCTTATGCACTTTGATAGGAATTCTGTTGTAATTAACCATTAGTTAATGTTAATAGTAATGGATGTTTAAAATCATGTGCCACCAAGTAGGGTCACTGACAGCAAAGGGATCGTCGAGCTCGGGCGTGAGAGGCCCAGGAGCTGTCGTTTCCACCGGGAGAAGTTTTTGAGTTGGTAGAATGAAGTTTAAGACATGGCGGGCGCTAAACAGGCCCGTTTCCCACGCCGGGCCCTGAGCCTTGAGAAGACTCGATTGCAATTTAAGAAGGAAACCGCGACAACCTGGCCCGCGATTCAGTATTTTTCTTTCGTCATGTACGCAGATCGGCGGTGTCCTCGATTCTCTCTCTCTTATTTGCCTCATTTGCAGTCTGTATTTCTCTGTTGGAGAGTAAATCCGATTTTCCTAAAGGATGGATCTGGAAAAGGGATTCGAGGAGAATGTCAGAGTAAAATGCACTTCATCTACAGGCCACGGAAGCCACGGTCCCACTAAAAACAGTGGTTTGTTTGAGGCGAGTGGATGAGCCGCACCCTTGCGCATGATCATCGTGCGATGCAGTGACGATCGTGGCCTGACCCCCCAACCTTATCGGGCTTCCGTGCACTTTTGCAAAGTGTGAATGAAGGTGGAGCTCGTTGTTTCCAGAACCTGCTGGGCTTCCTTTCAAATGTGCTACACAGGACTTGGTGTAACAGATACAGGCTTTCTAATGCCCACTTCCTCCCTCTAGTCCTGGCCCGACATGACGTTTCCCTTCCTGAGCGGACACCTGGGAAGGAGAGGAAAAGCCCGCAGAGCTCTAGAAACACGTGGCTCCAGCTCCAGAGGCCTTGGCCTTGGTTGGTGTAGATCATGCTGGATCTTGCCCTCTATAGGCCTAGACTGGCCTTGGACATCACCCAGAGGTGAGGCACAGACTCCCTGTGCCCCTGAAGAGGCCAGGAGGGCCTTCGTCCATAAAGTATGACTTCTGCCTGCGTGAGGATGGCTTGTAAGTCTACAAGGCAATGAGATTAGCTCTTCCAGTAACAAATTCACCTTGTACTCAATAGGCAGATACAAAAGGCACAGCACAGGTAACACATTGACTCCAAACGACACAACTGGGCCACTCATTGTTTTCTGGACCTGAGAAAAAGTTGTCTGGTGCGGGGCAGGTAGTGCCCTTGGAGCACTGAAAGGGAAGGGTGAGAATTACTCCAACGGGGCCAGAGTGACGGACCTGCCCAAACACTGCTCCACCGAGTCGGGGTCTATCACTTTCTTCCTGGGGGACGGCAGTCAGGATGGCTGCGGATGTGGAAGGTGCCAGAGCGGCTCTGCACAGAAGATTCCTGCCGAAGGAGGGACACAGTGGCCATGGGACTCTGGGTTTCCAGGTGGAAGCACAGACACAGCTCTGTATTCCGAGGACAGAGGGCGTGGCCCGGGTCTGGAAGGGGATAATAGGACTGAGCCGGAAGGAGTGTGCGGTGCCCATGCAACCCCGGGCAAGCGGTCTCCACGGCCCGACTCTCCAGCCTTTCTCCCCACCTGCAGCAAACTGCCATCCCTTCTCTTTACGGAAGGCCTCCCCTGGACAGCATCCTCTGAAGTCTAATCCGCACCGGCACAGAAAAACCTAGGATGTCACAGTCCCATCAGGACTCAGGATGGCCTTGTCCCACCACTGGGTTTTACCAATGTGGAAACTGAGGCACCCAGGGAGAAAGCTACCCGGTCGGCAGCATGCTGACTGTGTTTGCCGCCGTGTGGCCCTGCGTATGGCCCCTCGCCCCAGCTACCGCTTCACGAAGCATTTTCCGAATCCATAAAACAGGAAGAACGTGGCTGTGGTGGCCAGTCAGGGCGTTAAGGGAACAGACAAAGGAGGTGGTGGGCTTTGGCAAGGTCTCAAGGCTGCAGCGTGCCCACGGGGAGGGGGTTCCTGGCTCCCGTCCCGTTGCACCAGCCCAGCCCTCCTAGCCCCCCAGCGTGCTGCCGCACATCACAGGCTCGGGCCGTGCGACACGTTAGCCACGAGTGCGCCTGGTTCACCTCCTACTCCATAACCGGACAGCCGCTCCAAGTTCTCCCCAGGCTGCCCTCCTGTGAGCCGAAGCTCTGTCTCCACTGTGACCAGGGGTGCCAAAACCACCCCAGCCACAAGCCTGCCTTCTGCCCAGCGTTTGGCCCTTTAAATCCCATGCAGCAAAAACACTCCACACTCTATCCACCTTAATCATTAAAGAGGCTCTTCTCGCCTCTACCGTTCCATGTCTATAAAAACCATAAAGTAGAAATCTTTAATTACTCGGAAAGGTCAGGCTTCAAATTGTATATTTAATCTGGATTTAAAGAAGTGTGTTCTATGAAGAGTTATGCTGTGGTGTCCAAACACCTGCTGCTTCCATTTGTCAAGACGCACGCGGGCACTCCCAGGCACCGACACACCAGTTAGCTGGCCCTGCTCGGCCCCGGCCATCTTTCTGTTCAGAACTGAAGTCAGGCGGACGACAGGTGATTCTTCCATGGGGGGTGCAATAGCAGCAAAGGGGGACAGTCCCGCTTGCCTTGATTACGAGCTTGGAAAGTGGGGTATTGGGAGACGGAAATTTCTGGGATACTAACCTACCCGCCTTTTTCCATCTCCTGCCTCCCTTCTTCTCTTCCTCCTTCCGTTTTCAGATACAAGTCTGCCACACGGTTTTAGGAGGTATGTGAAGACACCAGCCAACAGCAGCACCTGCCACCTCGGAGGTTATCAGGCAGGTGGAAAGCAGCAGGCGGGGTTGGGAGACTGGACCCATCCGGATCATTTATGTCATTTATGTCACCATAACAAGAGCCAGTGCTGGACTGTTGGACACGGAGGTGCAGACACGCAGATATGCTCCAGCTTTGAGGACCTGGGGCAACAACTGTGCCCCGGCGGTGATTATGCTAGCCAGCTAGTTCCTGGTGTGTGTTTTGTTTCGTTTTAATGTGTTTTTTTATTTATTATTTTTGAGAGAGACAAACAGACTGAGTGTGAGCAGGGGAGTGGCAGAGAGAGAAGGAGACACAGAATCCGAAGCAGGCTCCAGCCTCTGGGCTGTCAGCACAGAGCCCGACACAGGGCTTGAACTCACAAACCGTGAGATCATGACCTGAGCCGAAGTTGGCTGCTTAACCGACTGAGTCACGTAGGCACCCCTTGGTACTTGGTTTTTAAATAATACTCCCCCTAAAAGTAAGAAGTTTCCTTGGAGAGATGGCTGATATTAGACGGAGCAGGAAAAGAACAAGATGAGCTTGGAATCAAATATCGTGCCAGAAAGAATGAATTGCTCAAATAAGGATGAGGATTTGTCAAAGGGACGTGGGCATGAGTTTGCAAGAGTTACTACTGACCCAAGCTGGAATCTCGAGGGAGTCAAAGTTAATGACAGTAAATGGAATATATCCCATTGGATAAAATAGTCGTCTAAGTGGCCATGTGGATAAATACATGAATACATGTATACATGCATACCCTTAATGTGTACAATACATGTATACATTCACACATACATGAATACGTCAGGAGAAGAAAACAATCTCTTCCTCCTAGTAAAAAGCCACCTAATAAATGTGATGTAACAATGTAATTAGAAAATCACCCTTTGGCACCCAACACAGTAATAATAATTCAGGGGAGAACCAGCATTGAGTGCTAAAGCTAGGGCTACAGAACGTGAGCTACCCTCTCCAGGGTACCTCTCCAGACAACACTGGGTAATGACAACGGAGGGCATAAGCGACTTTTCAGCGGAGGAGTTTGGCATGGGTAAGTCAGCAGCAGTGGGAAGAGCTTACGCCCCGGGCCGCCAGGTAAGATGAGTGAGAACACAGCACATCACTTCCGTGACATTCCAGCCAAGAGTGCGTGGCCCGGGTCTCACTGTGAGGAAACGTCAGACAAATCCAAAGTGAGGGGCAGCCTACAAAAATAACTCGCCTGTACTCTTCAAAGGTATCAAGGTCATGAAAGCCAAGGAAACTACTGCATACCGTAGGACCCTAGAGAGACAAGACAACCGGGTGCAGGCCATTGTTGGGGCAGCTGGTAAAATTCGAAGGGATCCCTGAGCAATGGGTGTACAGACATTCTCAATACCGTTCCAGGGGCTTTCATGTAAGTCTGAAAGGGTTTACAACAAATAACCAGTCCCTGTAACACAGGCTGACCAGCCTATGAAGACACTATTACAGTCAGAATTCTTCCTTTATTTGCTCCCACACCCGGTAAGCTTGTTCCTGCTGGTATTGATTCCACAGAAAGATTTTGTTGAAAAATGCAATATCCTGGAGGGTACTCAGAATTGGTGGGCTAATTTCTAGACTGACAGTTCTTCCTTTTACTAACAAAAGGGAGCTGAGATCACAAGCAGCTTGACCTCAGCAATAAGTGTGTGATTTTTGCTTTGCATGTGACTTCTCATTCACCACTGGGCACAAAGGAAGGTACGCTTCTTCTCAAAGAACATCAGTGGCTCCTATTTGCCTACAGAATAAAGTCCAAACTGTCTTCCCAGCATCGGAGGCAGTAACATGACTCCTGGCCTTCGGTTAGAGGTTATAGTCTTGCTAAAGCCACCCGATCACACACTTTCCACCAAGCCCTGTGATATTCATATACACCTCTGCTTACCTGGTGCCTTTGTGAAGCTTCTCCAGTCTTGTGGCTCCTCCCCAGCCGGCCACTATTACTCTCTTCTCTTCACTTCCGGCTCAGTGCTTGTATGTCTGTTACAACACCTAGGTGGTTCTGGCGGCCCACGTGGCTATTTGTTTTCTGGTCTTTTCCGTGCACCAGATTATAGACTCCTGAAAGACGTCCTTAGTGCGTGATTCCATGGGCCCAGATCCCTGTATAGGGAAGCTGCTAGATAAGCAAATCCTTTCAGTAGGAATTTATTGAATATCTACTATATCCTAAGAAATACTCATTACAGTTTTCAGAATACAGTAGATGGTAAAATCCTACTGATTCTATCTTTCCATATCTAATAGATTCCATAAAAAAGGACTTTGGTCAAACACTCAAGGAAACAGGGAGATTTTTTTTTTTTATTTTCCTGCGTTTATTTATTTATTTTGAGAGAGAGAGAGAGAGACAGTGTGAGTGGGGGAGGGGCAGAGAGATGAGAGAGAGAATCCCAAGCAGGCTCCACATGTCATCTGCGGAGCCGGACACGGGGCTCGAACCCACAAACCGTGAGATCATGACCTGAGCTGAAACCAAGAGTCGGGTGCTTAACCGACTGAGTCGCTCAGGTGCCCCAGGGAGCTATTTTTAAACACACACACATACACACACACATTGGATGGGAGCCACACAAACTACTACAGTGAACTTTTTTTATTATTATTAAAGAGTTAGGGTTTTTTAGGCAGTTTTAAGTTCACAGCAAAATGGAGAGGAAAGAACAGAGATTTTCCATATACTCCCTCCCCGGCACATTCACAGCCTCCCCCACCACCAGCGTCCCCACCAGAGTGCTTCATTTGTTACAGCTGATGAACCTACTGTACATTGTCTCCCAAAGCCCATCGTTTGCTTTAGGGTTCTCTCTTGGTGTTGTGTGTGATATGGGTTTGGACAAACATATATGGGTAGCCATCCACCGTTAGAGTGTCATCCAGAGTAATTTCACTGCCCTAAAAATCCTCTGTGCTCTGTTCGTCTCCCTGCCCCCAACCCCTCGCAACCACTGATGCTTTCACTGGCTCCATAGTATTGCCTTGCAGGTTGTCGTGGAACTGAATAATAACGTGTTGCCACAGGTGAACTTTCGCTTCGGTAGACCAATAGAATGTCAAATGATTCGTAAGAGTCGTCACCTGTTTTAATGTTTATGGGGCACAAAATACGAAGGACATTGTTCATTTCCATATACGGTAAAACCTTGTCTTGGAAGCATAATTCGTTCTGGAAACATGCTTGTCACCCAGAGCACTTGTAGATCAAAGCAGATTTCCCCGTAAGAAATAATGGAAACTCAGACGATTTGTTCCACAACCGAGAAATATTCATATAAAAATGATCACAAGACTGTAATGTATTACAAAATAACAAAGAAAATACAAAATGTAAAGAGAAATAAATAAATTAACCTGTACTGACCTTTGGAAACCTTCATGGCTGGTGTGAGGGAGACAAGAGAGAGGAAGGTTATTGTGTAGGACAAGTTTCAGGATCACTAACGGAATCGCTGCTATCTATTGGTTCGATGGGATCTTCTTCCACACGGGGGCCATTGTATATGCTCACATGAATGTTGACTACCGTACAGTGTTAATAAACTCTTGTCATCCACTGTATTTAATGTAACTGGCAATAAGGCAGCAGAGGAAAGGGTCTCCATCTGCAGGCAGCCTGACCTAGAACAAAGCAAAGCATTCCTAAGCTCACTCTCGTCTAGAAAAGCAAAGGACTGTCCATAGGTGCACAGAAGTGACAAAACATACCCCAGTGTCAGTTGTGGGCACCTTCCAATGTTCTGAAAAATCACTGATTTCTGCCAAACACCACGCTTGTGACCGAGCATCCGAGCGTGGGAGACGATCACCCACAATCCCGCAGAGAGAGAGGAGAACCATTGCTCAGTTGCGATCATGTGATGTTTGGCATCGCGACATCGCTCACGTATCGAGTTAAAATCTATTAGAAATGTTTGCTCATCTCGTGGAACACTCATAGAACAAGTTACAATCCGAGGTTTTACTGCAATGTAGTTCTTCCCGTGTGTTTCCAGACTTACTATTAGTGACAAGGAAAGAGAGAGGCAGGAAAGGTGAACTTGGCGTTCTAGCCAACCCGAATCACTGATCCCGTCTGGCCTCACTAATACATCCTCTTTGGTTTTGATTCAGTAAGTCAGTATTTAAACTACAGCATGATCTCACTTCTATGAGGAATCTAAAATAGTTAAACTCGGAAGCAGAGAAGAATCGTGTTTGTTAGGGGTGGGGAGAAGGGGAAAATTTCAGTTACAGGAAAGGAGTAAGTTACGGCGATCTGCTATACAGCCTAATGCCCACAGGTAACAGTACTGTGATGCGTACTTAAGATTTGCTAAGACGGTAGATCTTAGGTTAAATATTCTTACTTAAAAAATAATAATAACAATAGAGGCAAGGGAAATTTTTCGGAGGTGATAGGTTTACAGCCTTGACGGCGGTGATGGTTTCACACGTGTGTTGTTATTTCCAAACTGATACATTAAATATGTACAGCTTTTATATGTCAGTCATACCACATAAAATGGGTTTTTGTTTTTTGTTTTTTTTTTTTTAGTGTCTCAGGGGCAGAATGTTCAAGAATAACTTACTTGAAGTATGTCTACAAATATTTCGGTTCCTGATGGAGGGATAAAGCCATCCAAAAAAAGCATCTGGGTTGTTTTCCCCCTTTTTTATTTGAAAACAATACAGCACCGTGAGATATTTCAGCTAAAACAGCCTTGGAAATACAAAAGCCACTTGCACAGGGAGAGAAACTTTTTTTTCTGTGGAAGTAGATTAGATCATAGTCTCCACATTCCAAGCTGCACGAGAAGAGGCAGTGCCTTGCGAGTTGTAAATGGCTCCTCCTCAGGGCTCCCACCAGGACTGCCCGAATTTGCCCTTTCAGGCCCTAAACATCCCTGACTGGGACCCAAAACACGTACACCTGGTGCCAAACCTCAGCCTGCAGTCAGTGGTATTTAAAAAAAAAAAAAAAAAGAATTTTTGAAGGATTTGTTTGAGGTTGAGATGGAATTTACATCAACGTTTTCTGTGCAAATGAGTAGCATAAATACTATTTACATTCAAGGGAATTTCACTAAAATAAAAAAAAAATCATCAAGAATTCGGAAACAAGGGCACCTGGGTGGCTCAGTTGGTTAAGCGGCCGACTTCAGCTCGGGTCATGATCTCACAGTCTGTGGGTTCGAGCCCTACATCGGGCTCTGTGCTGATGGCTCATCAGAGCCTGGAGCCTGCTTCAGATTCTGTGTCTTCCTCTCTCTCTGCCCTTCCCCTGCTCACGCTCTATCTCTATGTCTCTCAAAAATAAATAAACATTTAAAAATTAAAAAAAAAAAAAGAATTCGGAAACACATAGTCTTCGCAAGCCATACTGTGAAATTGAATTGTAAGGGAAGGCGAGCGAGAGAGTTACGGTCGAGTCTTGGCCGTGCGAGGGGCAGCCTCTCGAGGCCACACTTCAAGGTGTGCACTTGAAAAGACCACGCCTGCATTTTCTCTGAGACCTTGCTACTTGGGAGTGGCCCACGGGCTGGCAGCGTCTGCATTCCCTGGGAGCCCCAGACTCCACCCCGACCCATGAATCGAATCATTGATGAGCAGCTGGTGAGTTACCAAGCTCCTAGGAGTTTGGAAAACAATGCTCTATCCTGCATGAGGTTTTGCTCTACTCATTAAGAAAAAGGTTTTTTTTAATATTTATTTATTTTTGAGAGAGATAGCACGAGCAGGGGAGGGGCAGAGAGAGAGAGGGAGACACAGAATCCGAAGCAGGCTCCAGGCTCTGAGCCGGTAGTACAGAGCCTGAGGCGGGGCTCGAACTCAGGAATCATGAGGTCATGCCCTGAGCTGAAGTCAGACACCCAACTGAGTGAGCCGCCCAGGAACCCCCGTACTCGTTTTTAACACAAGTGTGGGTGGAGGGGCACCTGGGTGGCTCAGTCGGTTAAGCGTCCAATTTTGATTTCAGTTCAGGTCTCAATCTCATAGTTCGTCGGATCGAGCCCTGCATCGGGCTCTGTGCTGACAGTGCAGAGCCTGCTGGAAGCTCTCTCTCTTTCCCCCTCTCTCTGGCGCTCCCCTGCATGAGTGTACACACTCTCTCTCTCTGTCTAAATAAATAAAGAAACATTGAGAATAACAATATAATAAGACGAGAGCGTGGTTCACGGAGGATTTACAGTGTTCTCAGCAACCTCGAACACGCAGAAGAGCAGGAAATCTCGCTGTTCCCCTCGCAGATGCTTTTGGACTGGTGAGGGACGCATTAACTCTTTCCGCAAATGCATGTCCAGGTCCTCTCGATGTGGGAGAGCGTCCAGCTCCTAGCTTATCTTTGTTCCTCTCCTGCTGGTCCTCAACGGAGCCCCGCTAACGTAATGTGGACAGCCGGGTCCGGCTGGCTGCGCTGACCCCTGGCCCCAGCCGACGATAGCTCAGGTTGCACCCCAATTCGGCGTCCTTCAGCAGCGGGCGTCCCGGGGGGGATTTCGACCCCGAGCCGCCAACACAAAATCACAGCGGTCGCAGAGCAACCGTTATCTAAAAGTACAGTCTTTCTACTTGACACACTACAGCCCTACACACAGCTCCTCCTGCAAGCGAGTCTTCAGTGCGATTCTTCAAGTAGCGTCTTCCAGGTTGTTATGCAGGGAAGGAGAGAGAATTTCTCTTCCTTTCGTACAAAGATCACAAAAAATTGTAACACAAAGAGGCCCTCTCCCGTCCCAGAGATCTAATTATAACTGTTTTCTTATTCACAGTGCGCTTCCTCTGAAATAATGAGCTTTTCAATACAAAGAGCCCCAAAATGGTGGCTGATGAATTAATTCACTAGAGGAGAAAGCTCAGAAAGACAGAAGTGCGAGTAAACAGGACGCCAGTCCCCGAGGCTCAGAGAGGTAGGTGTGTCATCCATTGCTAAGAATCACAGGGACAAATTGCTTGGGAAACTACTAATGACATTTCTGTTTCTTTATCACGGGTAAACCCGATGTTTCCACTACTGGTCCTGAACGGAACACAGGCAGGGTGGCCAGTCCCCCCGTGTTACACTAGAGTATTGACCATGGGCTTGGTAGCACCATCACCCAAACCATTTCTAGCCCCAATGCTCCCAAAGTCAAGAGAAAGCCCCTGGTGTCATCTGAATGTGCAAAAATGGCTCGCGGTGTCAGCTAACCATGACCTCGAGGCCTGTCCACATGGCCAGCTGCTTCGGGTGTTCCCGAAGTTTCCAGAGATAAGAATTTAGGAACACCGCGGATGCAGGGAAGGGCTTTCTGATTATCACCAAGGTCTGTACTTAACAACCCTGGCGAAGCCTCAAACTGTAGCCCATGAATATAGACTTCCAGTTCCAGCTCAGGCTGAATTTTCCTCATATGTATGCCATTTTATTTTTATTTTAGTTTAGTGTAGTATTTTATTTTATTTTATTTCATTTTACTTTATTTTATTTTATTTTAGAGAAAAGGAGAGAGCATGTGCCAGCAGGGGAGAAGGGTAGAGAGAGAAAGCAAGAATCTCAAGGAGGCTCCCCACTCAAGTATGGAAACAACACGGGGCTCAATCACACGACCCTGGGATCCTGACCCGAGCTGACATCAAGAGTCGGACGCTCAACTAAGCCACCCAGGTGCCTTGATTTTATTTTTTTTGTTTTTTAAAATTGCCTCCCTTCTGACTCGGGGTGGGGAAGGCTTCCCCAAAGCCTCTGCTGCTGGGCGCTCTGCCTTGCAGGCTGCCCCTGGCCCTTCCTTCAAGCACCCCCTCAGTGCAGGTGCAGCTGCAATCGGATGGACCCCAGAGGGCCCTTCACAGAGATCTCTTCCCTCTGGGTCTGGCTGTACTTGCTATGTAAGACTCGGGTTCCAGAAACTGTCTCCTACCACCAGCTTCTGGCTGGTTTGTGTGTTGCCCCCAATTTAAAGTACACACAAGCACCCAGGGGCTGCATTTCGGGCGGGTCAGGAGGCACCGAGGGCACGGGACGGTCGGCAGTGCCCTTGGCACCCCCTCACTCTCAGATTCGTTCCCGACTGCAGGCTGGAGCCTTCTGCTGGCCGTGGTCATTCCCGAGCTGCAGGTGCGTGCGAGGCTCAGCTAGAGCTGGCCGCAGTAATCGGGGCTGGTCCTCTGGGGACGGGGGACTGGGCCGGGAGGGGTGGGCGGGGGCGAGGAGGGTGCGGTTGTCACCCCGGGGAGAGACTTACACCTCCCCCTGACACCCCGGTTGAGGTATCGGGTAACCGCGGCAGCTGTCCAGGGACGGCAGGGACCGAATGCATTGCACCTGTGTGCAACACACTTCATTACCAATACCCGCGTGGTCATTAAGGACGAAGCATTGATAAAATAGAGCTGCACAGGGGAGAACGCCCCTCCAGGCGATGTGGAGAGTTTTATATCATTTGGGGTGATGAGACACTGGTGGCCAACACAGGGGCCTCCCGGAGAAAGTTCCTGATGCTCTCATGGGGTCAGAATCATCAGTTGTTTCTGAGCTTACTTTATCTGACGATGTTTTTTTCTAAGCCCACCGTTTCCCCGTTGGTTGCTTCGGAGGCTGCTCCCATTCGCTGGCCGGTTGGCTGGATGGCTTTTCATTTACTTAACGTCCCGTCTCTCTACCTGGCTTTCCTCTGCAAGGAGACAGTCAAAGCCCTGGTCATCTGGACAAGTTGCCGATAAGGCGTGCCCTTGAGAATCGGTTTTCAGGGTTTCGACACCGCGGTCCTGACATCCGTCAATCCGAGCTTCCGCAGGGCAGCTCAGGACTGGTGGCCAAGGTTGCTCCTTTTCCAGAAACTCTGCGAGTCTGCCTGATACAAAGACAAGAGACAATGACAGTGCTGGTCAGGAGATGGCAGGGCACCGTGAGACCCGCGGGGACATGGATGAGGCCGAGGAGCAGCCTCCCCCTCTGCGGGCCTCCTGTGCACGCCAGCTCCGGGCCCTCGTCTGCCAGTGAGGTGCACCTGCTGTGCACACGGGCCTGGAAGGGCAGGCACTCTACTTGGGGAACGCAACTCGCATCTTCCCGGGAAGCCTCCCTCCCTCTTCCTCTTCTGGCCGGGGGCGAGTGGGTACAGGGGCAGGGGCAGGGGGCACAGAGCGAGCCCGGAGCATGTCGGGCTTCCAGATCCCTGGCATGCAGGGCGTCCCCGCGATCTTCCCCTCGGGAAGCAAAGAGTGCAGTTCGTCCTTGCAAAGAGGCAAAGAAAAGCCCGCCACCGAGGCCAGGCATCAGCGGCGTGAGAGGTGGTTTCCTCCCGGCAAAAACTAGACCTCGCTGACAAATTGTTTAAGTGATTGATTTTAACTTTCCCCCTCTTTGCAGCAAGAGGGCAGGTCTGCGAAGTTTCCAGTCAAAATGGCTCATGAATGGGTAATCACAACAACGCTAACAGTCTTTTGATTTCCTGACAGATCTGTGGGACTCGTGAATTTTGCATGATTGATGGCTGTTGACTGACAATGGGTTTTATGGAATAATGACTAGAGTCCCAGACGGCAAACGGCTGAATGCACAAACGAAACACCCTACCCAAGAGGTGTACACAAGTCATGACGAAAGAGCCAAGCTTTCACAACCATGCCAAACAGACCCAGCTGTGAAGAGGCTGTGGCGAGTCCGTGAGCCACCGAGCTGCCCAGGACAGTCCTCCTTCTCGTTCTGTGCCAGCCCGCGACACGCCCAGCCTCCGGGTGGGAGCGCCGTGGCCTCGTCTCCAGCGCTCTCTCCACGGGAAGCTCGTAACCGTGGTAAGTGACCGCAGGGATGGCCAGGAAGCCCGGCCTGTGTTCAGACCGCGCTGAATTACGTGCTGGGGAAAATATTCAGGCCCATTAATAACCTCGGTGGAAACCAAAACCCCGTGTACTTCTAAGACACCTCCGTTAGCAGGAGAAGGAAAACGGGTGAAAGAGTGCCTGATGCACACGTCACTCCGCAAACGGACTCAGCCCCACGTCTGCATATTTGGACGCAAGGTCACTCGTGAGTCACACTGGACTCCGTTGACACACACGGTGAGTTCTGTCATATGTGGGAGCCTAGTTGAGCTTGGCCCAGGTTAGGGGCTGGGGGGAAGGCGCTGGCCCAGAACTGAACTCCCCTCCCCCCAGGAGTCTGGAGCGGGTAGGAGCTGTGAGTCCATTCTGTGGGCAGAGGGTGGGACGCTAGGGGCACGGCCCCCCGGAGCAGGCCGAGTGGCGGACGACCGTAAAGCCCGAGCAGGGCACCCTGCAGGGACCCCTGCGGAAAGCAGAGGGCCCGGGCCGCCGCAGACAGACGCCATCAGCAATAACGCTGGGACCGAGGAGACCCCGCAGCTCTTCGAGTGCGCCGCACGTGCTCAAAGGGCTTCAAACCTGCCCTCGACCGTCCTCCGAATGGCCTTTGCCACCGTCATTGTTACCACCCTCTTCAGAGACCCGAGGACGGGCCTTGGTGGTCTAGAGCTACTTGCCAAAGACTCAAACCCAGGCCCGTCTGGATCAGGACCAGAGCCAGGGACGTCCCCCGAGACCGAGCTCCTCACTGCTGACCGGGGGAGCCCGGGGCACGCAGGGCCTCAGGACAGGGGCGCCAGCAGCAGGCCAGGCCCTACACTGGCGCGTGCCAACAAGACAGGACAGCTGCCCCCAGGACCAGGACAGCAGGATGAGCGGGTGCGGAGAGTCCGGCCTACCCCCAGCGACCCCAAGAACCCGGGGCCAGGCACAGGTCTCCAGGAGGGAAGCCCGGACAGGGCCAGAGCAGGGCGGGGCTGAGCACCACTCCACACCTCCCCCCTACCACGGGGGAAGCGCCTCCTTGCCAGGGCAGGACCTTCCAATCGGTCACTCCGATTGGATGGTTTCTAACAAGTCTTCGAGTCCTCATCTCAAAAGCAAGAATTCTCTGCTGCGAATGTATTAAAAATGTATACAAAGCAGGTCTTGAGACTATCTACCATCTCTAACGGCTGGTTGCTTAAAATGGACTTTGAGGGGGGCCCGGGGGGCTCAGCTAGTTGAGCATCTGACTCGTGACTTCAGCTCAGGTCACGGTCTTCTGGGTCATGGGTTCGAGCCCCATGTTGGGCTCTGTGCTGACAGCGTGGACCCTGCTTAAGATTCTCTGTCCCCCTCTGTCTGCCCTCCACTACTCCTGCGCACTCTCTCTCTCTCTCTCTCTCTCTCACACACACACACACACAATAAATAAACCTAAAAAAACCCAACTTCGAGATCACTCAGGGTCTCGGTCCTCCGCAGGAAGAGTGTGGCTCTCTCTCCACCGGAGGGAAGGTGGCGGCTAGGACGGATTCATGAGCGGGGCGGACACATGCACAACTGCCCGTAGTTGCTGCGGGAGGCGGACGAGGGCTGGGCGAGGGCTGGGACCCCGGGAGGGGCCGCGTCGCCAGCCGCCGAGCTCATCTGGGAGATGCGGAGTCGCGCCCAGGCCAAGCCGTAAGTGCCCGCGAGTATCGGCTGGCAGGCCGTCCTCTGGACCTCAGTCTAGTTCGGTCTCTGCTGCGGAACCGAGTCTCCTCCCCGACAGGTCGGAGCCACAGAGGGTCCCTCGGCTCTCCCGAGCTCGTGTGTGTGTCGGGGCAGAGAGGAAGAATGGCGTCGTGGATGCTCAGAAGCCGCAGAAGATGCTTTCCCGACCCGGGAGGCAGGCAGGCGTTGTCGTCGGAGCCACGACCTCTGTGCGGGAAGTGGGGGGTGTCTGTGGGGGGTGTCCGGAGCTCTCTGCTCCAAGGATCCTCCTGACGTGACAGTTGGACCCCAGGAACAAAATCGACAGCTCCAGCCAGAGGGCCCGGAGAACCCCGAAATGCAAAAGCCCCTCCGGAGGCACTGAGGCCCCAGCGAGGCGGGCGGTGCTCAGAGGGCTGTGGTCACACTGGGCTGTGCAGCGGGTGCCACGGAGCCGCGGAGCCACCGACGCAGAGCTGCCAGGAGGCGGGAGGGACCCAGAGCAGCAGCGACAGCGGCAGGACAGAAGGAGCAGGAGGCCTGCAGGCTGGGAGCCGAGCGCAGGGGACCGGCTGTGCCCTGCCAGCCACTGTCCGCCTGCGGCTCCGGCAAGCGGCTTACCTCGCGGCACCTTGGGGAGACGGAGTGGCATTCCCCGCCTCCCAGGCTCGGAGGACTATCAAGGCTCCGCAGCTGAATGACTTAGACACCTCCTTCCTGAGCAGAGGAGGACGTCAGCACCCCCACAGCCAGCGCCCGGCCGGGTCACGTTGCTCGAGCAGTGTTTCCCAAACTGCGTTCCGTGGAACCCCAGAACCGAGGTTATCAGATGTTGTGCAAAAAACAAGGGTTGGTGCCCAGCTACCCTTGGAACTTGCTGAGTAAATCAAAGCTGAACAGAAATCTCTACTGCAGGTCTTCTCAGAGCCTTTAACCTGCCTCCCCAGCATGGCCACCAGCCCTGCCCGTGTCTCCCCTCCCCTGCGTCATCTCAGCTGCCCCCACGAGACCTCCCTCGTGGCACCACTGTCAGGTCACATCGCTGTCCTGCCCACAAGCTCCAGAGGCCCCCAGACTCACGGAGGAAGAAGGTCCCTCAGTGCCCAGGAGGCGCCTCTTTCCTGACGACCTTACCCCCTGCTCCCTTCCATGGGCCCGGCCCGGCCCAGGGCTCAGCTCCAGGGCCCCGTCTGGGCTGTGCTCCTCAGGGGCCGGCTCGCCTCCTCCCTCCTGTGTTAATCCAGTGCCCTCCTCCCACGCAGACCATCCCCCACGCCCTTCCAGACTGCAGCCCGGCCCCTGCCCGGCACCGAGGAGCCACCCGCCCCTGCCCGGCTCTGTCTTCGGCGTCCCTATCCCCTCCTCATGTCCTCCTCTATTTCCCACTTTGCCTCTTTACCCTCCGCCTACCCCGAATACCATCTCCTTGAGCGCGGGGGTCTTTGCCTAGAACGGGGCCGAGGATATGTGGGAGCCTCGACCAACTTGCGTTGAACTTATCAGTGACCTTCTGCTAAAAGTAGTTAGCCTGGAGCGTTTCTCCCCGAGTCATCGGAAAATTGGTTTTATCGTTCAACAGCTATTGAGTGCCTGCCTTGCGCCCGGTAGTGTTTTAAGATACAGAAGGTGGACCCATCCCTCACCGAGACCATGTACGACTTTGTGAGAAGCATCACCGCAAACGCATTTCTCTTCTAAGGAGGATGAGTGACGCGCCTGGGGAGCTCAGTGGGTTCAGCGTCAGACTTCAGCTCAGGTCATGATCTCGAAGTTCATGAGTTCGAGCCCCGAGTCAGGCTCTGGGCTGACAGCTCGGAGTCTGGAGCCTGCTTCGGATTCCGTGTCTCTTGCTCTCTGCCCCTCCCCCGCTCGTATTCGGTCTTTCTCTCAAAAATAAAAGTAAATATAAAAAAAATTTATAAGAAGGATGATCAGTCCATCCACCGCCCTTCCTCCTTGGGGCTGGGATTAAACAGGGCGTGATCAGACTCTAGGAGCCTCCACAGGGCCACAGGTGTGAGTATCTCATCCAAAGTCTTAGAACGTGAAACTGGAGCCCACCGTAGGGTCCTGAAACAGGAGGCCAATGAACTCCCAGCACAAGAGGTGGGCAGGTGCCAGGAGCCAAGACAAAGTCAAAACAGAGGCCCAGAAGAATGTGGGTGCAGACAGGTCGGGGGACGAATTACACATACGGGGTGGGCACGGAGGAAAGGGCCACAATAGGATGCAGCCACAAAGACAAAAGAGGGACATAAAATAAGAGACTCAGAACCAGGCGTGGTGCACAAACCAACACCAAAGGGAGAACAATGTTGGGGACGTGAGCAAATCCAGTCTCTGAAGGCAAGAGATTTTCCTGTTTCTCAAGCCACACCCCTTGGGAGAGAAGTCATGAGCACTATTAGGTGGCTTCCTAATAGAGACGTTCGAGAATTAATGAGATAGCCAGTCTGAAACATTTCCATCTTGAGGGTGGGAGTCATGCCTTTGTTATGTGCCGAGCTATATTTAATCAATATTTATTCGGGCATTATCAACTGTAAGCACAATAAGAGAAAAAAAAAGTGTCATGTAAATATAAAGTCTTATGATAGCTAGCAAATTGGATGCGTAAGCTGATTAATTTGAAATCTGTTTGGATATCCTTTGGATTCTATTGCCAAGTTCCTGGATGTTCAGTTTGAACTGGTGACTTTCAAAATTGATGCTGAGGGCAAGAGACAGTGCTAATTAGTGCATGAGCTCTTCACGTCTGAAAATCTGGGAAGGAGTCCTTCTTGGGTCAAAAGTGAAAATGAGCTTGGTTCTCTCACTCTGATCCCTGTTGACATTGTCGTCATCACAAAACTATCATATTATTTGGCATAGCCAGCGGGCCGTGTCAAGAGAGCCTCAAAGCCACGGCTGCAGGGCATGGTGGCAGAAGCCAAGGCTGCAGGGCATGGTGGCAGATCCAGGCCACACCGGAGCAGGTAGGGAAGTTTCCAGACGGCAGTCTCCACGCTCCAGAAATGGCACAGGCCAGTGGCTCTAGCCCTTCGATTTCGCGTGCAGTAAATGCATCCGGGCTGATTTTAAAAGGGGGAGGGGCGAGGGATTAATGATGCATAGCCAATCTAAAAGATAGTGTTAGCTACTTTATTTCACTACTTGTGTTTCATTTCATTGATTGTGCCCTATAATCTTAAGTCACATAAGCATATAAAATGATGCAATATAGCAGAACATAAGCCTTTACACAACAAAGTGCCTCATGGCACAGCCCGTCACCTCCAAGCTGGCCTGCGTGCTCCTGCAAGCACAGGGCGTGATTGAAAGGTCTGGCACCGTTCCCCGTCTCCGCAGTCACGCGCCGGTGTCCTGAGAGCGGAATTCAGGGCCTGGGAGGGGGGCGGGGCTCAGGGCTGGACCCGGGCGGGTCATAAGGAAGGGCCACGGGCTCTGTCCTTCCTTCGTGCATTCGCTCATCCATCAAACACGTGAACGGTGCTCTGGGAAATCAGCAGGACTCCGGGATGCTAAGCCGCGGGCTGCAATCAATGCAAATAGACCAAGGGCTGAAGTGAACCCGAGAGACCGGCGAGGCGATCCCTGGCCCCACAAGAGGACAGAGAAGTGCTTGACCCCACGGGCGGTGGGCAGCACGCACGTCCCTCCGAGGTGGGAGGAGACGGAGACACCAGGCTGTCCGGCTGACTTCCAAGATCCATCGGGATTGACAATCGACGAGGGACCCAGCGGTGTGTCACAGCCATCACGCAGCCCTTGGTTGCTGGCACTGTGAAATGTGGCACCAACCGCTGCCGGGGGCGTAGACCTGGATTGAGCTGAAAAGCACGGTAGGGACACGGTGTCAGGAGCCGGGCAGGCCCGCACAGACTGTGCCTAACTCAGGGCGTGCCGCTCCTTTGCGTCCATCCCTTCAAAGGGTTTCTCGTGGGGTCCTACCCCCGGGTCCTAAGGGACAGTGTTACGTGCCTTCCACATGCTTCAAGACCCCGGCGCCCTGGCAACCCCCTCCCTCGTTTGTTACAACCCAGTGAGCTTGGGCTCCACGACCGGGTCTCCCGGCCAGGCTGACCGTCGGTCAGAAGCCTGCTGGCCGCCCCTCCCACCCCACCCTCCAAGCGTCCACGTCCCTGAGAATCATCAATCGGCTTTCTGGGACACCTAATGACTTCATCAATAACGTTTACCAGTTCCGAAGGTCACCGGAGAAAGGAAGGCCGTGGGAAGCGCCCCGGCGCGGGAGGCGCCGCGTGGGGCCGGCATGAAGGGTCACCACTCCGTTCTCCACGTCCCTAATTGGCACCTCGGGATCAGTATTAATTGAGCTGCAACAGGAAGACGAGTGGCTGGCGGCGGGAGCGCAGGACACCGTGCTGTCCGCTGCCTGTGTACGGCCACCGTCAACACCCTCGGAGCGATAATTCCATTTTATGTCTTTCACATTTAATAGCAAATTCGCCATTTAATCTTTAAGACAGAAGTTACTTATTCTCCATCTACCTCGCCTGGCGCTGCTATCATCTCTCGCCACTCACCCCGGCCGGTGGCGGGCAGCCCATCACGCTCCCAAATCAGGCCCATTTTTTCATTAGCGCATATCCTTCCCGAGGTGGCCTCCTTTACAGATGGCTGACCAGCAATCAACACTAGTTTGTTTCAATCAGAACGGCACCCGTAACTTCTCATTTAAAAACTGCTCCTGCAGAAGCACATTAGCGGGAGGCAGAGCTGGAGGGGGGGGGCGGTGATTGTAACAATGGGTTGGGTTTTTTTTCTCCCTTAAGAAAAAATGCAGCTGAAATCCAAAGGAAAAAAAAAAATAAGAAACATTGCAGATGCGTTTGCAGATCACTCCATGGACCTCAATGCAGATTTAAGTCTGTCCTAATTGCTCATGTGCCTAGTGTCCCCTCTGAGTTAGGAAGGGAATTAATAAATCCTATTTTCAACCTTGGAACCAGAAGCGGGGTGGGGGGGCCGGGGTGAGTCCCTTATCTTGACCCCTGGACCCAGGAACCATTTGCATAGCTCAAAACATACACATAATTCTATGCAAAAATATAAATTTTGAACATTAATTTCATTACCTTTCACCTCTTGGGAGAGTTTTTGGTAACAGGGTAGCCAAGGCCGTATCATCGTTCTTTCCCAGAGAGAGGGAGGGAGAGGGCGGAATTCGGGAAAGGCCACAGGCGAGGTGCTGGGAAAAGTGGGCGAGCAGGTTCAGACGCCCCCCTCCCCAGCTGGGCTGTCACTCTGACCCCCGGCCGTCCTTTGTGAGCCAGCTGGGTCTTACCCGTGACCCCGCTGCACCGAGGTTAAGCATGAACACTTTTCAAAGGCTAGTTCATCCACGCTGGGAAATGCTGACTTCAATAGCAGGAGGCTTTAAAATGATTTTCTTATCTTGCTCATCCTTCCTGTATTTCACTTGGGTAAATGCAGCACGGCCACGCAGACACTCAGAAATCACATTTGTCATGAAGTGAAAGGGACAACTTAACATTCGATCCCTGGTGAGTCAATGCCATTGCTTAACAGGGAGGGCGATGAGAATGTATCAGTGTGTTCACAAGGTGTGGCTCGCTGAAATTTAACGCTGGGGTCTTCGTGTATTTATTCTTTACGAGCTGGAGTTGGGCATGCTCCCTAATTCCTATTCCTGAAAAATGAAGCCGCAAGTTGTTTTGAATGTATAGTAATCACCAGATCTCAGGAGCTGTCCCTCGAAGTGACTACTGCTTCCTTCCAAGTAGGCTTATTGGCAGGTTTTAACACTGTTGTCTTTCTCAGAATATAATTGGAATTCCTATTTTGGAACTGCCCGTGTGAGTAAGTCCAAGATGTGTGGAATTGCAGAGTTGAAAATGCTTAGATGAAGTCGTCCAAACCCGGGGATGACTGAGTTTGAAGTCACTGCAGAGCCGGGTCAAGGTGAGTGCTGGCCATAGGCAGGCATGCCGCGGGCCCCAATTCCCCGAGGCTGGGGCAGGGGGAGCTGGAGGGGGCGCGGGGCGGAGCCAGAGCCGCAAGGGCAGTCGTCAGGCAGAGCGCTTGGCTTTGTTTTTAACAACCAAGATTTGGACATTTTGAAGGAAAAGAGAGAAAAAAAGTAGCACCAATAAACGCGCACATTTTTGCCCCATGCACTGAATTAGGCTCTTTTAAACCGTAAGAGGAGTCAAACGTTTTTCCTGTGTTTTCCTGAAACTATTGATCTTTCAGAAGAAATGTTTTATAAATAACTCGTCAGTCCCCTAGGCTCCAGCTTCACACAATCTAGTGCTTTGGATCTACCCATGTGGAAGGCATGCATAAAATCGGAGAAAAAAATAGAACGAGAACGAGAAGAGAATAAATATCGCAATGTCTGCCGTTGTACATTTGCTGAGACACGGAGCTGCCCGAACTCTTCCCTCAGCAATGTCAGTTCAGGCCGGTCCCGGGGTCCCGACCATGGGCTGCAAGGTCCGTGGCACCTGTGAGGCACCCAGGAAACCAGCAGCAGGGGTTCAACCAGCGCCTCGGGTCCCCCACATCTGGACTCGGCACGCCGCGGCTACCTACCTACGGCCGGTACTTTTTCAGTGTGCACGAGCCCATCTTTTGCAGACAGAGAGCCAAAAAGGATGAGGGACAGAAGGATGAGATGTCCTTCTTCTTATTTTTAATAATTATCCATAGATGGTGCCTGACTTTTGTCAAAAGTCCAAAGGATCCCTCCTCCTTGGGACATCCAAAGGGACTTGACTCGTCACAGAGTCTGAAGGCAGTTCCTACAAGAAGAAAGAATATTTCAGTTCCGAGTCAACATTCTATTGAAAACCTACCAAGCAGAGAAATTCTTCCACCGATGTGAGAAAACCAAAGCCTGCCCACAGTCCCCCAGCTGGTAGGTGGCAGAGCTGGAATTGGAACCTAGGTCCTCGGCTGGGGCTGTTCTAGCAAATTCTTGCAGTCTTCGCACATATCCAAGTGATTGCTTCGGAAAGAACGACCTCTATGGGGGATGTGGGTTCCGTTGTTGATTAACTAATCTGTCACTTATGTCTAAGGCAGAGGAAAACCTAATGTGGAGTTAGGACGTGGCCTTCACCTTCCAGAAGCTGCCCTGGTTTCCCACCCCGATGGCGCTTCTGCATGGAGAAGATGAATGTCTGTGAACTTACCCGTGGTCTCGAGCACACAGCTAGAGGGAAGTTCACATTCCTACCCACACTAGATGCCTCATTTATTTCTTTAATAATTGTTTTAAGTTTATTTATTTTTTTCAGAGAGAGAGGTAGGGAGAGAAAGAGAGAGCATAAGCAGGGGAGGGGCAGAGAGAGAGGGAGACAGAGGTTCTAAAGCAGGACTCTGAGCTGATGGCAGAGCCCATGATGCGGGGCTCGAACTCATGAACCGTGAGATCATGACCTGAGCTGAAGCCAGATACTTAAGCAACTGAGCCGCCCAGGCGCCCCATATTTCTTCTTGGGTTACGCCAAGTCAACCCAAAATAAGCACTGCTTCCGAGGGGTGTGCACGAAGCCCAGCAGGAGCAGAAAGGGGGATACGCACGAGACAGGAGCTCCGAATGGACATTGCGGAGAAGCTTACGCCCCAGTTTCAAAAGGTCAGTAGGAGCCGGGAAGATGCAGGAAAGGCTGGGGCACCCTTCGGGGTGGAGACGCGTGTTGGAAGGAGAGGAGGCACACACGCGCCCAGGCTCAGGGAGCCCTAGAGGACAAGCGATGTGGTTGGGCTGGAGCAAAGCCGAGGCCAAGACAGAGCCGGGCCGGGCCGGAGGGGCACCTGGCAGCAGGAGGGGCACGCACGGAGCCGAGGGCCTGGCCGCACCTGCAAGAGGGCTCCTGATGCCTCTCCTTTGCTTCTGCCTGGTCCTCCCGCCTGAGTTTGCTTCCTCCGGGTCCCCTCCCACGCTTACTCTCCACTCACCTCTGCCCCATCAGCTTTCAGGATTCATTCAAGATCCTGATGCAACATCACCTGTTGTGTCCCTTCGAACCGACCTGGCTTCTTTTCTCCCCCAAATGTACCATCGTGTCCTCACCCACATGTCACTCAGCTGCATTGGTCACATCTGGTAGACCATGACCACTGCAGGACCACGGATCTCCCTCCCCCTCCCCCTTTGCCCCCTTCTCCTCCTCCTTCTCCTCCCCCTCCCCTTCCATATCTTCTCCTTTGTCATCTTGGTTTAGCATCGTGTACCATGAGAGACTGATAGCTAATAGACTTTTCATGAACGAATGAATGAATGAAACGTATCCTAACACTACAAAGAGCACTTGAAGACTTTCAGGCAGGAAGTAACAAGATCAGATTCGCCCCCTCTCCACCCCCCAAATCTGGGGAAGTGGGGAGGTCGGCTCATTTGTTCTTTCATTCCTAAATTAACCCATTGAACAAATATTTGTTGAGAATCGACTCTGCAGACCTCAGGGCTCAGCACAGCGATCCAACGACAGGCAAAACTGAAATCCTCCCTTCCCTGACCGAGTTCGTTAAACACTCAGGGAAAGAAACATTAGACAAAGAACCACGCCAACACCCAAAAAAGCGTGTGGCCTCTGCCCATTCAGACACAACAGGTGAACGTGGGCTAAGTATTTCTTAACGGTTCATTGAGTATCACCTAGGTACTGGGGATTATATTGGACATGGGCACTTAGCTTCCACAAAGCCTATTCTGACAACACATCACTGCCGTAAGCCCCACAGGATGCTGGCCTTACGGCTCGCTACATGCCATGCAATTTCCAAGACAGCACCGTTTCATTACAGGAAAAAGTCTGGGCAATCTTCTGGTTATTCTCCACGTTGTCAATATTTCTGGCCTGGAAAGCATTGAGGAAGAATTTCGGAACATCCAAGATGCAAATGAAACTGGACCTTCCCCTTCTTCTGGATCGTGTGTGGATCTGAAATCAGACAGAGTCCCTCACCCTCTTGGACTTGGTATCTTTTCTCAGACTTTTCCTAAACAACGTACCCACATACCAGTGTGAACAGAATCCCATGGCCGTCAAAATTCATTAGGAATCGTATGCCACTGGGAAATGTCAAAGTCAACTGTGCGTCTGATCTCTGTTACAACGCTTTTTGAGTGTCAGAAAAAGTGAACGTGGGCTAAGAATGTGCACCAAGTAGAAGCAGGGACGAGCGTCCATCTGACGGTGCTTTTTACATCCTCGTGTAACTTTTTACAGATACAATTTGGAACGAAACAACCCCAACCTCCTTTACAAGGAGTTCTGAAATTGAGGAAGTGCGATGCCTCCCAAGAACAGGGGGTGCGGGGGGCAGGAAGCTGAGGACCTGCTCCGAGTCTGACCCTGACACCTCCTTGCAGTCTGACCTTGAGCAAATCGCCCATTCACCGCGTGCCTCGCTCTCACCCAATCTGTAAATCTGAGCTTGGCGATGACCCTTAGTTACCTCATGGGTAAGCTGTGAAAAGAAATGAGATAACACTTCCGCACTGACAGGGAAACCTGGAGAGCACGCAGAAATGGCGAAAATGATTAAGAAGAAGCTGGGTTCCTTGAGCAAAGGCTAAAAGACACTCGAGATAATTTAGACTAAAAGAGAGAACGCCAAGGAATGACTTAATTGTGGTCTTCAATCTATCGTGGTATTTTTATGTGGATCTCGGTCTCTTTCTCTTTCTCTTGCTGGCATACGCCCTCCCCCTCTCCCGGCCTCAGCAAATGAGAAACGCTGTCCTTACCTATCACTCACCCCCTCCCAAGTCAACCAAACTATTAGCCTCGTGACTTTGCGGGACCCTGCATTGAGGTTACCTACTGGAAAGTTGCCCTTTTCTCCCACCTTAAACTCCCTTCCACCTCTCGCATGTCTGCTGACATTGATCTGAAAATCCCCAACCTTGTCTCCAATTTCCTGGCTCCTGGGCCACCTGGAATTGTTAGAATAAAATACAGAATCGTGCAAAGTTGTCAGACGACAAAATTCGCGTTAACCTAAAAGCAATCCTTGTATACTCGTCTTTACCCACTCCCGTGGCGGCTCCTTCAGCAATGGCCTGACTTGAATTTGACTGAAAGTACTCAGACTATTAAGGCCACCGGTATATAGAAAGGAACCCAGAGAGGGGGAGGCCTCGGAAAAACAGTGTGAAATGCTAACGTAGTCATCACCTGACCAACTCACTCTAAAAACAGGACGAGGATGAAAGATGTTGAACCCAGACCCTTGGACAAACCGTTATTATTTAGATCCAACTCCCTGAGCTCTGCAAAAAATACAAGAAGCCCGCCACGAGCAAAAGAGATGGGAGAAAATGTAGCAACTCTACTCGACAGGCTAGAATTCAGTTTAGCATCCAGCTGTTTAAGGAATGCAGTCATGAAGACAATGACATCTTTCAATAAGCCAACAAAAAATATTCTCCTTCCCTGTCACTCAGCACCCACCACACCAACTGGAGCCCTAAACAGACAGGTAGACAAAGAGGAAGATTAGGCTGCTTCGCATTCCTCATAATGAGAACCACTGGTCACACTGGAGAGGCTTCTATCTCTTTATTATCATAGAGTTGCCAGCCGAGCAAAGCAAGCCATTCTTCCTAGTCATTGTCGTTCGTCAGTCATCAATTATTATTAGAAGCCCAGTGAAAGCTGACTGGCACCTGCACCGACATCAAAACTTGGCCCTCCCCTGCTTATTCATCAGTGGTGTCGAGGATGGAACATAGCAGTTTTAGCAGGAAGGAATCGGTGAGTCGGGCCTTTGATTCGGAATCATAAATCCAGGTTCTTCAAACTGCTACCTCCGCACAGAGCGAATCAGTGTTTCTCCAACTTCCGTGTGTTTGGGACCGACACGCTCTGGTCAAAATGCATATTGCCAGCCCCCCCTTCTGAATTATTAACCGGTACCCACGGCGTTCCGCGTCGCAGAGAAACAGCGCAGCGAGCACTCATCCTGCGGCCGCTTCCTGCTCCTTCAGGGATGTGCTCAAGAAGAGCCGGGGGGTCCCATGCGCAGGAGGGGGACCAGGTGGAGGAACAGATATTGGTTCAGTGATTAAGGCCCCCAAACTCTATTTTTCTAAGAAATACGCTCAGCAGCGTGTTTCATTGAGTCGTAGAGATTCCTGCGTTCGCCCGGTTCCTTCATCACTCAAAGCCCTCATGGGCGTCTCTAGAATAAGACCTTGATACCATCATTTCAATGCTTCTGCACCTTACAAGTAGTTTTTGAATAAGTCCACGTTGCCAGAGCACTCTTGAGACCGTCAGATCAACGCCGAGGCGGAATGATGGCTGCATTTCCTAGTCTAGAAGATCGGCCCAAATTCATTTTTGTATCTCACAAGGAAGCACGACCATCAACTAAGAAGCACAATCCAAATGAAAGCGATCCCACGGCGAAGTCTCAAGTTCACGCATGTGACTCACTTTGGTGGTGGGGGGGCCATTTTTAAAGGACATGTGATGGCTACCCTTTCAGGATTATTTCTGACAGGAATGGGTTAATCTTGTCACCTTTTCTGTTCTTGTTACAGTGGCTGGGTTGTCAAGGAGGTGGATAAACATGGTGCCATTTTCCAGTTTGTTTCACTGTCAAGAGAGTAGGCCAATTTCATATCATTTGCTGCTTTCATTACTGTCTCAAGATTGTCACAAGAATTGATAAATTTCAGACTGTTTTTCTTGTCCTCATTACAATCTTAAGGTTGTCATGAGAATAAATTGATTTCGTGCCATTTTTTGTCCTCATTACAGTCTTTGTCATGAGAATGGCTTCATTTGGAACCATTTTTGTTCCTGCAGCCATTTTCATCATGAGAGAAGAGATTCTTCAATGGAAAGGAAGAGACACCACCTTCCATGCTGATCTTCAAGCAGCGAGTCCTACCGCACATCTCGGGGAGGAGGGGGGCGGCAAAGGCACGCAGCCCTTCTCGTGAGAAGTTTTCTCTTGCGATTTTCATGACCTTGATGTGATGGAAGAAAACAGAAGAAAAGCAAAATCCCATCTCCAGTGACTGTTACTTGCATTATGTCCTCTCCAGAGGCAGAGAATGTTCCAGATTGGCCTCAGAGAACTTCCAGAGGGAGTGAACAGGTGATCCAAGAGGAAAAGTGTATGGGGGAGGCGGGGGGAGGCTCGGATAGAGGCGCTTTGACAGGACTCTTGTCTCCTGAAGCAACAAATTAAAAATAATTCACTCCAGCAGCAACTTTTTTGTTCGAAGTGAGAAGACACCATACAAACATTTCCCAGACATTCAACTCTTCCAAATACATAACTACCCCTAAACATGTTTTATATCCTTTATTGGAAAAATATTCCGATCATAATAAACTCAACTAGATGAGAGCAAATGGGGCCATCTTCCTTAAAAACAGAGTGAGGGCTCAGCGTCTGAAGGCAGAGCAGGACAGGCCCCCAAATTACACTGGTACAAAGTAGCAAGAGAGTCAGCGTCTTGAGCATCGAGGGGCTTGCCACCACTGCAGACGCCCGCGCAGCTAGAATTCAAGAAGGAGGCCCGCTTGGTCAGTGGGCAGAGACGCGTGCATGAAAAAGCAAGCTTGAGCTTCGTCCTGAATCAACTGTTCGTCTTCATTTCTTCGCCCCAACTCACATCAGGCTAACAATTTTTATCTACTCGCTCTTTTTACGTAAAATATATCAATCGGTTGACTGAAATTAATTATAGGCCACAAACCGAAGACAGGAAGAGGATTATGGAAAGGCTCTTTGGACCAGGGAGGATAACGTATTGAGTAAATTTGGGTTTGGGGCTGCTCAGAAATGAGCAAGCATCACGGCCTCTGACAGAGAAGGGAGGATGCATGACACGGACCTGCGCGCATAGTCAGGCCCAGGTGCCGAATCGTAGCTTAGCTTAGGGAGATCCAGATGTCTGAGAACATGTCAGTAGAGAAACAAGATGCGGTGTAGTACACAACAGAACACGACTCAGCTGTGAAAAATAAGGAGGTAGGACGCCTGTGACGACATGAACGAGCATCAAAAACCTTCTGCTAAGGACGAGAAGCCAGTCCCAAACGACCCCACGTGTGTGATCCAATCCGTATGAAACTCCCAGCGTAAGCAAGTCTGTAAAGAAAGAAAGTCCGGTCATGGCTGCCTGGGGCTACTGGGGAGGGGGAAGGGAATGGGGAGAGCATCGGGCTTGGGGTTCCTTTGGGGGTGATGAAAACATCCCAAAGTGAGATTATGGTGCTGGTGGCACCATTCTGCAAACTGACAACGACTCACTGCGTTATATTCTGAAAGCAGGTAAATTTCATAGAATGTCAATTATACCTCAATAAATCTGTGTTGAAAAAGTAGATTAGAGACTTTGAGGTATTTTCCCCGGTAGACCACAGACGTGGTCAAAGGAAGAGAGGTCATCAGGGAGGCTGGGGGGCAATCCACAGAAACTGACGAACCGGTTTGCTTTTTCAGTAAAGAGCAACCCCTTAAACATTTGCCTTGTGAGGACGTCAGAACAAAGAAGGTGGGCTTCGCTGGGTAACTGACGGGCAGCAGGCGAACAGAAGAGGGGGAGACGAAGCCCGATCAGCATGAGAACCTCTGGCAAAGAGGAAATACGGACACCGCTGCCACCAACGCAGTGAAATGTTCTAGCGAGAGAGGAATATTTTATTCTACTCCCAGTAAAGTGCACTCACCCCCTTTCGGGTGACACTGGAACTCACAGGCCGGCCATCCGAGAATCCAGGAGAAGCGTTCGGCGATACCCCAGCACTGTGGCTATAAGGCTCTAACGGTCATGTAAACACCTGTCCAGGGAGGAGAAACTGAGGCAGCCGAACTGCTCTCAGGAGCCCCAGACGGGAAGAGGGAGCCCAAGCAGAGCTTTCGAGACGCAGGCAAGAATGACAGAAACGCTCACGACGTGGGTGCTCCTGGCCTGGTCACAGAGGCCGTGGGGACCAGACACCCACGTTTTCCTTGGCATGTGGCGGTGTTGCTGGATTAACATCCTGGGCCCGGCCTGATGAGGAACAAAGAGTGTAACGGGTTGAGCATGACAGAATTTCTGGATTCTTCTTACAGGGCATGGAGTTGTCAGGTGGAAGGGAGGGTCTCCAAGCTGCAGGAGAGTGTTACATAAGGGCCTGTGAAGGGCTGCCTGTCGAATAAAGAATCTGTCCAAAGCCTGGAACCTTCCCCAGCTCACCTTAAGCTGATGGCCGGACCGTCACTGCCCTGTCCCCAACGGGGAGGCTGAGGCCATGCCCCTTGCGCACCCTGAACCCTCACTGCACGAGCCAAGTGACCCCGCACCACCTCGCTGCCTTCCATGCATTTCTCTCGACTCCGGTACATGCTTAGGCATCGTCTTCCATAAATTGTTCAGCTTTGCTACCCAAGGGGTCACGTAGTGTGTGAAAGATTCTGAAATACATCCCCTCATTCGCAGTTGTCCTGCCAACACGAGAGGCTTCATGGAGACTGGGAGAAGCCAGCACGTCCTCCCTTTGACACATGGGCTGTCCCCCGCCACACGCCTGTGTCCCCTTCAGAGGGCGGTCCGCGCCTTCCCGGCTCAGCCTGCGTGTGGGCGACGGGGGTCCATCTGCAGCCCCGGGGGAGACGCGCTTCTATCAACGGAGATAAACCCCGGCTGGAAATACAGGTCCCTGATAACCTAATCGCTGAAACCCTGTCAAGTAACCCCTCATTTCGAAGCGAGTGGTTAATTCCCAGCAAATTGACTTACGCACTGGTTGAGGTTTGGCGAGTCGTGCCGTTCGCCGCTCTTACCGGGACTCGCTCTGTCTGTTCATTTAGATCATTGACACCACCCAGCGCGTCCCACATCCAGAACTCGCTAATTACATCAACTTGTGATTATTCACTATCTCGAGAAAAAGAAAAAAAGTCCTTCTGCCCCCTCCACCAGGCCTGTCCTGCCCTCCGCATCTTCCTCCTCTCTCTCTCGTTCTCTTCGATTCTGAGTTTCTAAGCGCCGAGAATCTCGAAAGTTTATCTGCCCTTCCCGGACTTCGTCTTGTCTGCCAGCAAGAGCAAACCAGTAACAGCATCCCGCGACGCCATCGGGAGCAAACACACACAGGTTCACACGCACGGTCAAGCTCGTGTGGGCACGGGCACGGACAGAACCACGCCCAGAAAAAGCGTGATGATCCCAAGCGCCTTCGAGCCTGGCTCTTTCATGATCTGCCGAAAGTGTGGATCTCATTAAAACGACAGGGGGGTCGAGCACAACAAGCATTGTCTGTCGTCTTCCAGCGGAAGCGACTCCACATGCAAGGACGGGCTGTCCCCGGGGCTCTGTAATTATGGGCCCGTAATGTCTCTGATTCTCCCTGAACTCCGAGTCATAAGGAATTACGGAAGCAGGTGTACGAGCCATTTCACAGAACCGAGAAGTTTTAGGTCACATTTTTCCCTGCATTGGAATTTTCCTTTTCAGTTCACAGAAATTTAAAACAGGGAAAGATTTGTACACTGTTTTGTGTTAATAACAACCTACGAAATACTCCCCTCCTACAGATAAGAATCAAAATGAGAGTGAAATCAGAAGCAGGATAATTAATCGTCAGAATCATATTATTTATAAAGTTTTTTAACAACAACCTTACGATTTTTAGTTCTTAGGAAGAAGTACAGAGTTTGGGTTTTCTTTTTTTTTTTTACGATTTTAATTGACTGAGAAGACCATAGACCATTACCGTGAGATGCCAATGGGGCCGGGCCTTGTGATATTTTGAAAGGTCAGTGTGGTTTACGGGTGCAGGAGCTGGGTACCCAGCTGCCCAGGCTTGAGAAGCATTCCTGCTGCCACAGCCTTATCTGAAAACAGACCAGACGTGGTCTTACTCCTCTGGGTCAAGGTTGAGACCTAAAATGCAAATTTTACCTGAAAACGGTGATATATTTACAAATAAATGGAGCCTTAAAATAACAGACCCTATATCAGGTCCAAGCAGGGTCAGGAAGTAGCAGAATTACTTCAAAGCCAAGAGGGGACATCGAGGCAGCTCAGAAATTTGCAAGAGCAAGAAGACACTGCCTGGGGAAGCGGGAGGGACAAGGGAAAGATTGGTGTCCCCCGAGCCCTGGGTGGAGTCAGGGTCCCTGGGAGGTGGAGCGACAGAGGAGACCCAGCTCCCCGGGCAGAGAGGGAGAGAAATACCCAGGCCTCTCCCTCCCTTCCTCCCTCCCTCCCAATGGCCACAGCCAAGCTCAGAAGATCCAGCCTGCAGAAACACAGCCGTGCGGAGGAAGGGCCCCGGCTCCCACAAGCAGTTACGAGGCCTTCGATACAAGTCGAGCCCTCTACCATGAAAATTCAAGAGGAACTCACATGGAAAGGACACTAAGAAAGCACCTATGGACGGCCTACGCCACCTCTCGCGCCGTGGATTCCGCCTTCTGTGAAATGGGTTGGCAAAGTCCGTGTCCCAGGGAGCGAGGATTCAAATAGTAACCACGTCTAGGTTCCTTTCTTCCTTCTCCCCAAGGAGCTAACACCCTAGCATGACAGAGCGGGTGTCCTCAAAGGAGAAAGTGCAGCACCCTTCTGACTACGCCGGTATTCGGCCGTTCGGCTCCCGCCGGGGAGCTGCGGCCTTGTCTTCTGTATGTAAATTAAGTGTGTGCGTGTCGCATCCGCTTTGGCCTCAGAGTCCTTACTCCCCCCTCCAAGGCGCCTCCTGTATGTTACCCACAAACATATCTCCTCGAAGACTCTTTCTTTTTTCCCTCTTACCCTTTAAGTCAAGTCTCCGTAGGGGCTCCTGGGGGGCTCAGCAGGTTGAGCTTCTGACTCTTGATTTCAGCTCAGGTCAGAATCTCGCAGCCTCCTGGGGGGCTCTGCACTGATAGCACAGTGCCTGCTTGCAATTCTCTCTCTCCCTCTCTCTCTCTCTCTCTGCCCTTCCCCTGCTCTCGCTTACTCTCTCTCTCAAAATAAAAACTTAAAAAAAAAGCCACTCTGTATACTAGTCTGCACCCCAAGTCCACTGTGTTCCTTGATTTTGGAAATAAAATTTTATTGGAACACAGCCAGTGGTCCTCACTTGCTCATTGCCTGTGGCTGCTGCATACTGGGGTCACTGGGCAAAGACCGCATGGCCCAAGAATCCTGAAAGATTCACTCTCTGGCCCTTTATAGGATGAGCTTGCTGACCTCTGCTTTTTATTTTTAATGTTTGTTTATTTTTGAGAGAGAGAGAGAGAGAGAGAGCACAAGTAGGGAAGGGGCAGAGAGACAGGGAGACACAGACTCCGAAGCAGGCTTCAGGCTCTGAGCTGTGAGCATAGAGCCCGACTCGGGGCTCTAACTCACGAGCCGTGAGATCATGACGTGAGCCAAAGTCGGACGCTTAACCGACTGAGCAGCCCAGGTGCCCCTGCTTTCTTTTTTTTTTTTTTTTTTAACATTTATTTATTTTTGAGAGACATAGAGACAGAGTATGAGCAGGGGAAGGGCAGAGAGAGAGGGAGTCACAGAATCCAAAGCAGGCTCCAGGCTCTGAGCTGTCAGCACAGAGCCCAATGCGAGGCTTGAACCCACGACCAGACCTTGAGATCATGACCTGAGACAAAGACGCTTCACCGACTGAGCCACCCAGGCACCCCATCCTGGTTATTTTTTTTAGTATTTATTTATTTATTTATTTATTTATTTATTTATTTATTTTTGAGAGAGAGAGACAGCACATAGCAGGGAAGAGGCAGAGAGAGGGAGACACAGAATCTGAAGCAGGCTCCAGGCTCTGAGCTGTCGGCACAGAGCCCGACATGGGGCTCAAACTCACAGACCGCGAGATCATGACCTGAGCCCAAGTCGGCCGCCTAACCGGCTGAGCCACCCAGGCGCCCCCTGACTTCTGCTTTCAATGGTACCTCTAAATACACCTCCTCCCTCCAGAATGAATAAATATTATCAGCCAGCCTCTGCCCTTCTTGAAGCACGTTTGAAATTCCATCACCACAATGCCTCCTGGCTTGAAAGCAGAAAGCAGGGGAGGAGTGGAATCCAAAAACATAGAGTAGTCGGTGAATGGCACAGAGTATGGAGCTGGGAGGTTTGTGAAAAACAGGACGTTTCCCACGCCCGGCAGCCAGAGGAGGCTCAAGAGCTGAACAGGTCTGCCTGCAGGCCATGGTCATTCTAGAGACTTTATTGCACACCTGCACCTTCATTTGTAAAGGACGACCCTTCTCCCCCTGTCCATCTGTACTAGCGGAGAGAGGAAAGATCTGGGCTCTGCGTGTACTAACTTCCCTTTCTCAGAGGCTGGTCTGAGAGGCAGGCTGTGTCCGTAGGAGCCGAACAGGGGAAGACAGGGGAGAAACCTCGTTTTCCACGGCCTGGCCCGTCAGTCCGTGCTGCTGAGTGGGTCCATGCCGCTGCCTGGGCGAACGGGCTGGGGCCGCCGGGAGGAGCCGGAGGTGCTCACCGTGACCGTGCCCACGCTCCCCGCAGCCTACGCCTGGCCACCACGGCCAGGGGGCAGCCCTCTGCTTTCAGTGAGCAAAACTTCACGGAAAATACTTGCACCACGTTACAAACCACATTCCTGTTGATAAGAAAGGTGACTGCATTTGTTGACTGAAGTCTTCGTTCCGGAACCCGAAGGAAGCCTTCTCCTCCATACACTGCTTACTAATCAACTTTTTTTTCCCAGCTTGTCATTTTGTTTAATGTTGCAAAACACGGCAATTTTTTAAAGTAGGATCTGATTTTGCAAAGAGATGTCTAAACTTAAGTGAAATAATGGCTGTAACAAAATACCACCAAATATGACAGCTTTGTTCTGCCAATGTAATTTGCTGATTCTGGAAACCAAATGCGGAGCCGTCTGTGCCACTCTCAGAAAAGAGCCGTGTGTGACAGACGCAGACCGGGGCGCGCGCCACGTTCAGTAGCAGGCTGCGCCGTGCGCTTCTGCTTTTTATTCGCTTGTCAGAGCCGGCTTTTCAATACTCCGCCGTTACTTCCCGCCTGGAGCCCGGAAAAGGCGGTCTCGCTTTAGAGCAAGATGAGACGATTTAATGATGCTACCAAATTCTTTTATTTGGAATATTCTTTGTGATGGTATTTCAAGAAATCGGATGCGGCCCAGCGCTCTCTCCAGCGAGATGCCGAGTCAGCGCGTTGAGGCCGGCCGAGCCCCCCCCCCCCCGCCGGGCGACCCCGGGGACACAGGCGGAGGGCGGGTTCAGCTCCGGGCCTCAACGGGCACGCCCCTCGGGGGCCGCACGGCAAGTCTAGAAGAGCCAGGAAGGTGGCTCTTCAAGGCTAAGAAGAATCACCCCTGACACCTCGTGGGTTTTGCCGTAAGAAGCCCAGCAGGCGCACCCTCCAGAAGGAAAACGGACAAGTTCAAGTTCAGGCCGACCCGAACGTAGAGAGGGATGCTGCACGCTGGGGGGCGGGGCCGGCACAACGCATGCGCCGTGGGAACCTGGTAAGGCGCCGTCTGGGGCGGCTCTCCCGCTGCAGGGGGCCCGCTGAGTAGGGTCCACAGGGGCAGGGGCTGCCTCAATTATTTATTATTTACTACCCAGCCCCTCGAAGAGAAAGTTGGCCAACCCCTGACGGAAATGAACACGTAAACGTAGAAATGCCGACCCTTGATGGTGGTCTTGCAGTGAGGGACTGGTCCCCTCTGTCTATACCAGACTGACGTCCCTTCTCACACCAGTCTCTATCCCCCGAGGGCTCCCGTGTGGAGCTTCTCTCTCAAGAGGGGAGGCGAGGAAGGGTGCGGTGGGTTGTTTGCAAAAATTGTGGCCATTGTCCTCCTCTCCGTCCCCATTCCCTTTCGCGGTATGATTCAAAGCTCTCTCATCGGGAGGTCAAGTCTTTCTCCACCCCGGGCATCTGGGCTGGCGGGACTTGCTTTGACCCACAGAGCCTGGCGGAAGCAGCAGTGTGCCAGCCCTGAGCCTGGACTTGAGACCCTGGCCCCCTGTCACTCTCTTAGAACGCTGCCTGCCATCATGTGAACAAGCCTGGGCCAGCCGCCTGTGGGAGGGGTGGCCCCGGAGAGGAGACCCGAGCTGTACTAGCCACGGCCGCCGGGAGACCAGCCGGCAGCCCCCCCATCCTGCCGGCTGCAGGTCACAGCTGAGACCTGAGAAACCGGTCAGCTGAGTCCAGCTCTCCTTGCTGGCTGATAGGAGCATGAGCTAAAGAGCGTGCCGCTGTTCGGAGTCACAACTTCAGGGGCAGCTTGTTATGCACCATAGCTGACTGAGACATAGGGACCATCGCTGAGCTACTCTCGTCAGTACTCGGGTTGGAAATGAGTAGTTTCAGGCGTCATGAGAAAACCCTATAAAGCAGAAATAGTTTTCCACCTCAGAATAAGACGAGGGCGCTCTCCCACTCTCGAAATCCAGGCACACTGTGGAAGGGTCCCTCTGACGGAGCACGGTGAGAGGGTGGGGAAGCGGAAGCCTCGAGAATGTATAAAATGAAGTTCTGTACCCAGAGTCTGCACAGCCAAGGAGATGGCTTGTGGGTGGTGAAGCGGAGATGGACACCATAAGTAAGTTGGTCCAGGGCGGCGGGAGGAGGGCGTTGGGAGTGATAAACTCCTCTTTGGACATGCCGAGTGGAGGTGCCCATGATACAGATAAGTCAAGCCATCAAGTTGAGACTCGGATCTACATTTGCAGTATGAGTCACTAAACCTTTTTCGTGTGCCTGCTGCTTGCCAGGCACTGTGCCTGCCCTTTGGCTGATACCACGTCCATCACCATCTGAATAACTGCGCAAAGAATGTGCTGCCTTCCATCTCAAAACAAGAAAGATGGAGAGCCCATTCGAAGCCCTACAGTCAAGTCACGTAAGAATCCTCCGGAGAACGTATCGTCAGTTAGAAGGGGCAGCTCAGCCTCCTCACCCACACTCACGGCCGCACGTCTATAAAAACCCTCTCACGGTGGCCCTGGCAGGTGGTCATCTGTTACTCAGCCTCTTTGGAGGCTTCACAAGGTGGGAGCTCAGTGACCCACAGGTGACCAACTGCAGTGTTCCATTTCTTGGTGAACCCACTGTGTCCAAAAGGGTTTCTTCCATCAGCGAGGATTGCTCAGAGGCATCGTGCTTGGCACTGGAGGTGAGAAAATCAGTAAGATGTCTCCGTCCTTACAAACGCGGCTGCTCTAACACTAAGGAAGCCTAGATTATATAGAGAGATATGGAGGAGGCGGGAGGTCCACCCTCAACAAGGAAAAAGTGGAGAGGACACAGAGTTTGGGTGGGGAAAGTCCTGAGCAAGAGACGGATATGTGGAGAAGCTCGGTATACAGAATGCGGAAACCCAGCTTTAAAGACATTTGAGCGCTACCCAAATGTTAATACCTAAAAACGACTTTGGAAAAGTAAACACTGGCATCCTAACTGCTGTCTCCTGGTCCCCACACCTTCTTCTGATCAGCGTTACCAAGTGCCCCCAACACACAGCGAGAGTAAGAAAGCTAACTTCGTTGAGCTCTTGTCAGCGACTTGCAGGAACGACCTAAGAGGCAGGTGTCATTAACACTACCATCCACACTTTACAGATGACAGAACTGAGGCACAGAGAGACTCACTCGTTCAAGGTCACTTAGGGAGTAACTGGCAGAACCAGAGTTTGAACTCGGGTCTGTCAAACCCCATGGTGCATGCTTCCCGCCACTGTGCTACTGTGCTCGAGTGCCCATCTTTGAGGTCATGTCCAATAAAGAAGGGAGCATATGGAGTATCTTATGTTGGAATTCGTGAGGCAAACCATATTCAAGACCCAACTAGACCCAAGGAAACTCAAAACAACGCAGTTCTTGGTGTCAAAGGATGCCAGGCGTGTCATAGGATTAGCCAGGTGGCTTGTGGGAAACCAAAAATCGTCACTAGAAGTGGGCTCCAAACTTGGAAGAAGAGACAGAAGGAAGGTCAGGTGAGGTCATTCCTCACACGAGGCGCCAGCGCCAGAGCCTTCGAGACCACATAGGACGCAGGAGAGAATCTGACACAGCTGGAGAGGACAGGACTTTGGGGGCTGGGAAAGCAAGGTCACAGAAGAATAGAAGTGGGCGGACAAAGATAATCCGGAGCTATTGTGGGCTCTTCAGCAGGGGAGCAGCGCGATGAGAATAGCGTTCTTGGGAGATTATCCTGCCAGCTATGTATACGACAAACTGCAGCAGAAGAAGCGGAAAGAAGCGAGCCTCGCTGGGCAGCAGCTGATCTGGGCAAGGTGGGGGCTGGGGGAGGGAGAGTCGTCGTCAGAACAGAGAAGAACCAACAAACCAAAGAGGCGGGTGGGAAAGGACACAGCGTTGGGGCTTTCCGAAGCTCAGAGATGACAGTGTTCAAGGAGTCTCCATGGGAAGGAAGCAACTGGTTTTCCCAAAAAGACCTGACCTGAACATGGATTGTTCTGTTAACCTTAAAACTAAACTTGACCTCATCAGGAGGTTTCGTTTGGGGCCCTGCCCTTGGCTCCGTGTCTGCCCAGACATCTGCAAATGGAAATGTGTAACCACCGGTTATTTTGCCTGTGGCTGTAAACACCGTTTCGATGGATATTTCCCCACTGATCTGCGTTTTAGCATCTCGTAGGATGGACCATAAGGAATGGAGGTCAAGGTTAGTGAAGGGTCACATGATGGGAAGCGATGTCACTGATTGGCCAGAGAAAGTATTCAACGGAAAACTGACCGATACAGGACCAATACGCGCATCAGGACCTGGTGAAAACCAGCCACACTCACAAAGAGTGCACTGTCAGGAAGGAGTTCCAACCACACCGGTCTCGGTGACACGAGGCTTGTGGGCAGGGATGGGGAGTGCTGGCCCCAAAGCGGGGGCTGGTTCTGAGTTTGAGTCTTCCAATAGGACCTTCATGAAAAGGGGGTTGGGAGAAGGGTGGGAGGTGGGGACAAAGATTAAGGATTTTTCCTGCAGCTCATCACAGAGACGTGTGTGATGGCTCATAAGTGCACAGCCGTCCTTCTTCCTTCATAGAAGCATCACAGGAGCGCCCTGCAAAGCAACAGAAGGCTCTAGGTCCCTGAGTGCATTTTTCCTTTCTTCTCTTTTTAAATGTTCATTTATTTGGGGGAAAGGAGAGCACAAGCAGGGAAGGGGCAGAGAGAGAGGGGTTTGAACACATAAGCCATGAGACTATGACCTGAGCCAAAGTCAGACGCTCAGCTGACTGAACAACCAAGGTGCCCCAACGAGTTCAGTTTTCCACACGATTCTCTGCTTACGTGTGCAGTCCAGGCGGCACTAGCTTCCATTTCCACATTGGGATATGCCGTTCATCCTTGCGTGCATGGTCGTCTATCTTGCTTCTTCAAGTCCTCAGATGAGAGCCATCAAGCCATGACACCACAACAGCGTCCAGCTTTTCTTCCAGTTTGCACTGAGGCTCAGCAAAGTCTGTTCGCTCAGGGTCTTGTTTGGAAGCTTGGTGTTGTGGACTGCATCGTGGCCCCCAAAGAGATATGTTACTTCCTCACCTGTAGTACCATGAAGGCAGTCTTACTTGGAAACAGGGTCTTTGCAGGAAGAATCAAGTTAAGATGACAACATACTCCATGAGGTGGGCCCTAATCCAAACCCACTGTGACTCCTGTCCTTATGGGAAAAGGGGAAAAGACACAGAGACACACAGGGGAATGTCATGTGGCAATGGGGACAGAGATTGGAACGGTGCATGCACAGGCCAAGGAATGGCAGCCATGCTAAAGCTAAAAGGCGTCAACAAGCCTCTCCCTGGAGCTTTCACAGGGAGCTCGGCCCTGCCAACACCTCGATTTAGGACTTCTGGCCTCCAGAACCCTGAGACCATACGTTTCTACCGTTTCGGGCTACCCAGGCTGTGGCGTTTTGTTACGGCAGCTCTTGGAAACTAATACATTTGGAATGAGGATAAGATATAATTTTGTTATTGTAATTATAATAACTATAAGGTTAGTACTGATGAAATGCTGACTGAATGCTTATCTGAGTCCTGGATTTCCACTAATCCTTGTAACAACCCCATGAAGTAAGTGCATCCATTATTATTCCCATTTTACAAACTAGAAAACGAGGGGACAGGTGGGTTAAAATACCTTGGTCAAGTGAGGCAGGACAGAACCACGTATCAGATGAAGGCCCGTCTGAGCCAAGAGCCCACACTGTATTCCAGAATATTTCCCTCAAGATAAGGTACGTGTTCATTTTACAAATAACAACAACGATTTAGAGCAAAGTTGTAGACAGGGACAGCATGGACCCTTTGCCAAAAATCTCAGTGTTCTCTTTTGGAATGATTGCAAAATTGTCATTTGGAATTTGTCTTTGATTTCACCCAGAAATATTGACACACATGCTGTTATGACAAGGCAAAACAGCCATCATGCGTAGTTTTCCATGAATCCAGAAATTAAATTTAACTGCATTTGCTGTAATTCATCCAAAATTTAAAATAAATATGAAAAGCGTTGCTTTTTCCAAAGCCAGTCATCTCAATATAAATGCAATTTAGATGTTTAAATATGTCATAACTATCTCTATATCCATACCTTGTGCCTTTATAGAAACAGGGTTTTTAGAGTATATACTTCAATAATAAAAAATTGAGGTTTAAAAATACCATATTAATAAACATTTATCAATTCTTATCAAGCAGAAAATAGAAGACATATTGTCTTCTCTTATCTTGCACCGGCTAGAATATATAAATTCATATTACAAAGAGCTTCATTTTTCTTTCTTTCTTCCTCCTTTTTTTCCCTTCTATGCAAATAATATACTTTGGGAGAATTTTGCTGTGTATTAATCAAGGCTTCTCAACCCTGGCCCTGTTGGTATTTGGGGCCAGATCACTCTGTTGTGGGGGCATCTTGTGCATTGTAGGATATTTAGTAGTGTCCGTGGCCTTGACCCACTAGATGCCAGCACACAGCCCATCCTCTGCCACCAAAACATCTCCAGACATTGCCCGATGCCCCTGGAGAAACGGGCCGAGTTGGCCCTGGTTGAAATGCCCTGTAATAGATACAGGTACATTTCCAAATCTGCCTGGTGTTAAGTTGAAAGACCATGAAATCATGCCACATTCAAATAGCAACCGAGTAAAGACATTGCAAGGATGAAGAAAGAGTATATTGTCCAGCAAGTTCAACATTTCTCCCTCCCACGATTCAGTCACCTCGGGGCCATCTCCCAGGGGCCGTGCCCTTCCGCAGGGTAGCGTCAGCCCTGGCGGTCCTCTGACCTACCAGGAAGTAGCCTCGCATGTCTACCCTAAAGTTCCTAGCATCCCTGCTTGTACCTTCCTCCTCTGCTCCCTCAGAGGCCCGAGGTTCACCTGCATTGAGTGACCGAGGAGGGGGCGTCCTCTCTGAACAGCCAGGAAGACAACGGAAATAACCAAATCAGTTGTGGTTGAATAATTTTGGCCCTAAGACAACCTGATGACATCCCCATGGAAATATTTTTTAATATTTTATATTTTAATATTTTGTGGTCCCACTCAGCACCAGCGGCGTTGTTGTCTGCAAAGCACAGAAAAAGCAGGCCTAGCCACGAAGAAGTACTGGCCACAGGAAAAGCTCACCATGCACGTGAGTATTGTGACAGCCGAGTCACTGTGTGCCCAGAGCCTCACCCCTCACCTGAGCCACAGTCGATGCTTTACAAATATCTGTTGGGCGAATGAAGAAATTGATCTTGGAAGGCATGAAGAGAACAGCACCCCTCAGAATGACAGTGGTGATAGTGCTCATCTATCGTGACCTGGTCCCCGATCCAATGGCATGTGATGGCTGTGGCCAATGCAGGTGGCTTATGGGGACGGACACAATGCTGAGGGTGCACCAAGGTCAGAGGAAGGGGGGGCAAGGAGAAAGGAGGAAAGGATACAAGACCAAACCAAATAAGCAGAACCCAACAAATACTCAAGAGACCGGAGTCAGGAGTTGTTCCAACATTTGAAGGCCGACCCACTGTAAAGGGAGTTGGACTTGGCCTCGAATGCCCCAAGACACAGAGCAGGGGCACGTGCTAAGCATGCGTGGCAATCCTCACCATCCACAGCCCAGCCTTGCTTTCTGATTTTGCATGGCCGTTCAAAGACGCATCGCTCTCGCTTCCTTTGAAATCACAGAGGTGGCAAGGACTTCTTGTTTGGTGAGCGAGTTGGTCTCCCCATGTGCAGATAAATAAATGTTGAAGTTATCACATGCTGCTTATTGAACACACAAGTTGCCAAATGAGGCTGGCTACTCACTGATTTTGCTAAGCTGTGAGTACTTGAATTCAATACAGAACATATTGCCTCTTGAAACACAGTAGAGAAAGCCATTTTCATCAAACTGTACTTTTCCGAATTAGCTATTCAGAAGTTGCCTTTTGAAAATGCCTTTCAAACGACACCCTGGTTTAGCACTCTCGATTATCGGGACACATTGGTCTCGCCTCGGTCTTGGCCCCTGGTCATCTCTCTTCGAGACTTGCTTACTCTCTTGTTTAATTTCTTATGTCAGATATTGGGAGACATCTTTGCAACTGCAAAGCTTTCTAAAAATAAGTCTGGTGTAGCAGCAACCATTTGGGTTCTTGATTTCTGCTGCAAATCCCAGAGAACTAATTAAGCCACAGCCCCTTCCACTGCAAACCTTGCCCTGTCACTGGCTCGGCTGCCAGGGGAGCTAACTGATGGCAGTTCTGAGTCCTGAGATGAAAGACGGGCCCAAAGTAGGAGCAAAGGCCAATTAGTTTACAGTGGCTCCATGAAGAACCCAGCGGTTGGCAATGACTCCTCTTGGAAGCCACTGATAATGTGTTTTAATCTTTCAAGAAAGCTGGTGAATACCCGTGGGTTCCTGGACTCTGCTGGCTGCACACTTGTGTTGGGCTTATTTATATATACTTCCTTGCTTCATTTTAAAGATAACCGCGTGATTTTCCACGGCCTTGGGTGTCCACGCGCTCCAGGATTCCACCGGGCACGAGTGTCTTGTTTGAATGATTTCTACAACGGTTACTGTTCAGCCAGGCAAATGCCCTTTTAAAGGGCAAAGCAAATTCTCTCTTAGACCGATGGGGGGTGAAACATTGCACGGAAAATTCCAGTTATCAGTTGAAAAGGGGCCATTCCTGAAAAAGTTCCACCCTGCCATTTGAACGTATGCCCCTGGGGCAAAGTTGGAGAAATAGAAAATACAGCTCGTTATTATTTGTGTAGATTATGCAAACTTTGCCTTTTCAAAAACAATGACTAAGTTGCAGAGGATCAGGGAAAGAATTTGGACTGTATTTAAGTGAGAAGGATTAGCTAGCGGGACATTGATTTATAAACGGCAACAACCAATCCCTTATATTCTCCACTGCGCTCCTGTCTCCTGCTCGGCAATTCCCACCGTTCCCTTTTGAAAGCCCTTGGTACTCAGTTAGCCCCGAGGTATAATGTTTGATAATATAACTACTGCTTCTGTCACTGCGTTTTGTACAAACGCATTATATGTGGCCCAGAATGGTAAAGATTTATGTATGGGTATGGAAAATAAAAATCAGCATTGATTAAAAGCCCCAGATAGACCATCCAATACCGCCCAAAGAACATCAGTTATTTTGCATTTTGACGTGGCGATTGATAACTCATAAATGCAAGCAGGAATGACAAATGCGGATGGAAACTGGCTTTGACAAAAACGATAACAGTATCAGTCTCCAGGGGCGATGGAGGTATAAGCAGGAGCTGTTTAAAATATTTAATCATTTTATGAAGGCTGCAAGATGCTGTTTGACCCTGAAGGAGTGTGAATGTCACATGGATCAGAAATTGCCAAGTCTTTGAAGTGAAATAAAAAAATGGTGTTATTATAGATCCTTCTTGACATCCTATCATTTTTCTATAGGATTAAAAATATGTATACAAAGCACTGGATAAAGGACTCCGGGAAAGGATGTCTTGGTTGAAGGGAAAGAAAGGAAAGACATACCGATTGTGAAATTTTACCCCGAAATCCCAAAGCATTTCTTTTATTTTCTTCCGAGTGGCAAGAATAGAGCCAAGGGCTCCCAGTCTAAAGATGCCTTTGGATTTTAAATAAAGGGTAAATTACCCTTTACATGCGTTACCTGGGGTCCAACTGCCAGAATTTTTTATCTCTCTTCTCCCGGGCTAGCCGCCTCACTTGGGTGTTGCATCGGTGGTGTGTGTGGTTATACGCAGGCGCCCATACCGGACATGGGTGGCTATTAATAAACAGGGCTGTATGTATACACCTGTGAGTGCGGGCTTTTATTTGGCCCGCAGTGAATTGGTCATCTTGGTTCTCATCTACGGGGCTGCTCGAGCTCCCTCCCGTCTTCCAGCAGCCCGAGCCTCTGAGGACGCACGGGGAGCAGGTTCACAGGGACCGTTCCCCCGGGAGGGAGCCCTGCCTCGCGTTCCACTGCTCCCTGGCCCGCAGTGAAACATTACGTACACCGTTTCTGGTATTTCTGTGTCTCTTCTCTTGTTTCCCCCATCTTGAATTCTCCCCGCTTTCAAATTTTGTCTGTTGCCTGTGGGCATTAGGAGTGCTAGCTTTCAGGATTTTCTCTTTATCGCCCTTCTAGGCCCGTGTGCTGTTTGTTGTTCGCAGGCATTTTCCCCAGTCATTCTGAGCCAGTCTGTACGTTTCCTGGTGGCTGGGCGTCACTTAACCTTGGCCGGCCGCGTCCGCTCTGTGACACAGGGGAGAAGGCTGGGCGACAGTTTTGCTCTCTGTTCAGGTATTAGCTTTCTCTTCCTCTCCTGTTAGAAGTTTCCAGGCCCACCAGTGTTCAGGGCGTGTGTGTGTGGGGGGGGGTGCCCCTCACGGTGTCGGCTTGTGCAGGAGAAGATACCCATACCTCGGCGAGGCTTTGCTGGTTCCTCTGACGACCCCCACTCCATCCGCTTCCCTGCCCCCAACACTCACGCATGCGATGCACGTGCACGCTCACACACACTCATAGCACACCTGCGCATGCCCACACACACTCACTCATGGATGTGTACACTCACATACACATGACACCATGCATTTCCTGCACACACTGGTACACGCTCACACTCACAGACCGCACAGCTCATACTCGCTCATGCCTACTCACGCACACGCATGGTCACACATAAAGCTGACACACACACTCATATACCCTCACACATATACCGTATGTTCTCACGGGCACATGCTTACATGCACACACTCACGCACGTGCGTGCTCACACACTCATATGCCCATACGCGCACTGATGCACACACCGTGCAGTCACACACGCTCGTACACACTCACGTACGTGCTCACACACACTTACATGTACACCATACATGCTCGTGCACACACACTCACACTTTTCCGCATACTCCCTCACACTCACACCTACATACACTCATACTGTCTCTCATAGACACTGTTCTTCAACACTCAGGAAATCATGGGGTTTGTCACCAATACTTTGTCCCCAGTGTAACTTTGTTCTTTAGTCCCATTTATTCTGCTCATGCCCGACAGGACATAAGGACATGGCCATGGGAACTATCTCTGTTCCTAAAAAACGCCTCCTGCATTGCAGCCCATGAAACCACAAACCATGCCTCTTTCCTTCTGCGCTATCCGGAGACCCATTGTGATGGCGGAAACAACAAAATCCATGGCGGTCTCCCTCCAGACCAGTTAGTCTCGCTGTCCCGGACCCGACCCCCCCCCCGCTGCCTTCGGCAGGACTGAGCTGTGGCTCTCCTGGAGGAAGCCACTGCCATGCAACTGAGAGGGTGCCCACTAGCCATGACTCCCTGTAATGCAATGCAAGAGAAATGCAAGAAGTCACCCAATAATGCCGCTGTAGCCTCAAGAACAGGCGGGGAAACCTGGCCAAGGGACCGGGCGCGAAGACCACTTGGGTTGAAGTGACCCATCATGATGAGCTTCAGTTGCCCTCCACATCAGTCTCAGTGCCTGGAGGCATCTCCCAGCCTCATTACCTGCCCCACCCCCCACTTGGAGTAAACCAAGGCCAAGTAACAGAATGTACCTTGCATGAGGCCACACCACCAGGAAGGGATGGAACGGTGTTTGGACTCAGGTCAATGTAACTACAAGCTCCAAGTTCTCAGCTTTACTCAGTATATGAGGAAGCATCTCTACCTAACTTCCTGAGTGTTCCTCATCCCCTTCTCCATGCCCCCTCTACCTTGCACGAGGCCACCGGACTCTGCCTCTAGCTGCAGTGTCACCATGCCACTTCTCAGCTCAAAGCCCCGGAAGCTACTGGAATGGCACAGATGCCTGAGGCTGGCTTTCAGGGCATGCAGTAACCCATCCACCTTCTCCATTCAACCCAATTCCCCACAATTTCTGTGGGCTGGGCTCCTCTTGTTCCAACCAAGAAGATCTGCTTCCGTCCCCATCTTTGGGTGGCCATTCCCTCTCTCTGTCTCCTTGCAAAGGGAGAACTCAGACACTATGAAGCTCTCCCGATTATTCGAGTTCATTTGACCATCTTCTTCATCTGAATCCTTGACACATGGGTTAGTATACAATTACTCTTCATGTGGGTTAGTTTTGTCTTCCCTAGATGGACTCTACATTTCTGGAGCCTTCTGAAGAAAACTAGAAAAAGATCTCCATCCTCATGAAGCTTACGGGTCAGCTCGGGACACAGCATCTCTTAGCAACAGAACAATGGCACTCCGAGAGCTGGATCTGACGGGAAGGCAGCAAGCGTCACGTTGAGAACCCAAGACCAGAAGTCAAGAGATCTTGGTTCTAGCCCTGGTTCCAAGACGTGCCTCCCCGTCGCCAGGTCTCTGTCTTGTTGTCTATAAAAGTAGATGTCTTAACTTGGTAACCTCTAATCTCTCTCCAATCTCTGGTCCAGCATTGGCATTGGGCTGCACCCCTAACCCGAGGACACCTCTCCCCTCACTTGAGATTTCTGCCAGCGACTGTGTGAGTCGCATTTCCACAGGAGCACAGTGCTGCAGGTTATTAATCATCCTGAAAACCCGGGTCATGTATAATTCAGATCCAGGGAAGCCCTACTTGCCACCAAGTCTTTGCTGGCACTGAAAACTTGAAAGCTGTCCCTGACTTCTGCTACCTTGGCAGGATGCAGTCAAACAATGCCCTCTTATCCAAGTAACTGGAAAACAGAACCAAAAAGCCAGTGCACATTTTGGCCACACTTTTAGCGTCTGGCATGAGCATAAGTGGAAGTTCTAGACCAAGAGAGAGGCTTATGAAGCCATGGCTGTCTCCTGTGAACCGTCCTCCTGTGAACTCTGGATGCGAGATGAGCTTCCGGGCAAACTTTATATGCACTAGCGTATTGCTCTATTTAAAACGAAATGAAAGGTCATGATTAACGAGGGTCCAGGGCACAGCCCACCAATTTGGCATTATCTTGACAACAATGGGCACTCTGGTACACATGGGCTGTCGCCCGCAGAGAGATGGGGCAGCTCAAATGAAAAAGAAATGTTGTGTCGCTTCCCAGGAAGAGACAGCCCGTCAGTGATGACAGGCTCTACAAACTACAATCAAATATTTCCCCCAAAAGACCATTACGAGCCCATTCTGGCTGTGGCCACACACAGGAGCAGCAGCAGAAGAGACGTGACTATGGTTCCCATCCTCACGTCAAGTCCAGCTAACGAGCAGTCCTGACTCCATGATGACACCGCAGAGTCGCAGGGCTAGCTTCCCCACCTGGCTGGCCTGTGCAGGCAGAGGACCCCCTTTAGGTAGGACAACAGTGCTGAGCAGATAGGTCCCAAGGCCCTCCCTCCCTCTCGCTGCCAAGATGTCTTACTCGTGCACAGCCAAAGGCATTGTTGACCAGTTTTCTGACTTTTTATGTCTTGCTAATATTAGTACTGTTATCATTTTCCCCATCTCAAAAGCATTTGCGTGCAAGGCCTTTAGAGAAAGAGATGTTGAAACCAGCGGCACTAGTTGGAAAATGTAATACTGCAGCACTACCCATCAGAACTTTCTACGAGGATGGAAACATGCCACGGTCTCTGCTGTCCAATGGAGCAGCCACTAGCCAAATGAGGCTGTTGAGCACTTAAAATGTGGCTAGGAAGACTAAGGGACTGATTTTTAATTTGATTTAATTTACATGTATTTAAATTTTAACAACCGCATGTGGCTAGCGGCTGCCATGTTAGCCAGAGGAAGCCATGTTTTCTTACCCTTATTCTGATTTTCGTCATCCATTTAAAAAGCATTTATTGGGTGTTTGTGGTGTGCTAGCATGGTGTCAGACATTAGGGACATGAGAAGGAACAAGGGGCAGCCCCTGATGACAAGAAGATCACGACAAAGGAATGTAAGCATGTGTTTGCAGCGCAGTGTTGAAAGGATGTAGGTACAGATGGCAACAGAGATACTATTATTAGTTATTACTCAAACACCAGCCTGCTCAAGTCTAGTACTGTACTAGACACTTTCCATGTGTTGATCTCACTTAATGCTCACAGTGAGCAGTGAGATCAGCCTGTAATAGGTGAAATTGAAATTCAGAGACCCAGAGAGGGTAAATAAAGCAGCTAAACATAGGTCTAAAGATATTACGTGGTAGAACCAGGGCTCAACACCAAAATTAAATAAGACATATCTTCCAATAGGAAATGAAACTTGGCCTGATTCTTCAATTTTATTCAGATCAGGGATTGGGGAGTGGGTGCAAAGCAAAAGGATGGGGTATAAGGCAGCAGATGCGGGGGGGAGAGCATTCCTAGAAGAGGAAACAGCATGTGTAAAACAGAGTTCCACTTCTGGGGAAGGGATGCAGGGGTGAGATGGGGCCAAGAGGCAAAGCGGCAACCCGGCCCTGGGCATGAGCGCTGTCCCAAGGACCTGGAGTTCTACCCCGAAGGTCACAGGAACACCAAAGGCTTTTCAGGGAGAACTGAGTGTCCGGTGTTGGCAAGTCCACGCTCATGGCATGCAGACGTGGGAAGGAAGGAGGCCTGGACCGAGATGGTAGAGGCGGATAAAGTGGAAGGATCCGGAGTCATTAAGGGAGGGAGGTCTATACGACTCTGTAAATGACCAGATGTGAAGGGGAGGGAGAGAGAGACGCCCATGTCTCCAGATTTAGAGAAATGCTCTATTCGCTGCGGACACCGCTTTCCATGCGGCTCAATGAGTGCTCTTCTGTTCCCTCTGGAATGTTTTATTCTGCCTTCACCAATCCCAAACCCTCCCTTCTCTGAAGGCTGAGAATCAGAGGTTCTTAGTTGCCTGCAGGGTTGGCTTATACAGGCCTCTTCTTGGGCCCAAGCTGTGAGCTCCAAATTATTTGCTTATGAACACCTACCAAGAAAAAAAAAATACCTTTAAAAGTTTGTGCATGCAGACCCAATATAGGTATAATTATGTATTTATACATTATAAAACTACCACTATACTAGTATCATACCCATTACAATTTACAAGAAATAAGTATTAAATAAGATTACGTCAATGCTATTTTCAATTATTTTATTTTTGAATGGTTCAGATTTCAAATTAACTAATTGACCTTCTATTAATTTTCTTATTTTAAGTAATAGGATTGAATATTCCTTACATTTGGAAAGTTTGCTTTAAACTATATCACGCGGTAGCTCATTGTCACCTAGAGTCCCCAAGACCTGTTCAGTCAGTTCGTGAGGCCAAAACTATTAGATTCTAGCTCTGGGTGTTACTTGCGTTTTTGCACTGGGTGAGGCTTTGCACTACTGGTGCACAGTCAGTGGTGAGCCCAGTTGCACACACCTACACACTACTACCCTAGTCATTGTACTTTTCACTGCCACAAACTCACCCTACAAAAAAAAAAAAAAAAAAAAAGCCAGTTTCACTCACTTGATGAGGTAAATAGAATTACGATTTTATTGAATGTTGATCTTCAAATGCATGTCTTTTCAGTGTGCTGAAGGACGAACGGAATGTGCACAGAAATCATTGGAACGGTGCGCCAAAGGAAGGAGGCAGGCTCGGGACAAGCGTCCGTGGGACGGGTCGGAGCCGAAAGCCGAACTGGGTGCTTTGTTCGCAGGACGCCATTTTCCTTCAGAGAATGACTAACAGACAAGCGATGGTTATTCACACTTGGGTGTTTGGCGGATATTTTCTCAAAACAAATCGAGCGAGCCTGTGACTAGAAGGAAAACAACGGATGGTATTTGTTGCCAAGGATAAAATTCAGTCTTTCAAGTGAAAATTAGAATTTTGAAAGACGTTGTCTATCACCAGGAACTTGACAGCTTCCCAAAACTCAACGACTTTGCTGATGAGAGTGGGTGATATTAACGAATGTGTTATTTTGATAGTGAATGATGAAATATGTCAACATTTGGAAAGTCTGCATAGCTCAGTGGACCGATGCGTTTGTTTTTTTTTTAATTTATTCTGAGAGAGAGAAAGTATGAGCATGCACAACTGAGGGAGGGGCAGAGAGAGAGAGGAAGAGAGAGAGATCTCAAGCAGACTCCATACCACCACTGAGGAGCTTGACATAGGACTTGAACTCATGAACCTCAAGATCATGACCTGAACCAAAAACGGGACACTTAACTGACTGAGCCACCCAGGCACCACCCCAATGGGTTTTAATATTAACACAGAAGTTCACTGATATGGTTTCAGACTCCATATTACTATTAACTTTGAAAAAATACCCACATGTTGAATTTTGCTGTAGTATCAGAGAAGAATATCTACAATTATCTGAAAAGACTATTAACATCTTTCTCCCTTTTCCATCTACATAATTGTATAAGACCAGATTTCCTTCATGTATTTCAACAAAAACAACATATGACATTTGATTAAATGCAGAAGCAGATACAAAACCCCAGATATGTATTAAGCCATACATTGAAGAAATTTGCAAAAGTGTAAACAAAGCCACTCTGCTCCTTAATTTTGCTTTTTGCTTTGGAAAATATAGCTATTTTATTTAAAATATGTTATTTGTGTTAGCATAAAATAAACAGCAATTTGTTCATTGATGTGCTTAAATGAATTAATAAAGAAATATTTCTAATGTTCTGTTTTAATTTCTTTTTTTAAACATTTATTCATTTTTGAGAGACAGAAACGGAGGGTGAGTGAGAGGCAGAGAGAGAGAGAGAGAGAGAGAGAGAGGGAGGGAGACACAGAATCCAAAGCAGGCTCTAGCCTCTAAACTGTCAGCACAGAGCCTGATGAGGGGCTCGAACCCACGAGCCCATGAGATCATGACCTGACCTGGAGCCGGACACTTAACCAACTGGGCCACCCAGGCGCCTCTGTTTTAATTTCTAATACGGTAAATACCAATAGATACATCCCACATAAACAGAAGCTCTTTGAGGGTCACCAATAAATGTAGAGGGGTCTTAGGACCAAACAGTTTGAGGACTGCTGACTTAAGTCACTGGGATACAACTGAAAGAACAGTTCAAAATACGGGTTCTTTTTCATGTATAACCTGTATCTCATTTTACTTATCATCATTGTTGGAAGTAATAACTCGCAAAGGTACGATATATATAATCAACACTTAGGCTGACCGCCACCCTTTAGGACAGTGGTTGTAAATATATCTAATTATCCTCCTGATTACTGACGGATTTTTAGTCACTTTTTGTCAGATTAGGCTGTTATCATGACAGAAGCAGTCTTCCTCTGAAGAGCGGAAATGCCAAAGTTAGCAATCTCTTGTTGTTGACTTGTTCCTGCGTTGTTGGCATTGCCTTTAACCTGCAGCTCCTTTTGGAGAATCTTATGAAGTCATGCATCCATGTCTCGAGGGTAGATTTGGCTAAAACTAGGAGATATGACTGGTAAAGCCACTTAGCTGGGCGCACACACACACATCAACACTCTGAACCTCACTGTCAATTTGCTTTCAGCTTTATAGGGTTCCCTTCTACCCTCAACTCAGCTCAGGGACTGAGACACACGTGATTGATTATCTAACACACTGAAAATACGAGACACCAATGTCGACCCGACTGGTGATGCTCACAAAGCTAACTTTCTTCTTTAAAAAAATGAAAAAAAATATGCATACATATACACATAATGTATATATTACAGGTCTATGTTATATCTATAATCTTCTTGCACCCCAATAAATCACTGAGCATACATGGTGCCCTCACTTAGAAGCTCACTGGATGAAGGACCACCAGTCAATGAAAAAGACCATTTGTCTCTTCAGGACATTGCTGACCACAGGTACTAACCACGAGTGGAAACTGTCCACCTATGAGATGTCCAGTATCTGGAGAATGGTTAATCTTACAATCGTAGGGTTGAAGACGGATGAGCAGCTTTCCCCAAGGAGGCTCCCCAATGTCTTTCCTGATCTATTTTTGTGATGAACATCTTCGCTTGTGAATTTTTCTTAACACCGGTAGCTGTTCCTAAGATCTCGAGGTTCCTTTGAACCCTGTTCCCTCCAGTTGGTTGCTCAGGAAGGATGAGAAAGTCGGCCCCACCCTGCTATGCATGTGGAAGGGTTACAGCGACGGATCGGGAGGCATTTAGAAAGGCTCGAACAGGCTTTGTCAACTTCTGCATTTCTTGCGAGGCACAGGGAGTTTGAAATGGTGCTAATTATTACAAGAGCTGTCTGTGAATATGCCTCCCTCTGAGTAATAGAGGCCACTGGACATCACGCTGCCCGGCGAAAGCCTTGGCTCCTAAAAGCCATTAGGACAGCCTTGTTCCAGGCTGCTCTCTCAATGCTGCTCTTTCCGGAAGGACAGCGCATTACAGGGGCTTCATCTATTTTCCCAAGAGGCACTTTAGGGACCTGGATGTGACGCCCAGTCATGTGGTTTGATGCTCTTCTGGTATTTTTGACTTGGGGTAATCACAAAATAAAGGGCATTTGGAAGTATGGCCTCGGATACTCTGGAAGATTAAAGAGTTCACACACGGCCAGAGTATGGAGTCTTAAATCATTCAAGTTTCAAGTGTCGCTTTTTCTTGCCTGGAGGAGGGTGCACCAGGGGGGATGGGAGAGTGAATTCCATGGATGGATTATCTCATTTCATTTAGCCCGACTCTTTGTCTGGCAAACCATGCAATTAACAGCACCACAAATGGAATCTCCCTCAATCAAAACAAAGCATGAGTCCACTCCGGAGGATTTCCTGGCAAGGCTTTCTCAGGGTAGCTTTCTAGATCTTTCTGAAGACGAAGTGGTGAGTGAGTTTGCAGTCGGCTGGCAAGGTGCGGACTTGGGGTCTCTCCCTGCTCCTCCTCCCCGCCCCCCGTGGCTTCCCCTCCCAGCACGCTCATTTCAATATCCTCATAACTAAATCTGAGACAATGTGTAATTATACAGAAGAAAAATCTGTCAAGGATAGCTGAAGTTGCTTAAATTGTGCTGATTTATAAAGATGAGAGATCTCTTCTTCTCCGGCTGAAAAAAAATACCTTTTTACGTGCGTAATGGCAAACAACCTCCTGCAAAGTCAACTCCTTTTCTGAAAGTCATTGCTAGTTTTATAATTTCTGAGTCATTAGATAACAGATAGAACTCCACACTTAGTGGTTTCAAATGTTTATGGTCTGCAATTCATTCTTAATGAGCTCTCTCCATGTCTTTATTCTTCTTCGTGCCTTCCTGCTGGGAAGTGTCTTACTCTGCCTTGCCTTTTGTTAATGATTCCACAATCATTTCAGAGTCATTTCTCCTGCCTTATGTAATTCTGACACCACCGAAGAGCCCAGCTCACTGCCTCACAGTTGGAAATGTAACCTTTAATGTATTAATTTCTCTTGCTCAAAACAATTTAACCTCTGTCTTGGTTTTGTGATTGCTAAGTGTTCCAATTAAATGCCTCTTTCATTTTTTGTCCTGGAGGGCTGGATCTTCCCCGAATTCTGTTGAACACACCCTGCCTCACCAGCCACGAGCACGCTGCTGGGCCCCCTTGCGCGCTCGCCGTCCATCCATTATCTATCTCATGAGTGCCTGTCACGTTTTCAAAACACCTCCTTCCCCCCAAAAAAGATTAATTAAAGTAGTTCTAAGTGCTAGGTAGCATTGTCCGTGGAGGAGAAACAAATCACTTTAGTCCAGAAGGTAGACGTGTCCAGGAGGACAAAATACCCCTCTTCCCACCCTCCACTCCTGAACCCAATGGATCCGTTTACACTGGTGAACATAGGGCAGCTGTAACATGGAGGACTCTTGTCAAGATGCGCCCCGTGTCACCCAGGGCGGGACAGGAAAATCAATCATGGTCTCCAGACACTTGGTTTTTGCATTTTGCCACCTACCCCATGCAAAACAGGTCCAACAGGATGGGTGACACACTGAAGCATTGTGCACCGGGGCCTGGGGTGCCCATGTCCCCCATCTCCAACTCATAAAACCACTGCAGATAAACTCCTGGCAACTTTGGACGGGCCGCTCGCCACCCAGCACTGGGAAGCCTCGCACTGTTCCTGGCAGGGCTGGTGCCACCCCGGGACCAGCGCTCTTTAGCACAAGCTCCCTTCTCTGGAGGGCCCTGGAGTCTGGTTGTCTTGGTGCCAAACTGTTAATGTTTTAAATAATGTCCTTTCCTTCTACCGAGGCTTCAGAAGCATGGCAGCGCAGAGCTGGAGGCGAGGGGCCCCATCAGCCGTCCACTCCACCTGGGAAGTGTCCCAGCAACGCTGACGGAAGTGATTGGCAATCAAACGTTCGATGTTCTAATCGGAATGATTTCTCTGAGGCAATCGGTGTGTGGAGACACATACCTCTGGGTGGGCCCTGAGCTCAAGTTTGCGTTTAGAACAGCTACTTACATGTCCACTCATTCCCATGCCTGTGGCCAGGCAGGTGGTGAGCCGGGGACACAGCCAGAGCCCGGCGGACTGGGGGGGTAGCGGTGAGGCAGTTTGCCAGTTTGGCTGCCTCCTTTCTTTTGGGTGAATAAATGGACGGTATGGGAAAATTTTGAATGCCGCGTACAGGGCCCCTTGAACCACATCTCAACTAATACATCATTTTTAAAAGTGCATACAAACTGTGTCCACACTGTCCAAGCCTTCTCTGCCTGTTTCCATACTGACCACATCCTTTCCTTGGGGACCACATGACAAGTCTCCTCCTTTGCTGATGGGAAAAGCAGTGAGAGCCTTGCCCCCCCTCCCCCCGCCCCTGCAGAGCAGGGATTTGCCACCTCCTCTGAAATTCTATAAAGGGCCTGTCGGAAGTTTCTTTTTTATGTATTTATTTATTTACTTATTTATTTATAGAAATAGAGAGCGACAGAATGAGCAGGAGAGGAGCAGAGACAGTGGGAGAGAGAGAGAATCCCAACCAGGCTTCTCAGCACAGAGAAGAGCAGAGAGAGCCTGATGCAGAGCTCCATCTCACAAACCGTGGGATCATGACCTGAGCTGAAACCAAGAGTCAGACGCTTAACCGACTGAGCCACCCAGACGCTCCCAGAAGTGTCTATAATAGTTCTCTATTAGCGCTACGGTTCTATAGATGCTCTCTATAGTTCTATATGTATTAGTTCTATAATGTTCTCTATTAATTTATTGAGGACTCCTTTGACCTCTGTCCAAGTTTATCCTGGCATTCAGAGAGTAAAAGTAAAAGTCTACAAGTAGAATTCCACTGCCTGGTGGAAGATTAGATCACCGATAGAATACTGCTCCCATTTTTTGAGTACTATCAAGACTCATGTAAGTATCACGTTTAAAATAATCAGCACTGGACCGTTTTGAAATAGTTTCAAAGTCCTCATAGGTATAGACATTTTTTAGCCAGTGCCAGTGGGCTACGACTTACTCTTCCAAAAAAAAAAAATTTGGAAGTGATCTAGACACAACGGTTAGTTATTAGGAAACACAAGGATAGAAGAACACGTTAAACAACACAGAAGGTTGCAATCAGTGAGATCCAGAATGGGGGAAATTCCATGAGACAAATATTCCATTTCTTTAACAACTGATTAACCAGGAACAGAAAGAAGTAAGCCTGTAAGTTAAGATCCTTTATTTTTTAAATTTTTTTAATGTTTATTTATTTTTGAGAGAAGAAAGAGAGAGAGAGCACATGCAAGCAGGGCAGGGGCAGAGAAAGAGGGACACACAGAATCCCAAGCAGGCTCCAGACTCTGAGCTGTCAGCACAGAGCCCAACACGGGGCTCCAACTCACGAACAGTGAGATCATGACCTAAGCCAAAGTTGGACACTTAACCAACTGAGGTACACAGGCGTTCCTATAAGTTAAGATTCTTAAGAGGTAGATGAAGCAAGTAAAATGTGTGGACCTTGTTTGAACTCAGATCTGAAAAAAAAAAAATGGGATACACATAACACAAAGAGAACACTGGATATTCAGTGCATTTAAGAAAGCATTGTTTAGTTTGAGGTGAGGTAATGACATTGTGCTTACTTGTGCCGTTGTTTTTATATTTAAGAGTCCTTAAATAAAAATACTCAAATGTCTACAGATGAAACCTTGTGATGTCTGAGATTTGAGTTTTAAAAAGCCCACCGTCGGAGGGAGTGGTTGGACAAGAGAGGATGGTCGTCAGAGCTGGGTGACAGGGGCACGGTTTGTCCTATACTGTTCTCTCTACTCCTGTACTGATTTAAATTTTCTACAAAAGGTATTTTAGACAGTAAACGAGTGGGTTTCTTCAGCTGGAGCCTGCGCGATCATCCTCGTCTTGCTGCGACGAGCCCAAAGCCCTTCGCGAGCTCGTCTGAGCCATCAGTGTGAAGCGGAGCCGTGGGCCATCTTGTGGCCTCTTTGTTCACACGAGCATCCCGGGTCACTGTCCCAGGCCCCTGCGTGTGAGCGACACCACACATACGTGATGCTTGATGTCCCCACCTCATCGGTCCTAAGAAGAGTCTGGAAAGAGATGCTACAGGCTCCTGCCTGGAATCTTGTAACAAGCATGTTTCCCTGGGGGGGTCATGAGGACCTGGCCCTCTAAGAAAGAGATCACTTCCAAACGTTCACCTCCTTACCCACCTCACCTAACATATTGCAGCACTTTTTCTGTTTGACTTAAAACAAAAACAAAAAAACGTATGTTCCTTATTACAAACATGCACATGCCTACTGCCAGAAAATCAATAAAAACACAAGCCAAACAAAAGAGAACTAACCATAATCTCACCTTATATTCTTTTCAAAAATGAAAACGACCATATACCAATCTTTCACTAAATAGCTCTCAGGAGGTTAAGGGGAAAAAAAAAATTCCTCCATGCTTTCCAGAATTGGGTTAAAAAGAGTTTGAAAATCTTAGCACCTCTCCTACTTGTAAAGCAATTTAAAAGGGAACTGGGCCATGTTTTTTAGAGTTTTCTTATTTTAAAAGCAAATGGAAATATTTTAAGGGTTGCATAAGAATTCTGAATTCTGGAATGCGGCAGATGCCACTTCTCAGTGCACCCTTGGCATGCCAGCCGGGACGGCGGGGGGAGGCTGTGCAATTCTCCGGGCCAGGTGGGGAGGCTGGGAATGAAAACCAAATCTTTTCATTTGCTTTTTTGGAAGATGGGCTCTGGAAAAGCTGCCTAGCCTACCTTCATCTCCGTTTGTTGGGCGTCCTTTTGCTAGGTGTTGTACTAACTAATCACAGGAGCCATTGCAATATGACAGCTAGCGCATCAATGAATGTCGCATTATAAATCTCTCGTAATGATCACTTGGCCAGGCCGCCCTCCGAAAATCATAAGCAGTTTTTTAGTGAGCCCTGCCAATGCATTCCACATGTACACTTGTTCTGGAAACGAACCATTGTGATTTTCCCCGATGGGATAGAACGATCGGACTGGGTCCTGATTTTCTTAGGTAGGTAACATTTGTCCTTTGCTAATGTCAACCTGGCTAACGAAAGAGGATACCCTTTTGATAAATGGTTTTTTCTTTCATTTCCAGCCCTCCTTAGTCCCTGGATTTTGACCCAGGTAAACCAGTTTTTCTGTGTGGTAACTCTTTGCTTTCACAGCCTTTCACCCTGTCTCAAGCAGGATAAATGACTCTCTTTCTCATAATAATTTTTAAATGTTTAACACCCGAAAATAGAGCTACAATAGCAAAGAGTCTGGGAAGAAAAAATAAAGGGAGTTTTATTCCACGTAGTACAGGAATAAAAGTGGTCTCTGCAGGGAGAAGTCCAGATTCAATTCCAGCAGAGGCTTTGCATTTTCGCCTCTTGGCACCAAATCTGCAGTGTTTTGTTGACATGAAATTGCTGTGAAGACAGTCGCCCCATAGGCATGCGTCCTGGGCCGCCTGGCTCTCCCTGAGGCCCAGGCACACACTGTAGGGAGGTCATCAGGCCGCGAGACAGTGCACTTGCGGAGACATAACCGAAATGCATGTTCATACGCAAAGGTCCCAGGACTGCGGTGAACGGAGAATAAAGGCAACCTCTTAATTCTTGCATCGAGAACTTAGACCCTCTGGCCTAGTCTGCGCCGGCCTCACCGCAGCCTTCTTGAAGAACAAATATGGCTCCTGATGGGTCCCACGCAGCCAAGAGGAACATCCGGACACGGACGGTGCTCAGGGCTTCTGATTTCTGTGCGTGAGAAGCACTGGGGCAGGTAGGAGCCCAGGGAGGACAAGGAAAGCAGGGCCCTTGGGTGGTCAGTGGCCACAGCTGGCCTCCTCAGCCTCCTTCCTCCTTTTCATCTCTACCTCTTGGCTTCCTTCACTCAAAGGACATTCAAGGACAGAACCAGAATCAGTTTACCCCCAGATTCCACCTCACCAGCCTTTCAAATCCCCCTCTGTCCTCCTGAAGGACCGATTGTAAATCTCTCCCCAGAGACGGCTGGTCCCCTGAGCTGTTTTTGTCCTGTCATCATTGGCAGGACCGATTCGACTTTCTCTGTGGGTTATTTGGCGACACAGAGTAAAGCTGTATGGGGCACTGTTTTCCTCTCTGCCCCACACTCGAGCACAGGGGTCCCCCCGGTCCGTGGGAGGGCGATCTGAGCCTTATAGTCCCGCACGCATCGACGTTCTGCTCCTGTGGAACTTTCCTGAAAGGCGGATCTGAAGAAGATACCCTAAAAAAGAGCGAAGAGGAAACCATTTGTGTTGCTCAGATTTTATTATTTAGAAATCTCATGGTATGCGACCTCCTCAAAATTGTTTTTATTTTACGTTCACACGTGATTTTTATTTTATTTTTATTACATGGCTGTTATAATATTTATTCAGATTTTATTTTTATGTAGTTCTAACTACAGCCATGCCGTACCATATCACTGAAACAACCAACATTCAGACGATGCCCCATCTGAATGATGGTTTCGGCCACCAGAACCTCCCACAGGCCTCTCGCCTGTGCCATAGTGTCGCCGGGAAGGTCGTCAGAATCCGTCACTGAAACCGAGCCCCCGGACAACCGCTGTGCCCGTTGCAGCCAAGCAGCTGCCCTCAACCAGCCTCAAGATGAGGCTCCCCCAGCTCACTTCCATGAAAGGCAAAGGGACACCAGAGATCATGTCACCATTCCTCAAGTGCTTTGAGGTTGACGTCCTTCCCTGGAATCTCGAATGAACCAAAACAAATCGAGGGTCAATTCAAGGGCATCCCGAGCGCACCGGCATCGTGCCTGCCGAGCCAGACGGACCATGCGTGTCCTTTCTGGCCTGAGCAGAGCGCTGAGCTCAGCACAGCTCCGGTGGATGAAGACGAGCTGGGAAGAAGTGGGGGCCCGCGTAACAGAGGGTAATTAGAAATTCCGGCCTCACGGAGCCACAGTTTTAGCATCGAATAATTATTGTTTAAATGCAAATACTAGTCCCTGGGATTCCTTATGCATGCGAATCAATGTCTTAAAAACAATTGCCGGCTCCAGATGAAAAACAATTTCTCAACAGCTGGAGAACATTTGCAGAAGGCAACTTTCAAAGAACAGAGCGGGGAGAAAGACAGGGAGAGACAGGAAAGCCATCACCAGCCTCTGCTGTCTGGAGAAGTCTGAACTGTGCCGCCGGGGCGTTCCTAACCACGATGCCTCCAGCCATGCTCGCTGCCAGGCCGCAGGGAAACCAGCGAGCGGAAGTCAGAACGGATCTCGTGCTGGCAGTGCTGTAATTAGCAAAAATTGTCCTGCCTTTTCTTTTTTTAAGTTTTTTTTGTTTTGTTTTGTTACTATTAGCATCTTCTTATTGAGTTTTAAAGATGAAAAAAACGAAGGCTAGATCATCGAGGAGGTAGACAAGTCTATCTCGAGCACAGTGTTTCGCATGGGCGATAGGGAAGCCTCTTTCCACCGGGCTGAACTGAACCACCGATTTAGGCCAGTTGTGTAAAGGGCAGGGGCAGAGGTGGAGCGGGAGGGGACCTGCCACCAGCCCAGTGCTCGTATCATTAGTTTGAAACTATTTGAATTTGGGCCCCAAACCCCCAAATGAGTCCTAACCAAGGCCTGACTTTCTGAATTAAATATCTATGGCTCACGTATTATTCTTTCTAATTTACCACAATCCTTTAGAATTCAAGTTCAAAAAGACTGTGGATCCGAAATAAGATAATAGTAATGAAGATGATGGTAAAAGTAGCTAGCACTTTATAACACATTCTACGTGGCAGACGTTGCTTCGACGCTTTCAGTCCTCATAAATCTTAAGAGACAAATAATATTAGCACCCATTCTAGAGATGAGGAAACCGAGGCACACAGAGGTTCTGTAACTCGCTCGAGGTCACTGGGTTAGTCAGCCGTGGGCTGGTGTTCCGACCCGGACATCTGGCACCGGTAATTGTACTCAGTGGAAATTTTGGGCCAATATTTAAATTCTGCTTGGGAGTCTTTGTTTCTTTGGTTGAAACAGTGATCGCCAAGTAGAATGTACACGCCCCCAGCAAGATAATCCGCTGGGAATTTATATGACAGGCCGGTAAGTTGTCACATGGGACAGTTTGACTATGACTAGCTAAGTGGGCTAATAGATTGATTGTGTAGTTTTAACCAAATTTACCCTCACAAAAAAGGCAGGTGGCTTCAGAAAGATTCGTACCAAGAACAGGGGATTGGAAGACAGTCCTCATACTGCAGAGGCTGGCTACAAGAAACCAGAGGGACCCCACTGTACTCAGCCAAACCACAAAACAAAAACACCCAACATCTAACCGATGCCTCATCGTCCATGTCGACCCTCCCTTCAGTCCATACTGAAATATTAGTTAATGATAACAGGGAGCCTTTATAATTAACAAGATATTTTATAGCTAAGTATCAAGAACATGAATGCAAACCTCTATAAACTGAAAGCAAAAATAAATTTAAATACATTTTAAAAAAGTAAATAGCTTGCAATCTTTTATTTCCCCCACCCTTTGTTTTATGTGTGTCTTACAATACACTTAAAATATTAACGGGTAGATTATCGTATAGCATAAGGAACAGGCATACGAAGAGGGAACCGCTCAGAAAACTTCCTGATAGGATTATGCAATCAGAAGTTGGGACCAGAGAGTTTAGTCCACCCCATGGGGCTACTCTCAGGTAACCATGGCAACCCTAATCTGTGGCCAAGTGTCTGGCAGAAGCTTAGCAACCCAACCGGAGACAGAGAAGGTGAATGCACAGGCTTCTGCTCCTCCACCCCACGCTCCAGGACCCCCTCGCCCCAGGACCCCCACACCCCAGGACCCCCCCGCCCCTGCACATCTCAGGAGCGAGAGGTGGAGCTGAGGGTCCCTGGAGGTGTGCTGTTATTGATCCTATTAACCACAGACCCTGGGCACCTGGGTGGCTCAGTTGGTCAAGGGTCCAACTTTGGCTCGGGTCATGATCTCCAGTTCGTGAGTTCGAGGCCCGAGTCGGGCTCTGTGCTGACAGCTCAGAGCCTGGACCCTGCTTCAGATTCTGTCTCTCTCTCTCTCTCTCTCTCTCTCTGCCCCTCCTCTTTTGCATTTCGTGTCTCTTTTTCTCTCAGAAAATAAATAAATAAATAAATAAATAAATAAATAAATAAATAAACAAACATTAAAAATTTAAAGAAAAAAACGGACCCAAAGCTGAACAAAAGACATAAATTGTCTGAGGTCACAGAATTTTTAGCAGGGAACATTCAAAACCAGATTTGCAAAGCAAGTTGTCATACTTCCAAAACCATCAAGAGAGAAAAATTATGTGCTCTTTTATACGAGGAAATAAAATTCCGGAAGTGGAACAGAACTGCACATGAGAAGATAATAATGTTCAGGTATTGAGAGGCATATATCTGGGTAAGAGTCTACCTAGAAAAAAAACGTCGTAAGGGGGCATCCAAGAATAAACTCCCCAAACCCACACACACACGATACCATTCACCCAAATGGATTTTCCTAAGTGAAACTTTTCCTTCTCCTTTATTCAAAACGAGACGTGTGGAGCAGCCGAGTTTCCAAGGTGTCACTGGGAAGGACTTGAATAATACTTCGTGTCTCTCAAAACCTTGGTCAGGTAGGGGTTTCGTACTGAAGATTTAAAGCTATTCCACTGGCTTTGCGTTTGGTATTTTATAAATCATTAACAGGAACAAAGTAAGAACCAAAACAGAAATACCCATTTCATAAGTGTGAAGACAGTTAACCTTTAAACAGATGGGTAATCCCAGACAGTTCTGGAAAATTAATAGAGCTTAAACCTGAGGTCTCAGAGCTGCAGAATACATCTTTGGAGACCATGTTTTTGAGATCATCATAAATCAACTTTTTTTTTTTTCTTTTTTTTTTTTTCTCACCAGTCCCTATGCCTACCCCGGCTCCTGGAACTTTCTGATTATGAATATATACATCGTGGTGCAGTGACTGAGCCCGTGCTCTGATCGCACATTCTGAGCAAGTTTCCTGCGCAGGCCCGGCTCCCAGCGGCGGAAAGGCGGTGGTGCCGGCAGGCTGGCGGCTGGAGGTGGCACAGGAACGCGACACTCTTCCTGCCCCAGGAAGGACTTTCCCGCTCGGCTCCCACTGGGCAAGCACTTCTGTCCTTTATTTGTAAACCTCCGCTCATTAAATCAAAGACTCCGTGGAGGATTGTTTTGTTTTCACCTGCAGTGTTTTTCCTTGGCCGAACTGGTTCAGGTCTCAAAAGAGGCTCGACAGTGACGGGCAAGGCTCCACGCAGGCGTCTCCTGCGGGGGGAGGTCGCGGTCCCCCGGGACAGGCGCCTTTGCTCTCACCAGAGACGGAGCTGTCCAGTGTGAGGAAGATTAGCTGTGCAAAAAGGAAGCAGAGGACTAGTCTGTGTCGTCGGGGTCACCATTTCCAATGATTTAAGCAGGTGTTTGGAGGCATCTCTTTAAAACCTTGGGTCCTTCTTAAACGTGGCCACAACCCCTACAGGAATGTGGACTTAAATGGAATTAAAGCCAAGGTATGACATTAGACCGCTGCCGGCCGAGGCCACGCCAGCCCTGGGAGCCCCCTCTCCTTAGCCGCGGGGTAGACGCTGGCCGTGGGATAGACACGAAGTCGGGTCAGGTGGTCTCCGTGCCCTGATCGCACGCGGCCCCCGCCCGCAGGAAGCTTCGGGACAGCCACAGGGCGCTCAGAGTGTCCAGAGGCCTCGGGCAGTCGCTGCCGTCGGTCCCCTTCTTTCCCTGAGCAGTCGGAAACAGGAAGCACGGCGCCCTGGGCTTGGTGGAAAGAGTTAACTCCGAGGGCCCATCTGAGGGCACCCGAGTGTTGTTCCTTCGGCATAGTCCTATCCAAGCGTCTTTTCCCACCTGTGCGGAGGAGCGGCCCTGAGAAGCCCACATGGACGTATTTGCAGCTACTTACTATTGGAAAAGTTAATTTAGCGGCATTGCTGCGACCATCAGGACGCAGGAGAGCCTGAAGCATTCAACAGGGATCCGAGTAGAATACAGACGGACGGACGGAAGTGCAGGAGGAACGGTGGCCCAGGTTGTCCACGCGCACAGAAAACGAGCCGCCCCGGGGGCACAGGGAGGGACCGCACGGTACCCCCCTCGCCGGCGGCAGGCCAGCCTTCCAGTGCCACCTTCTCCTACTGAGTCTCAGCAGCGCATTAGCATAAATGCCATAAAATTTTGGCCCTGTATCTTCTTTATTATTTTTTATAGGTGTATAATTATTGAAAGGAGGCCATTACCTTTTTTATGGACTTGGGAGTCGATCTGCCTCTGACTTTCCCACTCCGCCTGCGGTCCCCGCCGTCGGACTGTGCTGTTTGGAGAGAGGAGAGGAGCGCCCTTCAGTGGGGTGGGGGGAGCCCCTGCAGAGCCCACAGGTGTGCGCGAAGTAGACCCGGGGCCTCGGAGCCTGGGCGTCCGGCGACCCGAGGCCCACCCAGCCGCTTCCGTATGAAAGCAGGGCCTTCAGAACGTGGGTTACAACCCCGGGAGTTCTGAGCCATAAAAATCATAAAGAGTAACGTCCCATGTCTGGAAACAGAAACGATTTCTATGAGAATTTATGTATTCGATGTAATTAATCCTGCGTGTCTGGAGCAGAGCGTCCCAAACCTTTCTTCCCTTGCTAATTATTAAAGCCCGATTTGACGGATCTGTTTAATTATACCGCCAGGTAAACAGCCCCCGCCCCCTTTTTATTTTTTAGCAAACTCACCCAGAAGGGTTAGGTGGCAACTGTCACCCACAGCACATGCCAGCTTCTCTCCTTTTTCGCCTGTTCCCTTCGGAAAGAAGTAGTCCGCAAGGCGGTTTGACTTTCCGGGGTCCACAGGATGGGACAGGGCTCCGCGAATTGCTTTCGGGTCATCAGTATGTCCCCCCGTGTGGGGAGTGACTCACCTTTACTCACTGTAGAAATCTGTACAACGAAGAACCTTGTCTTTAACAAGATTTTTTCAGCCTCAGATGCTTTCCAAACATCGACAATAGAAATGTTCGCTATTGTCTCAATGGGGGCAGGGGGATGTAGAAAATCTGTATACTTGTGTTTTAACTGCTAATAGAGGCCGCTTTGGCTACTGCCATCTCAGGAACCATTGTGACTGCTGGTGGCCGCGGAGCCACCCGAGTGTGAGCGTGTACAACGAAAGCTCTCGAGAGAGCCTTGTGCCAGCTACGCAGCGCATGGACTCACAGGAAACGCAGGCTGATCTGAACGGCGAGGACAAAAGGAATATCCAGGCCTCTCAGGAATTTTGTGCAGGCGATACAAAAACGTCTCAAACACGTGACGAAACGCCATTTGTCGTTGCTGGTTCACCCAGGCTTTTAGCCCAGAGACCCCAGCAGGCCGCAGATGGGCCTTCCTCTTATCTTGTCTCGAGCATCTCCAGGACACAGAGATTATTATTATCTTTTTTAGTACAGCGTGGTTGTCTGCTGTTTATTTTTCTCCTAAGCACCTCCAGCGCTCACTCCTGGCTGCCCCTCAGACGCGCCCAGGGAGGGCCCCCCTCTCTGGTTCCTGACTTGCACCCAGCCGAAGAGACCCAAGAACCTCTCAAGAAAACGTGGATGCCACAGCTTTATGATCCCGTTAAAGTAAATGACCAACAAAACGGTCTTGAAACTAAAATGGAAATACAGCCTCTTGCCTTCTCTTCACGAGCATCCCCACTGCCTGAATTTTCAAGCGCCCTGTTTTCTACCTGCCTGGGTCCTGCCGCACCCCAGTGTTAGGAAAACCCAGCTCCTGCCTCCATCTTGCCTCCTTTCTAGAAGCAGGTCGGTTTTCTGCGTTAGATGTGGTGACGGGTACTTTCCATCCCCTGCTCATTGGCCATGCCCTGTGCCCCTTGGGTCTCATCGTTCTTCCTGCTGATACAAGAATTTCGTCCACTGTCACACAGGCAGCCCGGCGTCAGGGGAAAGGAGCCGCGTTCTCACCCCCGGACGTGACTGCTGTTTGGTCCAGGCTGAGCGAGTGTTGTGGGCGTGGGCATGAAGCACCATTCTGGCCAATGAGCTCTGGGAGGGGGGAGGGAGGTTTTCCTCCTCCTTCGAGAAAGACACAAGACCTTCACCGCGATGTGCGGTGACGAGAGGCATGACGAGATTCGAGGTGGGAAGGATCTGTGTCCAAGCCTGGAAGCAGAAACTTGCAGCCGGATCTCCTGAGTGATACAGACGTGGTCCGCGTTGGCCCGCAGCCGCTGTACCAAGAACTCCTGCCGAAAACTGCCAGGTCAGAGACGGGAATGCGGACCACCCTCCGGCTCGAGCCCCCTCCCAGACCTGGCCGGGCCCTGCACAGGGAGCGGGGGGCCAGACCGTCACACTGCCCGCCTGGAGAACCCATCTTCGCTGTAGCGCGATGCCCTGTGCCTACTCGTGCTGTTGGCGGCCTTCTAGAACCCCCAGAATAAACGATTAGGAGGTGAAGGACAATAATTCTAAAGACGACCGAGGAATTACATCAGCTCCGTTACGCTACCTCGAAAGTAATATTCAATAATAAAGTTTTGAATTCCATTACTGAGTCGCCGAATAATACGGTTCCTGGTAAACAAAATTTTATTGTCTGCATGTTTGTTCCATAAAATAAATATATATTTTATCTAATCCAAATTGCATCCGACTGTTATAATTTTTAGAGGTGTGGAAATGCTTCTCTTGCCGTTATTTTTAAACTGCTTCCCTAAGACAACGAAGTCGGGCTTAGAATCACAGAAATTAGAGGCGGAAAGCAGCTTCTGGGTCAGCCCTCTGGCAAGCCCTCTGCCCAGGGGACAGTCCCGTGGAAGAAGGAAGGACGAGAGAGTTTCATTGGTAGTGTCCATCGTGATGGCTTCCAGTCCCCCGCGGGCATGTCCTCCCCCCAGCGTGAGGGTCTCCTCTGCTCTTCTCAGATTCCGTCCCCTTTTCCTTTGGGGTCGAAGGACACTAAAGATAAAATTTCATCACCCCAGGCCAGATTTCCATGTATATAGCCCATTCGCTACAAATCATAGTAAAATATCAAATCCCTCTACCCCCAAAACCATACTCCTGATTGGAAATCCATTTTTTGAGAGAATAGAGTTTTTTTCATTTCATTCTATCACTAAGGAAAATTTCTAAATGCAAAGTAGTATCTTCAATTTGCATTCGGTGTAAATAGTAGGTAAAGGATGTCCTCTGGGAAGGTCTTTAAGAAAAACGGAGAAGATTAGACCAGAGGAGAAGAAAACAGTACTGCAAACTGTAAAGCTGGAGTACAGTCTTCCTCCTCCACAACTCGGACATAACAAGAGCCCCCCAAGTGTGTAAACTCACTGCCCGACACTTGGGCCGCCTCAGCGGTCGCCTGAGGAAGAGGTCCAGTGGCTTCAGAGCCACGCCCTCACTGCCATTAGTGCCAGGGGTGTGAGCTCGAGGGGGAAACAGGGTCACGGGGAGAGGCACCGGGCGCATGTATGTAGCAGGGCTCCTGCTGTGTTCAGACATCTCTGGGGGATCGCTGGGTTATCGCCGGAGACAGTCTACCGTCAGGAGGCGCAGGTGAGCCTCCTGGAGATACACGTTCCGGATAAATTCAGGAAGCTGTAAGAACGTGGTCTAAGGTCAGTAGGATTGGGCAAATGGGTGGGAGGAGAAATAGTTCCAACCAGAGCTTGGTGACTGCCCCTCACATGAACCCCCTTGGCCCAGCAGCCAAGTTTCAAAGTGCGATGCATCTGTAGCAACGTAGGCTGTGAGGTGTCTTTCTCTGTCATGCAGCGGGCACTCAGGGTGTGAGTGAGCAGAACCATTACCCATGGATGGCAGGATCATTAGCCCAAAAGTCAGCCATACGGTCAACGTCTCTCCCTGAAGAAGCAGGGATGAAATTGTCACCCTGAGGACACTGGCCACCATGGTGGCATCCCAGGATATGACAGGGCTCTGGGACTACAGAGGCAGCCCAGTCCTTGGAGACTCCCTCGACTCCTTAAGCCTCAGGCTTTGGTAACTTAGGCACAGGCAAAAGGAGCACCCAGGGTGGCAAAGACATCACCTCAGCAAGGGGAACATGGGACAAGACAGCCCATGGGCACCACGCAGTAATCAAGGAGCTCTTCTAGAATCTTCTACAACCACAGGTCTCCAACATTTTGATCTTAGGACACCTCCCCATCCTACTATAGAAAACCCCAAGTAACTTCAGTTTGTGTGGGTTATAACTATTGATATTTATCTGATTAGAAATGAAAACTGAAAACTTTATGATGTATTAATTCTCTTAAAAATAACAATAGAAAACTCATTATACATTATTTGCTTTTTTATGAAAAATAACCGTTCTTTCCAAAAAAAAAAGCGAGAAGAGCGCCATTTCTTTACATTTTTGCAAATCTTTTTACAAAAAAGACAATTGGGTTCTCGAGAATCTCTTTTCTGCATTTAGCTTACTGAAATATCATCTACCACTAACCTGTCAAAGATGCTTATGGGAGAAAGACAGAAGTACATCTCCATATTATTAAAATAATTTTGTCCTCACAGATCCCCTAAAAGTATCTGGGGACCTCTTGGACCATTTTGAGGACTGCAAGTCTACCTATCTAATGTAACAGGGTTATTGCTGCTGCTTCTGGGTCCTCAGTCCGTCCGATCCTGGATGGAAAACCTGGATGACATTCATACAAGCTGTGTTTGGAGCTTCGAGCTGGATTCCGTCAGTGAGGAGTGGTTCTTGGGGAAGGAACATGGTGTCTGAGCCCTCTCCAGCCGCTGTCACACAATACCCCAGACTGGGTAGCTTCTAGATAACAGAAATGTATTGATCACAGTTCCGGAGACTGGAAATCCAAGCTAAGGGTGCCAGTGTGGTCCAGTTCCAGTCACGGCCCTCTCTCGTGTCCCGGACTCCTCGCCGTGTGCTCCCACGGTGGAAGCCGTCTCTTTTATAAAGGCACGAATCTCATTAATGAGGCTCCACTCTCAGGAACTAGCCGCCTCCCAAAGGCCCCACCTCCTGGCACCGCCACCCGGGGGGTCTGATTTTAACCCACGAATGCTGGGGGGATGCAAAGATTCAGTCTGTGGCACCGGGGAGTCTGCCTGCCTGATTTCCAGGCTCGAGGACCCGAACACCCTCCCAACAGTCCTGCCAAAGAGCTGACCATTCTCTTTCTTGAGGTGCGAGCAAGTTCCAAGGGGCCCCCCGTGTGGCGTCAGGTGAGGGGGCACTGATTCTTAGGGACGGGATCCTAACTACTAACGGCCTCACGCGTCATGGAATCGCACAAGTCACTCCGTAAGGTAGAATCTAAAGAAAAGAAACCGAGAGTCAGAAAGGTTATGAGTAATATGCGTGATGATTCACAGACAGTTAAAGGAACAGCAAGGACATAAGTCAGTTTATCGACACCAAAAATCCACGTCTGCTGGCCACGGAACTCCCTCCGCTGCACAGGCAGGGGCCACGAACGCGCAGGTAACCAGCAGGTGTGTTTTTACCGTGTCTAAAGGCTCCTGCTCATTGTCTCCAGGATTCGTTGGGTGTCAGCCGTCTGCCTGATCTCCTCATTGCCGGATTCAGCAGACACAGCACCGCCCTGGGAGGAGACTTCACGCAGGCGACAGGCACCGTGGTGCACACGGGAATGAGGTGGCTGGAGCGCGTGCAGGGCTGGAGGGGAGCAGCGGCGGTGGAAGAGGCCAGCTCTGGGGAGGTCACGTGTGAGCTCAAGGTCACAAGCCAGAGAAGGGTGTCTCCCTCCACCAGGCTGGCCCAGCCCCACTCCGAGGCACGCAGGCACCAGGCCCATGGAGGAGAGGAAGGGTCCCATCTTCCTTCCCTCTTCCTTCCTTTCCTTCCTTCCTTCCTTCCTTCCTTCCTTCCTTCCTTCCTTCCTCCCTCCCTCCCTCCCTCCCCTCCTTCCTTCCTTTCTTCCTCCCTTCCTCCCTCCCTCCCTCCCTCTTCCTTCCTTCCTTCCCTCCTTTCTTTCTTCCTTTTTCCATCATAAAATGGTACTTGTCAGAACTAGGTACAGAATAATGACACCATAGAAAAGAAAGAGCCTGCTGGCCTTCTTCCTCCACGAGATGTGGATGGGCGCCTTTGAATTACAGGGAAACCTTCTGCTTCCTGAACCACTGAGTAAAAGGGGGACGATAGCAACAGCCCGGCGCTGTAACCTCTCACGTGTGCTCTCTGGGTACACGGTGCGGAGCGCCGTGAGCGGGGACAGGATTCAGCATAAATCTCTTCTTATTTTGTGTTTCAGAAGGTGCGCGATAGAAAACCCATTCTCACAGTAAATGCTAGTCACTTGAGGTCTATAGCTTGTTTTGTAGCTAAGAAAATAAAGCCTCCGCTCACCCTCGGCCAACTGAGTTACATTTTATGCTATTATTAATGCGTTGCAAGGCTTTTTTTCATATCAATTTGAAATTATACATCTGGGAAATCCAAGCGCCGCAGCAGTCAACGCTTTGTTTCTCTGTGTGGCCCTCTGCAATTACTCGAATGTGCAACTATAATTTAGCTCAGGTAAAATTCAATCAGTCACCCCAAGCACAAAGAAATCTCCGTCTCCCAGGAAAAAGGAGGAGGAGAGGGAGGGGGAGAGCAAGAGGAAGAAGGAGGGAAACGAGGAGAAGAAAAGGAGAAAGAAGGAAGGGACCGGAGAGGGTTTCCCCGCAGAGGGCCCAGGGGAGCCGTAGGAGTTTCCGAAATAATTTGATCAGAGGAGGTAAATTCAGGCCGGGCCGGGCTGCGTCGCCGAGAGGGGCAGTGGCTGAGCTCTGGAATCAAATGAAAGAAACCTGCTTCGCAGCCTGGTGGATTCTCTAGAAAATACCATGTTCTTTGGGTTACAAACAGAGAGGGAAAGCAGGAAGGGTGATTTTGCTAAAATTCACAGGGAGGAACTCAGGAGTCAACGTCCAAAAACCATCGTGCGACGGGAAGGAGAGCTTCGCCGGGCGCTCCCAGCCTGCCTGCCCGACGGGAGGGTGGGCCGGCCTCCGCCCCGCTCGGGCTCTCCTCCGAAGGGAGACAGGCAGGCGGGTTTTCTCTTTGTGTCTCATTGCATTTTTGTTACTTCGCGACTTTTACCGGTTGCATGGGCTGGACAGTTTGTATATAAGAGCTCGTGGCTTAATATCCCCAGACTCGAGGGCGGGTTTGGAACCCCACGGTTGTGCCACAGACGTCATGTCTCAGAAAGCAGATCACTTAGCGGTACTTCACTTCGAACTAAACCTCCTTCCTCTTTCTCCTCGTCACTGATGGGGGGTGGGGGGGGAGGTACCCACGTCATACACCTGCTTCTGAAGGCAGTAATTTGGCTTACTATCCTTTCTTACCAATATGTTCGCTTACAGTCAGGTGATATTGTAAGCTCAAACTTTGTTCTCTTCATTCCACGTAAACCCAGCAGTGAGAGACAAAACACTTTTAATATAATTTATTGTCAAATTGGTTTCCGCACAACACCCAGTTGCTCATCCCAACAAGTGCCCTCCTCAGTGCCCGTCACCCACTTCCCCCCCTCCCATCAACCCTCAGTTTGTTCTCAGGATTTAAGAGTCTCTTATGGTTTGTCTCCCTCCCTCTCTGTAACTTTTTTTTTCCCCTTCCTCTCCCTCATGGTCTTCTGCTACGTTTCTCAAGATCCACATATGAGTGAAAACATATGGTATCTGTCTTTCTCTGACTTACTTGACTCAGCATAATACCCTCCAGTTCCATCCACATTGCTACAAATGGTCAGATTTCATTATTTCTCGTTGCCAAGTATTATTCCATTGTATATATAAACCACATCTTCTTTAGCCATTCGTCAGTTGATGGACATTTAGTCTCTTCCCATGATTTGGCTATTGTTGAAAGTCCAGCTATGAACATTGGGGTACATGTGCCCCTATCCATCAGCACTCCTGTATCCCTTGAGTAAATTCCCAGCAGTGTTATTGCTGGATTATAGGGTAGTTCTAGTTCTAATTTTTTTTAAACATTTTTAAAAAATTTTTTAATGTTTATTTATTTTTGAGAGAGAGAGACAGAGTATGAGCAGAGGAGGGTCAGAGAGAGAAAAGGAGACACAGAATCTGAAGCTGGCTCCAGGCTCTGAGCTGTCACCACAGAGTCCGACACGGGGCTTGAACTCACGAACCATGAGATCATGACCTGAGCTGAAGTCGGACGCTTAACCGACTGAGCCACCCAGGTTCCCCTAGTTCTAATTTTTTTGAGGAACCTCCACACCGTTTTCCAGAGCAGCTGCACCAGTTTGCATTCCCACCAACAGTGTAGGAGGGTGCCTGTTTCTCCACATCCTCACCAGGATCTATAGTTTCCTGATTTGTTCATTTTAGCCACTCTGACTGGCATGAAGTGGTATCTCAGCGTGGCTTTGATTTGTATTTCTCTGATGATGAGTCACGTTGCATATTGTTTCACGTGTCTGTTGGCCATCTGGATGTCTTCTTTGGAAAAGTGTCTATTCATGTCTTCTGCCCATTTCTTCACTGGATTACTTGTTTTTTTTGGGTGTGGAGTTTGGTGAGTTCCTTACAGATTTTGAATACTAGTCCTTTGTCCAATATGTCATTTGCAACTATCTTTTCCCATTCTGTCAGTTGTCTTTTAGTTTTATTGTTTCCTTTGCCGTCCAGAAGCTTTTTATCTTGATGAGGTCCTAATAGTTCATTTATGCTTTTGCTTTCCTTGCCTTTGGAGATGTGTTGAGTAAGACATTGCTGCGACTAAGGTCAAAAAGCATTTTTCCTGCTTTCTCCTCTAGGGTTTTGATGGTTTCCTGTCTCACATTCAGGTCCTTCATCCATTTAGAGCTTATTTTTGTGAGTGGTGTAAAGAAGTGGTCTAGTTTCATTCTTCTGCACGTCGCTGTCCAGTCCTCCCAGCACCGTTTGTTAAAGAGGCTGTCTTTTTCCCATTGGATACTCTTTTCTGCTTTGTCAAAGATTAGTTGGCCATACATTTGTGGGTCCAATTCTGGGTTCTCTATTCTATTCCATTGGTCTCTGTGTCTGTTTTTGCACCAATACCATACTGTCTTGATGACTACCGCTTTGTAGTAGAGGCTAAAGTCTGGGATTGTGATGCCTCCTGTTTTGGTTTTCTTCTTCAGTATTACTTTGGTCTTTTGTGGTTCCATACAAATTTTAGGATTGTTTGCTCTAGCTTTCAGAACAATGCTGGTGCAATTTTTATTGGGATTGCATTGAATGTGTAGATTGCTTTGGATAGTATTGACATTTTAACAATTTTATTCTTCCAATCCATGAGCATGGGATGTTTTTCCATTTCTTTGTGTCTTCCTCAATTTCCTTCATAAGTTTTTTTATAGTTTTCAGCATAGAGATCTTTTATATCTTTGGTTAGGTTTAGTCCTAGTTATTTTATGGTTTTTGGTGCAATTGTGAATGGAATCAGTTTCTTTTTTCTCTTTCTGTTGCCTTGTTATTGGTGTATAAAAATGCGACTGATTTCTCTACATTGATTTTATATCCTGTGACTTTGCTGAATTCATGTATGAGTTCTAGCAGGCTTTGGGTGGAATCTGTCGGGTTTTCCATGTAGAGTATCATGTCATCTGTGAAAAGTGAATGTTTGACTTCACCTTTGCCAATTCTGCTGCCTTTTAACACCTTTTGATGTCTGATTGCTGACGCTAGGACCTCCAACACTATGTTAAATAGCAGTGGTGAGAGTGGACATCCCTGTCGTATTCCTGATCTCAGGGGGAAGGCTCTCAGTTTTTCCCCATTGAGGATGATATTAGCTGTGGGCTTTTCACAAATGGCTTTTATGATGTTTAAGTATGTTCCTTCTATCCTGACTTTCTCAAGGGTTTTTATTAAGAAAAGATGCTGTATTTTGTCAAATGCTTTTTCTGCATCTATTGACAGGATCACATGGTTCTTATCTTTTCTGTTGTTAATGCGATGTATCACTCTGATTGATTTGTGAATATCGAACCAGCCCTGCAACCCAGGGATGACTCCCACCTGATCATGGTGAATAATTCTTTTTATATGCTGTTGAATTCAACTTGCTAGTATCTTGTTGAGAATACCGACAAAATATTTTTAATTAACCTTTGTATTTCGAGACAATTGTAGATTCACCTGCAGTTGTAAGAAATAATCCAGAAAGAGCCCCTGTATGCTTTACTCAGCTCTTTCATGATAACATCTTAAAAAACTATAGTAAAACATCACAATCAGGATATTGATGGTGACCCAGTCAAGATATAGAACATTTCCGACTCCACTAAGATGTTCTCGATGCCCCACGTCGTGACACATTCTTCCTTCCTGCCCGGAGCCCATCGCTAACCCCTAGAAACCACCAATTGGCTCTCTATTTCCATACCGCGGTAATGGAATATGTGACTTTGTGAGATGGGCTTCTTTCACATGGCACAACCCCCTTGACGCTCTGACGATATGTTCCTTCTTATGACTAAGTAGTGTTCCACACCTCGGCCACACCACAATGGCTTAATTCACCAATGAAAGGCATCTAGGTTGTTTCTAGTTTTTGACCATCCCAAACAACACCACTGTCAACATTTGCATGCGGGTTCTCATGAGAGCATAAATTTTTGTTTCTCTGGGATAAATGCCCAGGAGTGAAATTATTGGGTCATGTGGTGGTTGCATGGTTAGTTTTTAAAGAAACTGCCAAATTGTTTTCCAAAGTGGCTGCACCATTTGACACGTCCGCCAGCAAAGTTTGAGCGATCATTTCTCCTCATCCTCATCAGAACGTGGTATTGTCATTATTTTTTTATTTTAGCCATTCCGGTGGGTGTATAATTGTTCGTTGTGATTTTAACGTGCTTTTCCCTGATGGTTAATGATGCTGAACATGTTTTCATGTGTTTATTTGTCATCACCTTTTGGGTGAAATGTCTCCCTCTGTCTTTTGCTCCTTCTCTAATTGGATTTCTGTTCTTTAACTTTTGAGTTTGAGAGTTCTTTATGTATTCTAGATATTTAGTCCTTCCCAGAAATGTGGCTTGCAAGTATGTTCTCCAATTCCGTAAATTGTCGTTCATCTCTTAACAGGATCTATCACGCAACAAGGGTTTTTAATTTTTATGAAGTTCAACTTATCCATTTTTCCTTGTTATAAGTTGTGCTTTCAGTATCAAGTCTAAGAACTTCTTGGTTGCCCCTATATTACAGAGATTTTCTCCTGTTTTTTTTTTCCTAAAAGTTTTATTTTACCTTTCAACTCCTGACCCATTTTACAGTAATTTTTTTTTGTATGTGAGGTTTTAGGTTGAAATTACTATTATTATTATTATTATTATTATTATTATTATTATTATTATTATTTGGTCCATTGGTGCCCAATTTCTCCAGCACCATTTGCAACAAAGGCTGCTATTTCCTTCACTGAACTGCTTTTGCACCTCCTCCAAAAATCAGTTGAGTGCACATGTAAAGAGAAAGGTCTACTTCTGAATTCTTTGTTCTGTTCCATTGATCTACATATCTATCCCTCCAAAACATTTTTGAAAAATCTAGAAAAATCTAGCCAAGTGCAAATACATAATGAACAGCTCTATAGAAAGGAAGGAAGGAAGGAAGGAGGGAGGGAGGGAGGGAGGGAGGGAAGGAAGGAAGGAAGGAAGGAAGGAAGGAAGGAAGGAAGGAAGGAAGGAAGGAAGGAAGGAAGGAAGGAAGAAATAGATCTGGGGAAGTTTTTCCTTCCAGAAATGTTCAGAGGCCACCAGAGGTCCAGCTGCCATGCAGTAACTGGACCTGCCGCCCCCCATGGGCAATGGGAAAGGAATGCCATCCTCATCCAGGAGCTGAGGTGGGGCTCCCCCACCCACAAACAGATGAGAACTCATCTATGTCCAAGGAGCTACCCATCTGTGATGGGGGAGGAAGTAGGGAGAGCACGTGCATTGACCTGGGCTGCGGGCGGCCACTCCTGCGTACCCTCAATGTTGGCAAGGGACAGGAGTCCCAGTGGAAGAACCGTGTTGTGATTGGAGGGACAGAAGAGGTGAATACAGAGAAGCTGGGGAGAGGAGGAGCCTACAGATAAACTTGCACAGTGACCTAGGCAATACAGAGAACAAAATCAGCAGTCAAAACATGAGATCACTCCCAAGGATGTAGAAAGAAATCCACCTCAGAATGACTTTAAAATACATATTCATAAGATTCAGAAACACCAAGGAAGGACTATGACCCAAGAGCATGACTATCTATCGCCACAATAATGCCACACAACGACAACAACAACGACATGCAGATCGCGCTGGCATAAAAACCGAGTGTTTATGGCTCATGTATCTGGATGAGCCGGTGGCCCTGATGATCTTAGCCAGGCTCAATTTTGTGAATTTTAAAAATGATGAAGCAGGGACACCTGGGTGGCTCAGTCGGTTGAGCGGCCGCCTCCGGCTCAGGTCATGATCTCACGGTCTGGGAGTTTGAACCCTGCATCGGGCTCTGTGCTGACAGCTCGGAGCCTGGAGCCTGCTTCAGATTCCGTGTCTCCCTCTCTCTCTGCCCTTCCCCTGCTCACGCTCTGTCTCTATGTCTCTTAAAAATAAATAAACGTTAAAAAAATTTTTAAAAAAATGATGAAACAAACGGTCTACACCAGTACTAGTCTCAATTTGATTATGAATTTTAAAAATGACATAAGGTTGACCCTTGGCCATGCAGAGTTTGACAAGTGTTGCTCTAGATGCATGAGGAAGGAGGCTTAAGTTGAGGGTTCATGGCGGAGTCAGAGTACACTGAGATCCTTGCCTTTTTGGGAGGGAAGTGAGAGATCAAGAATAAATTTAGATTTAATTAGAAATTTGTCCATCTGCTTAGAGGTATTAGACGAGTGTTTGCCAGGTTTTTCAAGCCATTTAGGGCTGTTTGAACAATTAGCATTACTAACAGAATAAACTCGTGCCCAATGGAAGATAGTATATTTTGCCATTAAAAGTCATCAAAGTAAGTTTCTCGAATCCTGAATGTCTTGCAATTACCTTCTAATGTATTTTGCATATTTTTAGACAGAAATAACTTCGCATTTCCAAAGCGAATAGCTCTGAAAAGAGTGTGCTGATGCTTCTGCTGGCTTTGAATAGTGATCAGAATTGGGGGAAGGTCAATTAAACCAGCACACTTCACTGGAAGGCATTTTTATTAACAACGGTGGCTTCTTTTCCCCAACCAAACTTGTTCTGAGCACAGACTGGCCACCCAGGTACTGTAAACATTCTGTTGAACTTTTAGTAAAATATTCTACAGTACACAAATGTGTGCAACTAATCTTTTAAAAAAAAAGTTTAAAATAAATGTGGATTCTTATATAGCTCATTAGTTTCTGACTTCCAGTATAAGAACAGGCTTTAGAATGGAAGGTTCCAGATTAGCTGTGTGAGGGGATGGACAGACAAATGCGGTTGCTATTGTTCGTTTCATAACAGTTGTCCTGAGAGTTGGAAGTTACGCCTATTCGCTATTTAAAATTTGGGGAAATGTTAAAGAAGTAAAACAGGACTCCCCAAAACACCAGCACGGAGCGTCCTTCGAGCCCTCTTCTTCCGTGTGTGACCACCACAGTGACACCCTGGCCACGGCGCTCACTGCGTCGGGTCCACGTAACGCCCACAATCGCTCTCCCGGGTACGTTGCTCTAGAGGAAACAAAGACCCAGTCATTCAAGTTTCTTATCGAAGTCACACGGCCAGAGGCAGGCCGGTTCAGCATTCAAATGGGATGTCGGACTTGAGAGCCGTTGTTTTCCCGAGCACTGTTGTCCTCCATTCCCTGAGAGGTAAACCTTCTTCTTCTGCCGTCCTGCAGATGATTCACGGAGGCTCAGAAATGCTGAGCAGAAAGCCACGTGCCACGGCTGGAACCTGGTCCACGCCCGTGGACCCCACGGTTAGCTCTTCTTCAGCTTTCATCGTGGCCTCCTCTAACCACAGCAGGGTAATCTAAGCAAGAGGGTCACCCCCGTGTGATGACAGAGGAGGCTCTGGGGCCAGCGGGGGGAAGGGCACGGGGGGTTATCGCCACCTGTGTCTCCTGAGCTCCTGAGGGGGCGAGAGTGAAGAAGGACAAAGATAAAGAAGAAGAAAGTTGAAAGGAGGGAAGGAGCGTGCAATTCTGTAGACAAAACTTTCTTCGGTTGTTCTGACACCTCATCTGGAAGCAACGTATTTTTGAGCTGCTGTCAGTCTTCCAAATAGTAAATCTTAATTTAGTGGAAACAGCCCTTATTTTCCAGACACGCATTCAATGGACTCACAAAATACTCAGGTCACATCGTTATCACAAACAGCACGACCTGGGGCCAATGCGGTCAGGAACCCGCGCCAGCGGCTCTCGGCCAGCAGGGGGACCGGGGACGGGGGCCAGCCACCGGGCGGGCGGTGTGGCCTGCAGACCACAGGGCCCCCGTGCACCAGGGAGAAGGCCGGGCCCCTACAAGGAAGGCTCCTCCAGGTCAGTTAGAACAACATCAACTCTGAATTATTGTTGTTGTTGTTGTTGTTTTTAAGTGTATTTTTGAGAGAGAGAGAGAGAGAGAGTAAGCAGGGCAGGGGCAGAGAGAGAGAGCATCCCAAGCAGGCTCCACTCTGTCCAACACAGGGCTTGGTCCCATGAACTATGAGACCTGAGCAGAAACCAGGAGTCGGACGCTTAACTGACTGAGCCACACAGGCACTCTGACCTATTGTTTTAAAAAGCAGTGAGAAGCTTTAAGAAAAGAACTAAGGACAAAAAAAGAAAGAAAAAGAAGAAAAAGGAAGGAAGGAAGGAAGGGAGGGAGGGAGGGAGGGAGGGAGGGAAAGAAAAAGAAAGAAAGAAAGAAAGAAAGAAAGAAAGAGAGAGAGAGAGAGAAAGAGAGAGAGAGAGGAAGGAAGGAAGGAAGGAAGGAAGGAAGGAAGGAAGGAAGGAAGGAAGGAAGGAAAGAAAGAAAAGTGAAAACACGAAGCAAACAGAAGCAGAGTGTCACCAGCATCTTCCTAATAAAACCATGGTTCCTGACTGTCACCTGTCGGCCTCTGCAGGCGACTGGTCTCCCTCACTCCATCGCAGCAGCACCGGCAGGTGGGGCAGCTGATACCCCCGCTGTGCATTTGAAGAACGCCACCCCGGGAGCTCGGTGACGCGGCCAGGCCAGTGAATGAGTGCCCCGCGCCCCGCACACCCCTGGCAGGACCACCGCCCCCCCTCCCATAGCACCACCAGCCTCCCCACACCCCCCGGCCTGCCCACCAGCAGGCAGACCTCGCCCAGCTCCCGTGGGTCCCTCCCAACTCCAGTCCCCGGGAGGCCCCATCTCCCTCTCTGCGACCCCCCCCGTCTCCCCAGCCTGTCTGCCGCCACCTGCCTCTCCAGCGGCCCCGCCCCGGCTGCGCCCCCAGCACCGCTGCCCGCAGCCCTCGGGCCTGAGAGCCAGCTTGCTCCCTCAGCTCCCCGAGGAGCTCCTCACCCCCCAGGGCATCCCGCCGGTCTGCAACGCCTACTACCGTCCTGCGGCAGTCGCCCTGCAGCCGCCCTCGGAGCGCCGTTCTCACGGCCACTCCTCTCACGGCCATTAGAGGTGCCGGTGTCCTTGGACATGACCTTTCCGGCGCCCTGGCCCCTCAGCTCCCGGACCTCGTCTCCTCCGGTGGCCGCGATCGCTGCCCTGCCTCCACGGGCCCACGCCCCAGGCCTCGCGTGACCCAACCGCGCGCCCCTCCACAAGGTCAGCGTGAGCGGCCTCCTCTGGACCCCGCTTCCGGCCTTTCTGGCCCAGTCCTTCCGGTCCGCCCACCCCGATGATCCTTCGCCCCGCCCCCAACTCCCAGACCAACCTGCGGGTGTACGGACGGGCGCCCCTCATCCCTGCCCTGGCCCCTCACCCCTCCTGCCTTCACCGGAACTGCACGGCCGACCCTTCTCACGGCCTCTCCCCATATGCGTCCCGCCCTCATGTCCGCGCACGGCTCCTCCCTTTATCTCCCTGTGGTCCTGGCTCGCGCGGCCTTCTGGGAGAGGTCCTCCCCGGTGACGGTCTCACACCCTGTGATACCCACGCACGCCACCTCTCCGCCTTCCCTGCTTCACTCCTCTCTGCTTCTATCAGCGCCTTATGTGTCCTGTGTCATTTCTCTCTCTCCACCATGGATATAAAGTCCGCAGGGCAAGGGGCTGGAGAACTGCGGCGTTCTCAATGTCCAGAAAAGTGGTCCATAATAAACGCACTTAATAAATGAGCATGAGTGAACGAATTAACTCGATTTTAGGGCAGTGACATCATTTAAGGACTCGGTTGATTTTGACGCTGGTCCAGGAGTTACCCCTTGGACCTGCGGGGAAGGAAACGGTCCTCGTTTTCTCCTTGGCCCGCATTGAGCGTTGTTTATAGAACACATAAACACAGGCTTCTCACTTTAAACTTCGGGAAGCCACCTGAACAAATTTGTTTGCGGTCGTAGGACATAACATAAATGTTAACAGCCTCGTAAAGTTGCGGCTGACGGAAAGCAGGATGTGGAAGAGAAGGTAGGAGTGTTAATATCTTCATCGCCCGAATTAGGAAGTCGCCCTGATAGAGCAGGAAACGAAGGTTTTTATATGAAGTCACACGGGCAACCATGAGAGAAACTAAAAATAACAATAGAAAGAGCTAACGCTGTAAAGAGGTCAAAGGAAGAGGTTAGTTGAGGCGAACTGAATCTTCATGTCTTCACGTCGGGACATAGGTTGGTTGGCACGATCCAGGCTACTGGAAGATGCCGTATGACAACGTCTCAACCAAGACAGGAATTCGTTTTTCTCTTGAGCGGGTGATTCAGGCCAGGAAACGCCCTTTACTCTACCAGGTCATTCCAGAACCAGGACCCTCCACTTCCCGGCACTGCCCCCACCCCCTCCCCCGCCCCACCACCATGGCATTGCCCTTGTCCGCTCCTTCCGATCTGGCTCCTTATCCATAAGAGGGGGAAGGAGGAGGTGAAGAACAGGCAGTTGCCTCTCAAGGGTGTGACCCAGAAAATATAAAGTTTCACATTTTATTTCTGCTCACATCATGGTGGCCAGATCTTAGTCACAGAGCCAGAGGAAGCTGTGCCCGCAACTTGGTGATGAGAGGAGCGAATGAATATTGCAGGACAATTAGCAGACTTGGACACAGTGAGTTAATAGATTTGATACAAAGTTAGAAGTGAAAAAAATACTGTGTATTCTTCAGATTGACGTCAGTGCACCAGTTAGGACGGGCTAGGTTAATTCCGCGACACTGAAGCAACCCCAGATCTCGGCACTCCCTGTCCAGCCCAGGGTTCTACTGGACACTGTCCTAATTCAGCGACACGGGCTCACGGAGCAGATTGTCGTGGAAAATCATTGTGCCCTTTGAAAACTCCTAACTCCCAGGAGCTCATGATGTGACTTTAATTGGATATAGGGTTGGTGCAGGTGTGATTAGTCAAGATGAAGATATACCAGATTAGGCAGACACTATATCTAATTTGATTGGTGCCTTCAGAATCAGAGGAGATGCAGACATGTGAACACACAGAGAAGAGGCCCACGCGATGGCAAAGGCAGAGATTGGAGGGATGTGACCGCAAGCCAAGGGATGCCCAGAGTGCTGGGAATCACCGGAAGCTGGAAGAGTGAGGAAAGTCCCCCAGGGGAAACTTCAGAGGGACTGATGCCCTGGCAACACCTTGATTTTGACTTCTGGGCTCCAGAACTGTCATACGATGCATTGCTGTTGTTTGAAGCCGCCCTGGCATGTGTACTTTACGGCACCCCTAGGAAACCAGTACAATCACGTACCAGCTCTTAAAGGCGTTTGCCTACAATGGACTCAGAGCTCTCACGCTCCACCGGCCAGAGCAAACCACGGCCCTGTCTAATCCAAGGGGGTTGGGGATTCCAATCCTATCATGTGCCCGGAATATTGGCGAGCAGTGTTAACGACTAACGGACAGTCGGTGTAAACAGGTAGCTAGTCAGGAGACACTGGTGGGGTCACTGCCTTGGCTACAGGAGACTCTGTGCCCGTCACAATCCTGAGAACAGGACCCCCCGGAGTTGTGCGGGGGCCGGTCCGCATGTCGGTCCACAGCATCCTGGGGGCTGGGTGGTGCTCTGTGAGCCCCTCTGCCTAATTAGGTCTTCTTTGAGTCAGTTGTTTTCTTATACTTGGCATGGAATTTCTAAGGACTCTAAATGTTTTCTTTCTGACTTAATGAAAAGGAGGCACCACAATGATCCAGCCATGTTGGAGGCTGGGCAAAGACCCCAGGCTCGGCGGTCACGCAAATCCGCCTTCACGCCTGCGCTCCCACGGTCCCCAGTGAGCTCAATGGCCCCAGGCCAGCTTCTTCACATCTCCGCGCTGCAGCTTCCTCATCCGTAGGATGGGGGTGATATCTTCCTAGGTGGGAGGGTCTTTGGAGAGAAAGGGGAAGAGTAGTGTCTGCTGGTAGAAAATGTATATTGTGATGGTAGTTTTCTGTATCGCCTTTACTGGGCTACGTGATTGCCCAGGGAGCTGGTAAAACGTTATTTCTAGTGTGTCTGTGCTGGCGTTTTAGGGGAGAAGGTGCGCTGAATGAGCAGACCGAAGAAAGAAGCTTGCCCTCCCCAGTGAGGGCGCTCCTCATCCAATCCACGGACGGCCCGAACGGAAGGCAGAGAAAGAGTGAGTGCTCTCTCTTCCCGAGCCGGGATATGTGTCTTCTCTCCTCAGATATCTCGCTTCTGGTTCTTGGGCCTTTGGGCTCAGACTAGAGCTTATGCAACCTGCACCCCACTTCTCCAGCCTTTGGACTCAGACTGAAATACACCATCTGCTTTCCTCGTTCTCTAGCTCGCAGACCACAGATCGTGGGACTTCTCACCTCCATAATCAGGTGAGCCAACTCCCGTTTTTATCTATATATTCCTGCCACATATATTCCTATCATATAGAGAGAGATTTATTATATATTATGTATAATAAGTATGCACAAAATATAATATATTCTGTTTATAAATATAAAATATATATAAATATGCATAGAGAATATATATATCCTATTCCATTCTATATACATAATAAATATATATAAATATATATGTTATATATGTAATATTCTTTTTTCTGGAAAACCCTACCACGTATATATTATATGAGTGTGTGTTGGTGTAGTTTTAAACATCACGTAGTGATCAAACATAGTATTTCCTTTGCACTTGTGAGTCAGCGTCAGCTAATGAACCTTAGAGGTGCCGGAGTTATGCAGAATCCAACAAGACGTCCCTTGAGGGTCTTAGCATCAGTTAAAAATCTCCCGTTTACTTTTCTTAAAACCACCTAAAGGAGAGAGATTGATCACAGGTCCAGGGGCCCCCTAAGAGATTATTTTGTTAGGAATCTTTGCCCAAAATTGATTGTGGGGTCGGTAATTAAAACCCGTCAGCGTTTCAGAGAGACCGTTAACCGCCCACGAGAAAGGAGCAAGAGCCGAGTGACGGAAAGCAGACCTCATCTTGGATTTATTTGGAAACACAGGAAGGAATGTTTAATGAGAGATGGCAGTGAGTGGGAGGGACGGAGGCTGCCGAGGGGGTGAGGCTGGGAAGCGAGCATGGGCGGGAGGCTTTACCGCGCCGTCTCCTCGTCCGTGGACTTAACTGTGAACTCTCTCCTGGAATCACAGACTCTAAGGGTTGCGTGTAAAGCCACGTCCATGCTGCGGTCTCATCTCATTTACAGTAAGTTCTGAGAAGCAGCGTTACCCATGATTGAAACACTAATCACGCTGAAAGGGAGGAGGAAGATGGGCATGGTGGCAAATCTCAGAACGAAATTTCACATTTTTGTGGCTTTGTCGCTCTGTCTCTCTTTAAACCCTTACCACCAAAGGACTCAGTTAATAGCCCTGACAAGGGGCAGAGGCAGGCTGTAGGGTCTTCATGTTTCTATTATTAAGGGGAGCTTCTTTAACACAAATAAAAAAAAAAAACTGTTCGGTATGAATCTCAATCCCAAGTGCAGACACTGCTCCCAGGGCCCGCGATGGGACTGTGCCAGGAAGGGCCTGAAATCACGCCTCTCACACTGCCCGGTCCCAGCTCCCTCCACACCCAGGTGCCTCCACCGCCTCTGCCTAAACCCTAGGGGTCCCTAAGTTCCAGCCCTGTGAACTGGGAGGGAGTAGGCGGGGGAGGGAGGGCAGAAGCGAGGGAGAGGAGATGGGGGAGAGAACGAGGCTGGAGGGAGAGCAAGGGGGATACGAGGAGGGAGGGAGGGGCCGATGGAGGGAAGATGGAGGGAGGGAGGGAAGGAGGAGGAGTGGAGGGATGTATGTAGGACGCAGCAGTCCTTAAAAATGAGCCACTGTGGCGGGATTAGAAGAGCCTCCCTGCATCCGCTGGTCGCTGGAGAGTAGTCCGCGTGCAGCACCCACACGTTCCTCAAGCGGACTCACAGCTCCCCGGAGCTAAGTTGGTGCACCACAAAAGGCCCCACCAAGACCCCTGTTCTGCTCACAGAATATCACCCTGAAGAAGACAATTTGGTCCATGACTGATTTGTGGGGCCTACGCCACTGAGATTTGGTTTTTGAAAGTTCTGGCAGGACACGAGGCCTAAATTATCCCGAGAAACCTGCTGCCTTCACACCAGAGCAGCAAATCCGCACACTCCTAGAAAGACAGACGGACGAATCGGCTCCTGTTCCAACCATCTTTTGTCTGAATTTAGCTCAAGGTGAACAACGGATCTGGGCGTGCCTGTGCGGACGCGGGCCGGTCAGGGGGGCGCCCGCGGGGCCCCCACGCCCCGTCTGAGATGGAGGCGCAATCATGGCGCGCGGCTCCCCACTTGAGCTCCACTCCAGAGACTTCCCGTTGTAACTATCACTTCCCGGTAATTGGGCTCCCACTCTGAGACTGGTGATTTCTTCCGAGACCTCCGATTCAATTAAGTCTGGGAGCTCAATGCAGAGCTAGACCATGAATATAAGATGTCACATTAATATGAATTTTTTCCAGTCAAAATAGAAGGATTACTTCAAAGCCACAGTCCACACAGAGTCTGGGAGTACCAGCTGGTATTTGCCGCACAATCGGCTCCCTGGCTCCTGCAGTATTCCTGGGCCAGTGTCACGCAGAGACGGGTCCTCGCCCTGGCCATGGTCCGGCTCTCACGCTTCAGGGCTGAGGCCCCCTGCCCCTCTGCTCCCAGTCTCTCCGTTCCGGCTTCACCCCGACTGCCCTGCAGCCACAGGACACTGGGAGTTTGGAGCTCGGCCACCTGCTGGGCCATCTGCAGGCTCTGGTTTCAGAGCCTTCACCTTCCCTGAACGAGACTTCTCACAACTTGTCTTGGCCAAGTTTTACCCCGTCTACAAATCCACAGGACCATGCACCCAACTCCAAGCCCTGAAGTCCAGGCCACCAAGTCCCTCGTGGGGTGGAAGAGAGAACGAAACTCACGCCGTACAGCATTCCTTCCTAAGACAGGTCAGACGGCGCCCACGTCATCAGGAGGAAATAATATCCTCAGTCCGTTGGAGGCAAAGATACTCAGATATTGTGCCTCACAGGGGACTCTCTCTGCTAGATATTTCAGACATGAGCCTAGAATGTATAGCCTGATCACCAAATATGGTAAGGCATTTCGGCCAAGGAGGCCCGTGTGCCCGGGAGTCAAGGGCACGAAGCTGGAATAAGCATCAGAAGAGCTCCTGCCGCAGCTGGACCATGTGACCGTGGAGAGGTCCCCTTTCCTGGCTAGGCCTATGGAGGGCCTTGGCTGTTTTTTTTTTTCTCCTCTGTGATATGAATATAAACTGGTACTTGGTTCACAGAGCTGTTTGAGGGATTAAATGAAATGACACCCATGAACGGCTGAGCCGGGCGCCTGGTACGGGACAGGGAAGCCTTCGGAAGACGCGGTGGACATGTTCCTTGCTTGGCAGACCGTCCCATCAACGGCTACCCTCGCTGGGTGCGGGAAAGCGTGCAGGCGAGCTGGCAGAAGCCGCTTCCGGCTGCTAAAGAAGACCACAGTCCGCCAGATTTGGTAAGAGCCCAAAAGCTGCGGGCAGGGGTCGTCTCCCCGGGCTAGCCGCGTGGCCGAGAGATGTCAGGGAGAGTCTGTGTTACCATGAACCCTACTGAACCGTTTTTTGTTCTGCAAGTATTAATAAAAATTATTTCAAAACCAAATTAAAAAAAAAAAGTCTGCTTGGGGGCCTCCTAGAGACGAAGGAAACAACGCGGGACCCTAGAGGGAGTTTGCGAGGCGGTCAGGGGGCCCAGCGGCTCCCCGGCCTGGGCTGGAGGCCTGGAGACGGGACAAGGGGGCGGCCGGATGTCCCGCTGGCCGCGGGGAAGCCCAGCCCCTGACACTGAGAGAAACGGCCAAGCGATTCCCATTTTAACTCTTCTTTGTTTGTTTGTTTGAGTTCAAAAGCTCAAAGCGCCAGACCCTCTGGTTCCAGGCAACTCTGTGGGGCGGGAGCAAAAGTCGTCATCGAAGAGAAGCAGAGGGGAAGGGCCCCGGCCTCTGAGTACCAGCGTCGTGGCGCTGGGGGCGTGGGCGGCAGGTCCCCTTTCTGGGTCCCTTTTCCTCACTCGACATCAAACAGGAACAACACGTGTGACCCAAACGAAAAGCAGAATCCACAGGCGTCAGTTTGGGGAAGATTAAACTGAATCTATTTCTCTTCCTCCCTTCCTCCTTTCTTTCAAAGTAGAATTTGCAAATGAACCACGCTTAACAAATAATATAAAAGACTTTAAACCAGCATTCAACCAAATTCGGTTTGAGGCCTGGAAGTCTATAAAGCGAAGCAAACTGCGCGAAAGCCCTGCAGCCTCTCCCCCCACGAAGACTGTGGCAGAGAGACGGCGAGGGGCGACGTCCCAGCGACGGCATCCGTATGTGAAAAGTCATGTCACCACCAAAGTGCCTCCAACATGACTTTCGGTCCTGGGCCCTTGGCATGAGGCGAGAGCATCCGTGTGGCGTTGGCGATTTCTGCAAATCCCCGGGCGCTCCACAGACGCACTCGGACACTCAACCGTGAGCCACACAGCGGGCACACGAGCGTCCATGGCCTTGCCCGCCCGGATGTCACAAATACACGCTGGGGGGAGCCTTCAGACAGGTCCTCATAGAAAAAGAGGTATATAAAAACGCATGAAATTAATAGTATTATCTGTCGATTAATAATTATCTGCTGAAGATCGAGAAGGCAAGTCCTGCATTCGGGTGAGCTCTGTTTTGGGTGGAATGGTCCTGAATTATGGAAGGAATTTGGGTCACCGTGGATGGTGGACTCTGGTGGGCGGGTCCTGCCTCTCTGTGGATACTTTCATTTTCAAGGTATTTCAAAGTAGATTAGAAACTAAATGCTACCAGCCTCTGAATTTACAGAAAGCAAGGAAAGAGAATTCCATAAGCCCAGCACTCTCCCTAGCAATCGGGCAGTGCTGCGTGGGTGCCCGTGTGAATCTATTTATAGCGACAGCCTCCATTTTCAGCTAGGATTCTCCAGGTTGCGCGAAGTACAGGGAAAGAGACGCATAGAATCGGCTGCTCTAGAACAGCTGGAAGATCGCTAATCAAATCTCCGAAAGGGAGGAATTGTAGTCGCAGGTTAGATTTAATATCCAGAGATGCAACTGGTACATGACTTTTGCAGAGAGACAGAGAGACAGAGCCGTAGGCAGAGCCTCCGCCCAATCAGCAAAGTGTTCGCTGCGTCCGGATTCAGGAAGAAAGATTGAAGAATTATGCAGACATATGCTGGTAGGTGGTCAGGTTTAGGAAAACATGTAGCAGCTTCTCAGTGCCCTTATTGCCCATAAAAGAACATTCCACATGGTCAACTGCTCAAATTTATGTGGACCCTAAGGGGCAAATTTCCAGTGCTGTGAATGGAGACACACTCACAGTTCTCATTACTGTTAATAGAAATTGTGTGTTAACTTCTCGCTCGGTGCCCCTTGTTGAGAATAAATCCTGTGTGTGTGTGTGCGTGTGTGTGTATGTAACCTTAAATATCTCTAACTCCGCCATCCCCAGCAATGGCCCCATAGAAGAAAATTACTGCATGTAAACAGACTTCTATTTCTCAAGTAGTCTTTCTATATTTCTTTTCCCCAATGATACCTTTTAGATTAATCTTTTCAAGGAATAAGTTGACAAAGACCGATAATTGTGGCCAGGCTATAGCAGCTGTAGTGTGGAAAAAAGGACAGGAGTGTGCCTTCTCCAAAGGCCAGGGAGGTTTTCCAGTACCAGCTGGTACTGTGTTTACTTTCTAAATCTTCTAAGAACCTGACGCCAGACAGAAAGGAGGAACCAGCAAGGAAACTAAAAAAAAAAAAAAAAAAAAAAAGAAAGAAAGAAAAGCAAGAGTGTGGCGATTTGGAAACGAGTGAAGAAAAATATGTCAAGAAAATGGGAGCAATCGACCGTGCCATAGATCAGTAACAGGAACGCGGAAATGGAGTCTCCCCGGGAAAAATCAACACCAGGAAAGCAAACAATGCACAAAAAAGAAATGCAATTTTAGCATGCAGTATGGTTCAGCTCTATGTAATATTTCCGGAGTCACGGTCATGTCTAAGTGGACCACTGATCTAACGAGAACGAAGAGGATGGCCCACCGCTGGGATGGTGGAGGAATGCAAGATGTGGTGGGGGCGTGGTCACACAGCACTGATGTCATCCACGGTAGGACGCCATCGCATAGTACCCTGAGTGTAAAATAAAACCACTATTGCCAGGATGAAGACACTGGAGGGGTGACTTAGGGGCAGCATTTTTAGCCATCGTAAGCCTTTAGAACTCTTTGCATTTTAAAATTTATGTATGTATTTCTATAACATTAATAAAAATTAACCTGAAGACATTAAGGGGGAACCGTGTACCCACAAGGGCCTGACAAGTGACAAACCACTCTTCCACACTGGAGGGCTCAAGGTCTAAGTTGCAGTAGATGTGGGTTTACGTTTGATTTGCTTTATTTTTTTTAATGCTTATTTATTTGGAGAGAGAGAGCATGATCAGGGGAAGGGCAGAGAGAGGAGGAGAGAGAGAATCCCAAGCAGGATCCATGCTGCCAGCTCAGAGCCCACCAACCGTGAAATGATGACCTGAACCGAAATCAAAAATCGGACGCTCAACCGACTGAGCCCCCAGGCACCCCACGTTTGATTTGCTTTAGATGAGCCTTTTCATAACAAAAGTTCATAATGCAAGTTAGGGGAAGAGTGCCCCTTCTAGATTTCAGGTGATCTCAGGATCGCAGGAAGAGGGAATATGCCACCTGCAACATTCCACAAAACGATCGGGGAAAATTTATGTTTGCACTGATTCGGGAGTTACACGAGTGCTTCTCCTTGAATTTACATGACACTTTTCTTTCAAAGCACTCAAAGCATTTTACAGATTCCGTTTCATTAATTGTCACAACATCTTGAACAGGCTGCCATCCAGTCTCACGAATGGAAAAAGGAGAAGGAGATACACAGAAAGGTTCAGTCACTAGACCTGAGAGATGACAGGAGACTCAAGTTTTCACACAGCAATGGGTTTTTCGGGGACAGGAATGACATTTGGTTCACCACCTGCATTTTTTTGGTTAACCGTGTGGCCCATTATTTTCCTATGTCAAATGTGAATAGAAATGGTCAGCAGTTTTCTTAAGGACTTCTGAAAAACAAATCAAAACTCAGCTGGAAAAAAAAGTACTTTCAAAGTAATTGGTTCTCTGGTTTATTTATCTGAGAGATGTTAGTAGTCCCAGGAAAAAAAAGAAGTGTTTGATAATCAAGACACTGGGGTGTTGCCAAAGCAATCTTGAAAAAGACCAGCCAAGTTGGAGAACTTACACTTCTTGATTTAAAAACGACTACAGAGCTACAGCAATCAAAACAATGTGGCACTGGCATAGGACACCCTATAGACCGACAGACTAGAAGACAGAGCCAAGAAATGAACGCCTGCATGTGTGGCCAAAAGACTTTTGACAAGGCTGTTAAGATCATTCGGTGAGCAAAGGACGATCTCTTCACAAACAGTACTGGGACAACCGAATACCCACACGCAAAAGACGAGAGTCAGACCTTTACTTACAGTGCATGCAAACATTAACCCAGAATGGATCAAAGACCTCACCACAGGAGCTACAGCTATAAAATTCTTAGAAGAAAACATAAAGGAAAAGCTTTGTGACATTGGCCTTGGCCATGACTCTTAGGTATGACACCAAAAGCACGAGTAACACACACACACACACACACACACACACACACACACACACAGCTAGAAAAATTTTATTTCATCATAATTAAGAATGTTTGTGTATAAAGGACACAATCAGAAGAGTGAAAGACAACCCACAGAATAGGAGTAAGTATTTGTAAATCATGTATCTAATAAGGAATTAATATCCAGGATATATAAAGAACTCTCACAACTCAACAATAAAAAACAACGAACCCAATTCAAAAATGGGCAAAGAACACGAACAGACATTCATCCAGAGAAGACACATTCATGGCCTATATATAAGCACATGAAAAGATGCTCAACATCACAAGTCGTCAGGGAAACGCAGGTGAAACCCGCAGTGAGGTACGACTTTACACCCACTAGGACAGCTATTGCCAAGAATGGCGGAAGGTAACGAGTGTTGGCAAGAATGCAGAGAATTAGGATTCTTGTGCATTGCCAATGGGAATGTAAAATGGGGCAGGTGCTGGGGAGGACAGTTCAGGTGGCTCCTGAAAAAGTTTAACAGGGAATGGCTGTATGATCCCGCACTTGCACTTCTGGGTGTGTCCCCACAGAACTGAAAGCAGAGACTCCCATAAATACGGGTACACCGATATTCACAGGCAGCACCATTCGCAATAGCCAAAGGGTGCAAACAACCAAAATGTCCATCGATGGATGAATGGATAAACAAAGGGAGACCTATCCAAACAGTGGGATACTATTCAGCCTTAGAGAGGAAGGACCTTCGACCCCTGCTACACCATGGATGAACCCGGAGGACATTACTGGTAAGAGAAATAAGCCGGACACATGAGGAACCGAGAGTGGACAAATTTGCAGTGACAGAAGCTAGAATTGAGGGAATAGGGGGCAGTGTTGTTGCATGGCGGCAGCGTTTCAGTCTGGAATAATGTAAATTTCTGGAAGCGGGTGGTGGGGAGGGTTGTACGGCACTGTGAACGTGCATCGTGCCACTGCTCTGCACGTTTGTAAATGGCTAAAATGGTACATTTTATGTTTCATATATCTTACCAACAAGTAAATAAGTATTTTTTAAATGTTTATTTCTTTTTGAAAGAGAAAGGAGAGCAGGGGAGGGACAGGGAGAGGGGGAGACAGAAGGTCCAAAGAAGGCTTCACATGGAACCGACGCGGGGCTTGATCCCATGAACCATGAGATCATGACCTGAGACGAAGTCGGATGCTTAACCGACCGAGCCACCCAGGCGCCCCAATAAATAATTTTTTAAATGTCTTGCAAAACACGACGGGCCACGTTCACATGTAGAAATTCACGGCATACGTCTGAAGACTCAAGGAATCCTGCCATGAATGTGTTTAGCCCAGCGTTTCTCAGATACCTGAGTGTGGAACCCTGTCTTGGTGCATTTGTCACACCCCAGGGTGACCGGTCTGAGGGTCACCAGTTCCGGAAATGGCTAAGCCAGCAGTTGGTGGGTTATGGCAGCGGCGGGTCGGGGGCTCTGCCGGCACGGCACGCCCAAACCAATGAGTGTATCAGGAGAGCATTTTTGAAGAGCGACAAAACATTCGTACAGAGACGGTTCTGAAGATCTTGAGGGAAGGTAGGAAGGGGATGCCAGATTTGGGAAGAAAGAAGTCATCTTCTTGTATTTTTTTTTTCTTGATTGACACAAAGTGGTAGAAAATTTATGGCAGGATCCATAGGATTCGAGACGCACCCAATGTGACTTAGTGTTGCAAAGCAGCCGAGCGAAGAAGGCCGGTGTGGGGCCTGTCGGGGAGCGGGGTCCGTGCAGGCTTTTGAATCCAACTGTGTCAGCAGAGGCAACAGCCATGGGGCCTTAACATACTCAAGAGTCCAGACTCCCAGTGGGGCCAGCCACCTCCCAGCTTCCCTTCAGTTTTGAACCTATGGTCGTTTCGCTCCTGGGAAGGGTACGAATTCAAGGCCTCGAACTTTCTGCTCCCGTGTTTCAGAGTGAATTGTTTTCTCTACTCACCGTGAGCCCCTTCTCACTAAATGGATAAACGATCCTAATGCAATCATCACGCCATATGTTCCTTCGAGGCACTGGTGGGAATTCCAGAAAAAGGAAAATTGAAAAGGAAAAAACTAAAACCCTTCGGGTCGCAAGCAGAACTCTACTGCCGTGGCTGCTGGCCAAGACAACAACTGGAACGTGGCATGCCAGGCCACGGAAGCCCCGGCAGCTCGGTGCTTTCCCCAGACGCTGCCCCACAGTGCGTCCTGCTCACCGCTGATGCCACAGCCGGACTCGCCGGCAGGTGCGGCAGCGCTGCCTGGGCTCCCTGTTTTGTTATTCTGTGGCTCCATCATATGGGCCCTCCCCAGGTGTGTCTACGTTGGGTCCTAATGACACCAAATAGGACCTGCTGATGAGCCTTTATCATTGACTCTTCCAGAACAATTATATTAATTAGCACCATAGGTACATATGTGGCCAGCATTTCTTTTTTTTTTTTTTTTTAATGTTTATTTATTTTTGAGACAGAGAGAGCACAAGCTCGGGAGGAGCAGAGACAGGGGGACACAGAATCCAAAGCAGGCTCCAGGCTCTGAGCTACTAGCACAGAACCTGACGTGGGGCTCGAACTCAAAACCATGAGATCATGACCTGAGCTGAAGTTGGACGACTAACCAACAGAGCCACCAAGGTGCCCCCAGCACTTCTGACTTCTGTGCTCTTGTGCTTACGGCAGAAAAATCCTGCTCACCCTCGCACCCCTACGTTCGCCTCCCTCCCTTCCTGAACACGGTGCCTTGAAAGGGCCTGCCTCCCTCCTCAGACATGGGGGTGTGCCGTCAGCTCATCCCATGCACAGAGCTCTCCCTGTAGGAACCTTTTTCCATGGCAAAATCTAACGGAAATAAACTCGGTCCAAGAGTCAATTATGGGTCTATTCTCGTATTTGTGTACTGAACACGTTTCCCCCAAAAGATGCTAATGGTGGCCCAAAGGACCGGCCCATCAAAACATCTGGGGCACCTGGGTGGCTCAGTCGTTGAGCATTTGACTCTTGATTTCAGCTCAGGTCATGATGTCACAGTTCATGAGTTCAAGCCCCATGTCGGGCTCTACAACGGACAGCACTGAGCCTGCTTGGGATTCTCTCTCTCTCTCTCTCTCTCTCTCTCTCTTTCCTTCCCACTCAAACTCTTTCTCTCTCTCTCAAAAATAAATAAACATTAAAAACAAAACAAAACAAAATAAAAAACACCAGCCACTGAAGGGAAAGGAGCTGAGGGAAGCTTCTGCTCTCAGATTCTACCCATGCCCACCCCATGCGGAACGGCTACGCCCAGCACGGATCTTTCCACCGCAATCTCTAGCCAAATGAACACTTTTTAAAATATCTTGACAAAAATCAGTGTTTTCACTAAGGGAAGCATATTATTCCCAGTTCCCCGTGGCAGAAACAATAGCACTGAACAAACACCACCTTTCCGTTTGGGGCTGCAGGCGGTCCATCCAGGGCAGGCACGCAGCCGCTGGCGCACCCGGCCCGCTGCGTGCACCTGCCCCTGGGTCGGGACACGAGCTGTCACAGGGCGTCTGCGGTTAAGGGTCCTGCGGCACGGCTTCGTGTCGTCCGCCAAACGTGCTCATCCCTAACTGACACCCGATTCAACAATCTCGCCTCGATGCAGCTACGATGAGGTTATGCTGTAATTATAAATGTTCTGCCAGCCAACAGTTATCGGCACAGAAGCTGCATCTGTAACTTTAAGGTAGGTCTGAGCCATGAGCTGGAAGAATTTCATAGTGTTTTGGGACAAACACAAGTGGATTCACCATCTCTCTAACGCTGATTTTTTTTAATTTTTTAAATTTATTTTTGAGACGGAGAGGGAGAGAGAGAGAGAGCACAAGTGGGGGGTGGGGCAGAGAGAGAGGGAGACACAGAATCCGAAGCAGGCTCCAGGCTCTGAGCCGTCGGCACAGAGCCTGACATGGGGCTCGAGCTCTTGGACCATGAGATCATGACCTGAGCTGAAGTCGGCCGCTTAACCGACCGAGCCCCCCAGGCGCCCCACTAACGCTGATTTTTTGAACTCGTTACTCTCTCCTGTTGTCAAGTCGCTGTGGCCGGCAGGATCCTTCTCCGCCCGGGGGAGCTCTGCCATCATGGGGCTCTGCGCGGTGCGGCGGCCCTCCCACCCCCCGACTCTGATCCCAAGGGAAACGCTCTGGGCACTCCCTGGCTTGACTACAGCACACCTCACATGAGGGGACTGAACTTCTTTCTGGCGATCCTCGTTGCTGCAGATAACCTCCGTAGAGCCTAGCAGAGCCTAAGCCGCCTTCTCGCAAATAGTCCTTGCTTTTATTCGTGGAGCACTGGCCCTGTGCCGTCTGCTCTGTGCACTCCAGGTGCACTGTCTCATTTCATCTGCACAGGGCTTCCTGAGGAAGGGGGTGCTGCGGTCGCCTCAGATCCCAAGTGGAGAAACTGAGTCATACGGCCCATCATTTGGATGACCAGAATTCAACCCAGGGCTGTCTAACTCCGAAGCTGACACTCTTCCTCTGGGCCTCCCAGACCCTCCTCCAGGACTGCCCCCCACACAGGTGCTGAGCCCCTCTGTGCCAAGCGCTCCATGGGGCCCCGGGGATCGAAGGGCACGTAAGGCACTGTCCCCAATTCCAGGACTCCCAACCTGCTGGGGAAAAGGGACCCGGATCAACCACGAGGGCCGTTCCTGAGACCTACAGACAGGACCGGTGAACAGTGCCTGTGAAGGAGCCCCCCTCCCCCAGCCAAAGGGCCAGTGTATCTGTAAATAGCCCTACAGGGGCAGACAAAGCAAAGTGGCTCACGGGGTCACTGAGGGCACCGGCAGCCCTGTCCTCCCCACCAGAGACCACTGTCTCTAAAACGACCACCACTGAACTGTTGTCCTAACTCTTGGCCCTGCGCTAGCCACTGCAGAGTCGGTGGTAACCCGCGTCCCCGTAGTTTGTGGTTTAGCCAGGGAAAGATCGTTGCCTGTGACACAGGAACACACAATGATGACGCTGGGACAGAGGATGGAGTCACCCAGAAACCCAAAGCAAGAGCCGCTGACCTCGGCGGGGCAGGGCATTTCGGGAGGCTTTCCAGAGAAGGCCACGTTAAGCTGGGATGCGAGGATTCTCAGAAGAGGGGAGGAGAAGGAGCCACAGGCGCTGGTGACAACTGAACATATTTAAAACAAAACTGGGCCGTGCGGCCGGAGCACAGAGAATAGATGGCAGAGGGGTGTCAGCACAGCAAGGCGGGAGAGCAGACGGTCAGCAGACACCATGTGAGCCACATCCGTGCTTCTGGACTTGACCTTCTGTACTGAGGAACCTGACCTCAGGCACACGAGTGACAAGGAAGGCAGCATGCACTAATGGCCCTCGAATCCCGCCCCCCCCCTTAACCGGTATGCGTGACCCCTTCCCCTGGAGTGTGGGCAGAACATGTGACTCAGATAGGCTGTTACTGTTGTGATTAGGCCAACGGGAAGGGATTTGAGATGTAATTAAGGTCCCTACTCAGATGACTTTGAGTTAAACAAAAGAAAAGTGATGCTTGGGAGGCCTGATCTAAGCAGGACCAACTCCTAAAAGAGTCTTGAAGCGACAAAGACACTCTCCCGCTTGCCTTGACGAAGCAGATTCCTATGTTGTGGAGGGGCACGTGGCAGGGACTACAGGTGGTCTTTAGTTGCTGAGGGTACCAGACTGACAATGCAAGGGACTCGGTTTTGCCAACCACCAGAGTTTAGAAGAGAAGCCCGATCTTCAGATGAGACCCCAGCCAACACCGTGATTTCAGCCCGTTGAGACCGTGAACACAGGATCCACATGTCCACGTACAGAAGCTGAGATACATAAGTAGCGTTGTTTATAGCCACCGAGTGTGTGGTGACTTGTTCCACAACAATGGAAAAATGAAGAAGCAAGAGCGAAGGAAGGGGCTCTTCCCTCCTCTGTGAGCAGGAGTCATGCAGAGTTCAAACTCACATGAGTGCCGTTGAAAATAACGGCGCCCGTGGGGCACCTGGGTGGTGCAGTCGGGTAAGCATCTGACTCTTTTTTATTTAATGTTTATTTATATTTGAGAGAAAGAAAGAGAGAGAGAAAGAGCATGAGTAAAGGAGGGACAGAGAGAGAGAGAGAGAGAGAGAGAGAATCCAAAGCAGGATCCAGGATCTGAGCTGTCAGCACAGAGCTTGATGCTGGGGCTCTAACTCACGAACCATGAAATCGTGGCCTGAGATAAAGTCGGATGTTTAACCCAGGTGCCCCAGTCATCTGACTCTTGATCTTAGCTCAAGTCACAATCTCACCTTTTGTGAGTTCAAGCCCCGCATCCCCACATCAGGCTCTGCCCTGATGGTGAGGAGCCTGCTTGGAAGTCTGTCTCTCCTTCTCTGTGCTCCTCCACCACTTGTTCTCTCCCTCTCTCTCTCTCTCTCTCTCTCTCTCTCTCAATGAATAAATAAACATCAAAAAAGGAAATAATGGCACCTGTGCTGGAGCCAGCTCGCACGCAGCACCCATCACCTGATGTGACTGTAGGTACCATCTGGAGCGTGAAGTTCACGTCACAAAGTGTTGATATTAAAGTTGATTTTGCAATGAACTAGGTATATACTCATTTTAATGGAAGCATTATAACCAAAATACGTGACAACCACCTCCTTGAGAAACTCCCTACATTCAGAAACTCCCACATGTTCTCAGAGCTCCTTGGGCGGTTGCCCTGTCCTTTAACTGGCCCATCTGTATCCACTCTAATTCATAATTTAACCTGTGAAAGCCTCGTTCATGTTTTCATTGTATGTTTATCAAAATGCCCACGCCCGGGAGTAAATGTTGGTCTGATGGATGAGGGTAGGAATGAGTGAGACTTTTCAGAAGGGACCTATGTCTGTGCTTCTAGGAAACCGACACTGAACACAGATGAGTCTGCCAGAAGCTACGTGAAGAGGACATCCCGTAAGTGATACTGAGCCCTATTCCCTCACCTGACACGCAGGGACGCCGGGAGGATTCGCTCGCCAGTGGACCCTGTTGATGACACTAGGGGAGCTAACAGAAAGAATGACGAAGTAAATCAAGACCAAAGGTCAGAAGCCCAGGTAAGCGCTCACTCAAACAGCCGAAAATATCCAAGGGCAGATAACTGACAAAGTGATAAAGGTGAATTGAAATCAGCAATGGGCTTGAAAGAAGGTATTAAAACTGAGTAACTAAAGGATAACCATTTCTGGAAACTAAACTGAGCATCACCAGATAAAAGTCAAAGCATCAGAACAGTCCAGAACTTGCCCAAATGTTGTCTCAATCATCCAGATCATGGGGCTACTGAAGACCTTATTCAACTCAGCGGGAGGAGGCAGTAAGTCTTCCCTGATAGCGATCGCCCACCCTGCCACCTGCTGGCTCTGCCTTCTAACTCAAGGGGAAACCATAGTCTTTCTCTCCTCACCCCCACTCCAGCTGAAGAAGAGGAGGTTGGATTTAGGTCAGGGCACCATATAACATTGGGTTTCAGTGTGACTTCTATAGACTAAAGGTAAGAGAGCTTAGCTCCTAGTCCCCTGAGGAATAGCTATGCTTTAAAGGGCTTCAGATCCCAGCCCCCAGGAAGCCAAGCAGGAACCCCACTGGGGCTCATGGTAGAGGTAGGGATTTCCGCCTGCTCCTCTTAAGGTCACGGACATCTCCTGGACCACACATCCTAATCTAGTCCACTGGTGAGCCCAGTGAAGTCCCCGCTCAGAACGCTGTAGAGAGAAACATTGTTCACTGCCCAAGTAACCCCTGTGCACATTCCCCTTGGAAGGTGAGTAGGTAAAGGACACGCAATGCTGGATCCAGCCACACATCTATGTGGTTCTACCTTCGACAACAAAACCACACCTTCCACAACTTACCTCCTTGCCCAGACCCCTTTCTCTTTCCCAACTCAGATTTTGCCAAGGTTTACGCTTAGATATTGGGCTGAAGTTTGGTGGTAATGGAGAAGGGTCCTCTTGGAGCTGTGACACCCCGCATCATTGAACCCCACGAGGCAGCTAATGTTGTACATTTCCAACTCAATCAAGTATGTGATTACTCTCCCCAACCTACAAGTGTGTTTGCCTCTCTGCCACCATATCTTCCATGCTATTTTTGTGGGCAAGAGAGCAAAGAGCTGCAAGGTATACCTGTAATTAATCTAGCAAGTCTAATGACAATAATGATAATATCTGCAGGCTATTAGGCGCCTTCCATGGGCTGAGCACAGGATGAGGCACAGCCCATGTGTTCTTATAATTCTGATGACAAAGAAACAGAGTTTTGTGAAATAGTCTGATATTGGGCCTCTAAATCTTATGCTCTCTCCACAAGAGCAGGATGCCGAGAAAGTCCTGAGCAGAGACGGATCAGAATCCAGCAGGGCCAGCCATGCAGAGCCTGGAACAAGCTCATTATGCCCCTTTCCACATTTTTGCGCAAAACTTAGGTGAGGATATTGGCGTCATGCTGATCGCATTTACACATGCTACCAAGCTGGGACCAATCTCCAGCATTTCCACATAAAGCAAACCAAACCTAAGTGCAAAGCCGAGAGCTTAGGTCCAAAATCTCAAGGACGCAAGCCTAAATGCTCCCGATGTGGTCCCCCAGCAGCACACGTGCCCAGGAATGAAATGTTTTTATTGAGATCACGACATGCGTCAACAGCGTGACATAGCTGCCCACAAGCTCATTCGAACGCAAGGACGGTCGTCTCTCGCCATCTCTTTCCATTCTGTTAGGATCACATGGAACTCCGGGCTGACGCTGACATGGGAGAAAGTCAGACGCCGCTGCCCACTGCGACTGAAAATACTGCCACTGTTCCAAAACCAATCGCGGAGCCGAGATGAACACAGGCAGAGGGGTTTACCGTCGCACAAAGGAGTCACCGCCTCAGCAGCATTTAAGGAGCAAGACGGGATGTTTCCCTTTAGCAGCACACCATCAAATATCGAGCTCGAAACTGCATTTGTGTGATAAGACTTGATAGAAGGTGACACGGCGCGGTGTGAAATGATCTGATAGCACGCAAAATTGTTGTTAGGAGGTGTCGGCACTTGAAAAACAACATATCTTGTTCCCATTGGCTTCAGCCTGAGTTTCCCCCAGAACATTCCACACTGTCTTGTTTGGAAATCTTCGGTATTAGAGCTGAGACTGAATGCAACGGGCAGTTCTAACACCTCGCCCCCTGCCCACAGATGGACAGAGAATGCGGCAAGATGGCTGGAGTCAACACATAAATTATTTTGTTGTGTGTTTTGTTCTTTGCTTTTTACGCTGAACCTCAAAGTACAGTATGGCTTGTATGCGTGTAGATGCATGCGTGTGTGTGTGTGTGTGCGCGCACACACACACACACACATGCAAGAAAGAAGCTCAAGTCCCTGCCAAGTTGTCCTGACGATTAAGGATTTTTACGAGCAAATTCTGCTTGGGTAAAGTTCGCCAAAAATATATGGCAACTAGCACAGCTCAGTTCGATACTCACTGAATCATCTTCCCTCATCTTTGGTTTCTCTTCTGGAAGATTCTGTGGGGATTTTGGCTTGTTTGTTTGTTGACTGTTTTTAAGGGAAGATTAGTAATGGGAAGGATGACGTTTCGCTCAGGTGGATTGGCTGTCACGTGTTCTAGGTTCTTGATCATCCCTTCAGCTCTCCGCTGTGCCTGGAGAACCTTTCCTCGTGACATCGATCCCTCCCAGGTTCCTTCCTCCATCCCTCCGCTCCAGCCCTCTCTACCTCATCTCCATCCACGTCAACTAAAACTATGACATTAAATTGCCTTTCTTTTCTATCTGCTCTATAAAAATAAGCCCTTTCAGAGCGCACGACTTCCTTGCCTGGGAATGAGTTACGGTACCTTAGAAGTTGGGAGTTTTGGGCATGCTCGTAGGAGAAAGTGAGCGAGTGTGCGTGCATGCATGTGTGTGCGCACGTGTATGTGTGTGCGCTCAAAAGGGGGGTGGGGGAGAGAGAAATACAGAGTACCAGGAATTATCTATGCATAAAGAAATTAAAAGAGAATATTTTCCAGAGCAATTGAAGCCCATCTCCTGAACAATGACGACAGCTCCTCATTTTCGACAACAATAGAGGGCACGTAGGAGTCAGCTCATTAGAATATCTGTGGCTCTTTTCTGTTCTCTCTGCATTAAGCCCCCATAATGTCAGTTGTCACTTATTAATGACAATTAACTAGTAATCAGCAGTGAGACTCTTCGAGGTGGTCTTTGCCTGACAGGTGAAGAAAGAGAACTTTGCGTAGTGCCACGCGGTGACATGGAACCTTCAAAGGGAGCACAGCATTTCCATAAATTATTTCAGAAAGAAATTTTCTTTTATACATCCTCTCTAAAGCTTAAGGATCTTTAACCCTAGAAAGGCCACGCTCCGAATCTCTCCTGGCAATTTCTTTCTTTCCAAATGAAATCCATGGAGCATCTATGGTAGTCGTAACAGGCTCTCCATCTGCCAGCCCAGGACGGCCCACTCGACGTCCGTGCCATTCTTCCTTCTCTCTAGCTCTCAAAGACTTACTTTAGTTGTGTCCATCCTCATGCGTGACACTCACTATGTCTGTCCATGACCCATGGGATGCACTCGTTGCACGTGACAGCAGCTGCATGGCCCAGTGGCCCGCTGCTGACTCTACAGCCTCTCTCAGGGGCCCTCTCTCCTTCAGGCGGGCCCGTCTGTTCATCACTCCCTCCTCCTACCAGCGACAGAATGACCAGAACCTGTAAGAATCACAGCGGAGACAAGAGCCCAGTCGTGCACAAAACAATTCTCGGGGCACTCCACTCTCCACTGGCCTGCCCTCTGTCCCGAGTCTGAGCCCTCCTCCTATTCCTCCTACTGAGACCATAACAAGCCAGCATCTTCCCGCCATGCGGGTCCACCTGCACACAGCCATCTACCTACCAGGCACACACCTGCTTTCCCATGGGCTCCTTCTTCTTGGTGTTCCTACGACACAAGAGCGTGTGGCCCGAGGGACTCTCGGAAGTAGGGATTTTCAAGAAAACACTTGGCAAGTGAGTAAGGTGAAATGCGATCGGTACAGAAAAACATTTTATTTTGCCTTTGAGCAGTCGAGGCTGAAGAAAGGCCAAATCTGCCCTTGAGAAGTAACATGATGACACCTGGCAGTGGGGAAAATGGCTGCAGCATACGACCCGCCAGACGTGCCCTGAGCGAGGGCACCGCCGATCGCAGTACAAGAAAGTTGACGACGTCTATTCATGTCAAAACAATGCAATTAGACTAGTCTCTGAGCACGGAAGCCATTAGCAAATGGGTGACGTTCACGCCAGTACCTTAAATAGCAGACTTGGTATTCCTGATATGGCATTCCACTCTTTAAAAGGCGAGCCTCTGAAAGCAAATAACGAGGAACTTAAAAATCTAAGTGTCTCAGAAAAAAAAAAAAAAAAAGTGGGTGTGCCAACGGTATCCAAACGGAAATTTAAAAAAAAAGGGAGAGGTTCTCTGGAAAGAAACTTTGTGACTCCTGGTTTAGAAATCCACTGTTTTCTCTTGAGGATGAGGACCTGGTGTGCCTGTCTGCGGCTTTCATTGTTTTGTGAAAAGGATTTTGTGATCCTGCGATGCTTCCATGACAACAAATAAGATGTTACATATTGTCACTGTGAAGTTCCAAATACCTCGCCAGGACTTAAAGAGAAATATTCACATTGTATTGAACAAAACAATCACCATGAGGAAGACTGCCGCTTTTAATGCCCTCCTATTTAAAAAATATTCTTCACAGTGATCTAAGGTTTGAACAAAGCCCATCGGATTGCTGCTTACAAGTTATTTCGGATTTTAATGCCATAGTTTTCCACGAACTGATGGCAAGTGCGGTATCGTGATGCGGTCACTTATCATGCCGTCCGACAACACAAAATCCAGGCTTCCGTTAAGCAAGACCTGTACCTGCGGTCACCCTGGAATAGCATACTCGAGTTAATGCTTCGTGAATTTCATGACTTTAAACGAATGAGGAATCTCCAAAAGGAGAATAAATCGCTTTGAAAATGGGCGTCGGATTTTACTAATTTTTAAATAAGTATCTTACAAGTGAAATGAAGGTATTTCCAGCACTACTGTCTCTCCAAGTTCACAAATCAAAACATAACTAAATATTTGCCTTCCATAATTTTAACGCCTCTCAAGAGTCAAAGGTCAAAACTGGTAAGTCTAATGATTAATTGATCGATCTTTACCAATATTAACGGGGCATAATGGCATGAGATATGTTAGCAGAAAGCTTTGGCTTGGAAATATGATTCAATATGTAATTTTAAACTACGCAAGTCATAAAGAATTCAACAATTCCCACCCTAAGTTTTATTACTACATAGCACTTACTATGCACCCACATATTTTGCTATTCTGCAAAGAAAAAAGGAAATTCTTAGTTTCAGTCAGTTGGATAAAAGTGCAAAAATTACTCTGAAAACATGCATAAATGCGTACAAATTTACTGAAAGGAGAAAAATGTTTTAACATTGGGACTGATTGAGTGCTTCGTAGCCGCTCCCAGCAAACCCAGTTGAATACCCGTTGACCGGAAGGATTTGGTTAATGGATCCAGTTACACAGCATGGGATTTTCCTTATTATTTACGTTTTTAGAAACTATCATTCCCAATGTAACCGTCCTCAATCTTCTTCCCTAGTGTTCTTTCTGGACAAACCAGCTTTCAGAGAAAAACAGCCCTACAATTTCAGGTTTGTGTAGAAAGCTCAAAGTCTTAAAGACCTCCTTTTTAAATTCACTTTTAAGCAATGCATTCTCGCCAACCCCCGGACTACTTTTTTCATTTATGTTTAAACACGATGAAGTGGGGGCACCTGAGTGGCTCAGTCGGTTGAGTGTCCGACTTCGGCTCAGGTCATGATCTCGTGATTCGTGAGTTCGAGCCTCATGTCGGGTTCTGTGCTGACAGCTCGGAGCCTGGAGACGGCTTCAGATTCTGTTTCTCCCTCTCTCTCTGACCCTGCTTTGCTTGTACCCTGTCTCTCTCTCTATCTCTCACAAAAATAAACAAACATTAAAAAATTAAAAAAAAATACGATGAGGTGAAGTAAGTCACGCAGAGAAAGAAAAATACCAAATGATTTGCCTTGTAAATGGAATCTGAAAAACCAGCCAACGAACCAACCCAAACTCAGAACAGATGGGTGGTTGTGCAAGGCAGGGGTGGGGACGGGGGTAAAACGGGTGAAGGGCTTGAAAAGTAGAAGCTTGCAGTTATAAAGTAACTAAGTCCTTGGGCTGTAACGTACAGCACGGTGACTGTAGTTAATAATACCGCATTGCGTAGATGAAAGTTGCTTAAGAGAATAAATCTTAGAGGTTTTCATCACAAGAAAGAAGAATCTAACTATGGCGATGGATGTTAACAAGACTTGACTGTGGCGATCAGTCAGTGATACGTACATATACGGAATCATTATGTATACACCTGAAACTAACACAACGTTGTAAGTCAGGTGTATCTTGATAGAAGAAAAGGGGCCCCATCACAGATATTTTAACAAAATGTGATGACATGTGTGAGCCCGCTGCTTCTACTATCTGTTCAACTGGCGAAGTCGACTACCCTGTAACACATCATCAGACCGTCTTTACACCGGTCAGATAAAATTCTATTTTTGTGTGATTTAAGAAAAATAATGACCGGTTACGGGTCAACTTCTAAATAGTTGTTGGTGAAAACAGGCATTGCTCTATGTACTCTGAAGAACCTCCTGACCTTAAGCGGTCTCAAGGTGAAGCGTCTTCCGCAGAATCCACACAGCCTTGCTCTAGACCCCCGCACAGTCTCATCCGAAGCCGGGGGTCAAAGGCCTTGGGGTCTCAGCTCCGGAGGAAACTCCCCTGAGGGACGGAGCTCTGAAGCACGTTCCTGAAGGGGTTCTTCTCCCCAACCTTCTAACCCCCAACCGAGTGCTTCACTGTGTGCAGTCACCGCAGTGACCACATCTCATCTTCCTGGGGCGATCCTCTTTATTTTGAGGTGACATTTGTTCTCCCAATGAAACTAATTATGAATTAGTAATAGAAACCCCAAATTTGGAATTTTTTTTCCACTTACAAGCGAGGTAATTTAAAGATAATTTAGGTACTTCCTTTACTGGCTGTAAATGAGCTCTGGGCGGGCTCTGATGGCCCACAGTATAATGGCCGGAACAGAGAGCAGGCCCTGAAGACAGCCATAGCGCTCCAGCTGCGCCGAGGGGAGCTGCTGTCCTTAGCTAACTTCCTCTCCTCTGTGATGTATCATCTGTAAAATACAGGTACTGGCCATTCAACTAAATGAAATCGTAATTCTTGGGAGGGGCGCCTGGGTGACTCAGTCGGTTAAGCGACCAACTCTTGACTTTGGCTCAGGTCATGATCTCTGGGTTCATGGGACCAAGCCCTGCATCAGGCTCCACGTTGGGCTTCATGCTTCAGCACAGAGCCTGCTTGGGATTCTCTCTCTCCCCACCCCTCTCAAAAATAAAGAAACTTTTCAAAAAAGCATTATAAATTAAAACATCAAGAACCCATTGGCCAATTAGAGCAAATAGCCAGAATTAAAAAAAGAAAAAAAATCCTTGTGTTCACAAAAAAGAGGTCCACGTGGAAAAATGGTCATTCTTGCGGCAATGGGAGTGTAAGCTGGTACAAACTCTCTTGTGGACAATCTGGGCACGTGTATCAAGTCACAATGCAGAAATCTCAGTTCTAGGCACTGGTTCTAAAGGAATAAACAGAAATATTGAGTGGAATGTTCTTGTACTCATTTCGAACAGTGAAAACTTGAAAGGGATCTAATGTTGCTTTCTAAAATTCCAACTAATAGAGAAATTAATTACATATAGTCCATCTCGGGAAGATTAGAAAGTTTTGGTATTTCATCCAATGGGAAAATATACATTATCCGCTATCAGGTAAAGAAAACAAAGCATAGGACTACGTTGACTGTCTACGTTTCAGAAGCATGGAAAAAAGATTTAGCTCTAAAAACCTAACAGCGATTCCTTTTCAGATGAAGATGATACTAAATTTCTATTTATTTTTTTGTGTTCCAAGTTTTCTGCAACGATTACATATTACTTTTTATTATAAGAATATAGTCACGTAACAAGTACAAATGCTCTCCAAATTTTACTCTTTGGTGCCTTTTAAGTTTACAAATCAATAATTGGCTTTTAATGGTCCCCATCACTTTCAGAGAAATAATATTAAAGTGCATAACAAAGAATTCTGCCTTGGAAAAAAGCAGAAACCTATTTGTGCATACAGGTTTCTGAGAACTCACAGGTAGTTTAGGCATGCCGTAGACAACGGCTTTTCAAAGCTCACCAAACATATGAGTGCAGGGACAGAAATCTTAAAAGTTTTTAATCGCTTCTTTTTTTTGCCTTCAATGCCTAAAGGCTTGTTTCTCCCACATATACTCCTGTCGACCATTATTTTACAGGTTTTATATCTCTTTAAGTATCAATAAAGATTAAGGAACGGCCTCACCCAAACCGCACTCTGAGAAGTATCTCCAACTTTTAACTTAAACCCAAGGCTCAAGCTGCAATTAGGAATGGAAACTAGGGCTACGTGTGCTTGTGGACAACGTTAGCCTGACCAGACGGAAACGCGGGGCGGCCAGGCCACTCGCCTTCTCCCCGGCCGCCCACGGCCTCAGCCAGGTGGGCGGGCGGGTGGCCAGCTCTCCTGGCTCAGGCCCACTGGCCCTCAGGCTGCAGAAGATGCAGACCTAGTCCCTGGGCTCAGAGAGGACCCTGGGGAGACCGCGAGCACTCAAGGCCACGTGTGGGGCCCATCCCGGGGACACACGAGGTAGAGCAGAGGTGGGCCTGTGTATTCGAACGCAGATGAAAGAAGCGTTAATTTGAGGCAATCCTCACATCAGAGGTGGCCAATTTCTTCCCCGGATCATTCAATCTCTCTGTCTGTATCGACACAAATGGAGACCTGTGTTCAACCAAAGCGACAAACTCGTAACAGACATTATCTCAACTTACCGGCGGAGATCCACCAGAAGACAGAGCCCGTGTGCTTCGTGATCTGCTGTGGGCCGCAGCCGGAGGGGATCCGAAGAACGCCCGTTTGCTCAGGGTGGCTGCTTCCATCCTTGTCCATCAGGGCGACCTGGTCACTCGGCCCTACTCTAGCCCGCGTCCCAGAGGACATGCCCGCCCTTCTCTGTCGCACCCTCACCTGGGGACCTGGGCCGAGAGATCACACCCGGGATAGATCAAAGCGGGTGCTGGAGAGCTGGGCCCCGGGCAAAGCCTCTCTGGTGATGAGCCCAAGTTCTGTCAATCACAAAGCCATGCAACCTGGGTCAAGTCTCAGTGCCGTGCTGAGCTCCTCATTTGCCGACGAGGGTGGCAGGGACAGGACCCCTGCATACGGGTGTGAGGCGCGGACGAGGTAACTCATGTGAAGCCCTCAGAATGGTCCCTGGCACCAGGAAGCGCTAACCAGAAAACCTAGTCCTCTGTCCACGGGTCTGTGACAACTAGGGTGGATGACAAGATAGCAACATGATCATGAATTAGAAGAAAAAAATTAAGAAAGAACCAAAACTCTGTGCCTAAGCCCCACTGGACAGGACTCGAGTGCAAACAGCTTCCAAATGTCTTAGCTGCTGCCGGCGGGGACGGAACCCAGCAGACCCCTTCTGGGCCGCTGAGCCCCCTTCACACCCTGCACCCCCTCTACTGACTCCCGCTCCAGGGTGAAATCTAGAATCACGGATCTGTGGGCCTGTGATAAACCAGATAGGACTTCAAAGGAGTTTTATGCAAAGACCCCACCTCCTGCCCTAGGCCTCATTGTCATTCTTCTCTGTCACCCCTTGGGCCCAAAGTACAGAATCACCCAGTAATTGAGCTGAAGTGTCTACATGGCTGCGGCGCCTAAAGGACAGAGCTAGTTACCAATGAAAACAGTCGGAAGAAAATGTAGCAAGCCTCCCTGGTGCTCTGGGCATCGGCACCAAGACCGTGTGAACATGGCGCCCCGACCAGCCCTCCTCCCTGTTAGTGGAGACAGAGCCGTCTCCTACCGCTGCCTCAGAGCAGACAGCAGGGCAGTCTAACCTCTCTCAGGATCGAATTTTATGAACATTTAAGCAAAAGGTAGTAAAAGACGTTTTCCTGCTCACATCAGTTAAGTACTTCCGGAGAGAAAAGAGGCTGAGGGCCTGGACTTGGCGCTGCCCCCACTGCAGGCGGCGGCGGTGAGCCCCAGAGACGGGGCTGGGGAGCAGTCCCGGGGGTCTCCCCGGTTGGAGCCCCTTGGTGCTCCGGGGGCCTCTGCAGAAGCGACCCTGGTCGCAAACACCAAAGCACAGAGCAGCTCAGTTTCTAAAAACGATGCATTTTTAAAAGTGCCGAAACCAGGCTTTCCCCTTCTGAGCAACACAGAACGAGTTCCAAGGCCCCCAGCATCGTTGCCGCCAGAGCCAGACCTACCTTCTACCCCCGCCCCGAAGTCCCAGGATTCACACTAAGGCTAATTGTAAACGTTTTTAAATAGTCCGTGAGGCTCCTCGGAAGGAAGCAGCTCAGTCCACGTACGTACAGAACAGCCATCACTCAGTGGCTGAACTCAGTAATCCGTGGCACCCAGCAGAGTTAACAATTTTAATTATCATTTAAAAAAACACAAGACTTATCATCGGAATGAAGCATGTCAGCACACAAATCACGAAGCTATGATTCCGAATAGAATTTTCGTTGGTTGGTTGCAGAAGCAATATCTCTTGTTGCTAAAATAACATCTCGAAGGCAACATAATGACGACATGACAATCTACGTAAATCAAGAACTGCGAGTGGGTTTATTTTACATTTGAGAAAACAGTGGATTTAATTGTGTGAACCAAAATGTACTGTACAATATTAATGACAGAACATCAAAATGTATAATTAATAGTGCACGGCTTGCTTTGTTTTCATTTATTTATTTTTGTCTGATATACATGCATCTGGAAAGATGCAGGTGCCAGTAAAATTTCTCTATTTAAATCAAGCTGCGGGAACTAAATTTTATTCAAAAATCGTGGTTTTACATTATATACACAGAAATTTAATATAAAATGACAATATAAAAAGTTAAAAGAGAAAGCATACAGCCAGAAGGTACAAAGAAAGTTGAATAGATTAAAACGGTACAATAATGGAACATATAGGGGTTTTTAAGCTGATGCTGGCAATTTACAAGGGAAGGACTCCAACATTTGCCCCGTGTTTTTTTCATTTACCAATGCAGCACGCTATAGAAAGGTCAGCTTATACCAAAGCTTACATTTGTAAATAACTATAAACCGCAGTATTTTACAGGAAAAAAGAAAGAGCGTTTTTTTACACGTTTTTAAATAATAGCTTGCATACTTTTTTTTTTTTTTTGCCAAAAGTGGCATTTTTTTTCAGCATCCAGAGGGTTTGGGCAGAGTGGCAACTCGGGATGTTTGGTGGTAGTGGTGGTGGTGATGGTGGTGGTTATGGTGGTGGTGGTGGTGGTGGTGGTGGTGGGTTTTTCAGTTTTGTTTTTTTTTGTTTTAAATGTGTAAAGCTGTGGCTTCCTAACCCCATGAGTCCTAGACAACTTTCTATCTTCCAACAGCTGCATGCGTATTTCCTTCACAAACCAGTTCTGCATATAAAAGCTCATTTTTTAATTATTAAATAAGTTTTGTGTCTGACACAGCTTTTGATCGGAATGAAATGCCTTTAAGCCTTTTTTCTTTTTTTTCTTTTTTTTTTTTTTTTCTGAGTGAAAGGCACAGAAATGCAATTGCAGTCCTCAAAGGGTTAAATTTGACACCACGAGGTCCTATGACCTTTATTGTCATGGCAGCTTCGTAATTTTAGGATGTCTTTTTATCATTGTTATTTGTGTCTTTCTTTCCCGCTAAATAAATGTCTCTGAGTAGTGTGCCCCACTATTTCCTACAAAAGATAGCTGAACATCAAGAACAGATGTTGAAAATAAAGGTCAGACTTTGACTCACGGAGAAAGGAAACTAACATGCACGATCGGACAAAGAGCATATAAATATAACTACAAAATATGTGTAAGAAAAACCAAGGTCCAGAGCGCCGGCTCGGCAACAAAGAAGGCTGATTTCGGAGGCTCAGCCGGGCCTCGTGCAGTACGGAGACGGCGTGTAGTGCAGTGTGCCTCGGTCCCTTGCGTACCGGGACGCTACTGTTTTTCCAACTCTGTCACATAGATCAGGTGGTCCTCCGGGGACTTGCCGTGGGTCTTACTAAGGTGCAGTTTGACTGCGTGCTTGCTCGCGAAAGTCCGGTTGCAAAGCTTGCATTGGAATGTGGAGCCCAGGTCGTCCTCGGCGGCCCCTACCGGGCCCAAAGCCTTGTTGGCCAGGACTTTTGAAACATTCTGCTGTTCTTGAATCTGATTTAGCGGCAGCTTGGAGAGATCCTTCAAGCTGAAGCCTAAGTGGGTCTCTAGGTGATTTATGTACGTAGAAGCAGTTCTGAACTGAGAGGCACAATCGTTGCAAAAGAAAACAGGATGCCCTGTGTCCAGGTTCTTCAGGAACTTGGTACCCCCTGTCCTCCGCAGCTGGTACTTGACGTTGGCCAGCCAGTGGCTGATGGTGGTCATGGAGAGCCCGGTGAACTTGGAGATGTGCACGCGCTCCTGGGGGCCCAGGTCCGCCATGATGTACTTCCCCTCCGGCGTCTCCCGCAGGCTCGAGGCGAACTGGGCCTGGAGGATGAGCAGGTGCTGGGGGTTCCAGTTGGACTGCCGCCCTTTCCTCTTGTGCACGGGCGACAGCTCGTCCAGCGCTTCCTCGAAGCTGCTGCCGTCGGCGTCCGACTTCTCCGACACGGTGGAGGGCGTGGAGGACTTGGGGGTGAGCCGGCCCGTGAGGTTTTTCACCATGTCCGAGATGTCCATGAGGGCGCTCTCCCGCAGAGGCGAGGCCACGGCGTCGGCCGCGCCAGAACCCAGGGGCTTGCTCTTGGCCTTGGTCAGGTCGATGGGCTGGTCGCTGTTCTCGTAGTAGTAGCGGTCGATGGCGTCGGCCTGCTTGACGGGGGTGGCGGGGTAGGCGGGCTTGTCCAGCATGCTGTTGCTGATCTTGTACAGCATGGCCAGCGGGTCCAGCGAGGGGCTCGCGGGCTTGGACACCTTGCCCAGGTGCGTGTTCATGATGGACTGCAGTGCGCTCAGCGGGTTGATGAAGGACGGCTCCGGAGAGTGGTCTGTGATGATCCCCAGGTTACTGCAGCCGTTGGCGACCTTGGCTTTCAGCGGCTCGGTGCCGTTGGGCGTGTGCGCGTCCAGCACGCCCTCCTTTTTGGCCTTCCCTGCCTCCCCCTCGGGGCCCTTCTTCTGCTGGACTTTGCCGCCGCCCTCCTCCGCGCGGGGGAAGTCCTTGTTCTCTTTGGCCACGGGGGACACGGCCTTGGCCGGGGAGCCCTTCTCCCTCTCGGCGGGCCTCTCCTCCTTCTTCACGCTGACCTTGCCCGTGACCTTCTCCACCAGCTCCTCCATGGCCGACACGTTGCTCTTGTGCGGCGGAGGCGTGAGGCTCCCCGGGGAGTGCAGGAGCGCGCTGTGCTCTGACGCCAGCGCCTTCACGCCCCCCGCGTAGGACGGCTGCATCTGCACGCTCTGCACGGCCGGCAGCGGCTTCACGGTGCCAGGCAGCTGGTAGGCCGCGTGGATGCTGGGGTAGCCGCCCCACGAGGGCGCGCCGTTCTGGGCTTTGCTGATGGCCGTGGACACCGTGTTCTCCAGGGACTTGAGGATGTCCACGCCGCCCTTGGGGCTGTCGTCCAGGTCCTCCTCGCGCAGGTACCGATACAGGGCGGTGGGCTCGAACTTCTCAGGGGCGTCCGGGCACTCCTCCTTGACCTTCTTCTCCGCCTCGCCGGCCGCCGTCGCCTTCTCCTTCTCGGGCTCCTTCTTCTCCTCAGCGGGCGAGGACCCCGCGGGGGAGTCGGGCTGCTTTTTGACGTGGGAGGCGGGCAGCCGGGTGTGCGTGGTGGGGGGCAGGGGGATGGACTGGACCTTCTCTTCCACCACGGGGTCCAGCGCCAGCTGCTTCCCCTTCTTGGAGGCCGAGGTGGTCACCTTGAGGAAGTGGCCGGTGACCATCATGTGGGCGGTGAGCTGCTGCAGCGTGTCGTGGGAGCTGCCGCACTCCATGCACTTGAGGATCTGCGCCTTGCGGGCCTCGAACTGCCAGGTGTAGCTGGCGCCGTTCTGGTAGCCGTAGCGGTTGTTGGGCGTCACGTAGGGGTTGGCGGCCTTCTGGTCCTTGGCCGCCTCGCTCAGCGCCGCGTCGGCGGCCAGCCCCGCCGGCTCGGGAGAGCACGGCGACGCCAGGTCCTGCAGCGCGCGCTTCTTGGTGGACGGGACCAGCTTGGTGATGGCCGGCACCGGCTCCTTCAGAGGCACTTTCTGGTAATGCTTGGTCTTGATCATGTGGACGCTCAGGTCCTGCAGCGACTCGAAGGAGTGGCCGCAGTACATGCACTTGAGCACCTTCTGCGCGTCCTCCTTCCCCTCCATCTCCATCAGCGAGCGCTTCCGGGGCTTGGACCACCGCTTGGTCTTCTCGGAGTCCTTGTCCCTGTTGTCGTCGCGGTAGTGCCCGGTCTCGTTCATGTGCACCGTCAGCTCCACCAGCGTGTCGTAGGCGGCGCTGCAGTCCCGGCAGCGGAACTTGCTGGCGCCCGTGAACACGGACCCGTAGAGCTTGTTGTTCTGCCGGTAGAGCTGCACGGTGCTGAAGAGGCTGGGCTCGGGGAGCAGCCCGTAGGACGTCTGCTGCAGCGTCTTGGCCAGCGCGGCCTGGTGCCAGTCGTAGCCCGAGCCGCCGCCGCCGCCGCCACCGCCGCCGGCGCCGGAGCCGGAGCTGGGGGTGCTCGCCGTGGTGCCCGTGGGCCCCGCCGTGCTGGCGGGGGGCGTGGGCGCGGGGGTGGAGCTCTCCTTCTGGCCCGCATCGTTGTTGCCGGTGGTCGACGCGGACTTCTTCAGGTCCAGAGCGAGGCTGGACCAGCAGGACTCGGAGAACAGGTTCGCGTACACGGCCTTGATCTGCGCCAAGCTGTCCTGGGGGTAGGAGACGCCGTCCGGGCCCTGCGGGTCCTCTTTCTCTTCTCTGGAGGAAGAGCCTTTGAAATGGACTAGCTGGTCGCTGCTCTCACTGAAAGGGGACCCGTAGCCCGCGTCCTGGTTCGTCGCAGTGCTCACGGGGGAGTTCTGGTAGCTCTGGGCCTCTTTGATCTCCGTCTCCTCATTGCACACGTACTCGCTCTCCTGGATGTCCAGAGACAGCCCATCCTCCTCCACGGTTTCTTCCTCTATTTCTGCTGCCTTCAGTTCTTCCTCGGGAACATAAGCTAGGAGAGAAAAATGAAACACGGTAAGGGGAAATAAATCATCCTCAAGGACGCGGCCTCCCCAGCAGTTACACGATCTTTAAAAAGATGTTTCTCAGCCCAGCGCCCGGGCTCCGAGGTTACCCCCGCTCTGCGTAACTACCCGCTTCCGGCTCCGTGGCCGAAACCGGGCTGCGACCAGGACAACGTCCCCCCTCCCGAGGGAATACATTTGCGCCGAAGGAGCCTCAACTCAAGGGCCAGTATCTGCCCCCCCTTCTCAAACACATCCGTTTGGCCGTCACAGCAGGGGCTGCGAGGGGAGCCTCGCCCCTCCTCCCAAAGGCTCTCCCTTTCCTAAGTGATGTGCGGGTCTGTCATGCCTTCCCATCAGGTGGGACCCGGGTGTCAGCTTCGAGGGCAAGATATTCCACAGACAGGATCATATGGCTTCCATAAATAAAAAGCCTCCTCCGTGGCAGGCGATAAAAAGACTCGAGGCTTCACTACAAAGAGGATTAAAACATAGCACCGCTAGCCCCCTGCCCAGACAAGCCAGACGTCCCCTGCAAGGGGACGCCGGGGAGCTTACAAAGCAGCACAGGTTACAGGACTCGAAGGTGGAAACAACCCGAATATCTGTTGAGGGACGAACGGAGGGACACGATGCATGTATACACGCAATGGAATACTATTCAGTCTTCAAGAGGAAGGGAACGCGGACACCCGCCATGGCGCGCACCCTGCGGGACGTCACCGTAGAGTGAAGGAAGCCAGGCACGAGAGGACACGTGCTGTCCGATTCCACTCACGTGAAACGCCTGTAATGAGCAGTCACCGTCACAGGGACAGCGAGCAGAATGTGGTTTCCAGGGGCAGAAGGGGGGCGGTGGGGAGTGAGCGTCTCACGGGAACGTGGTTTCAACTTGGGAACATAAAAAGTTCCCAGGGAAGGAGGGTTGGGGACGGCGGTCCGACAGGGTGAACGTACTCAATGCCACTGAACTGCCCACGTAAAAACGATTAAAACGTTAACTTTTACGCTATGAACACTTTACCGCAATGAAAACCTTTTTTTACATGTTAACCAAGCCAGTGGTACAGGTGACCACAGCCCACCTCGGGCTGCAGCAGAGTGGTTTCTTGGGCCGAAGGCGTCCTTTCCCAGAGGAAACGACTGGAGACAGACAGCTGTCACATGAATGCGAGGGTTGGAGGGCACCTAAATCATGAGATGAAACCTGATTTATTTCACTGCGGGACATTGTAGGTCCTGTGACGTGTGACAGCTCTTGTGAATTCTCGCGGGAGCTCACTGTACGTATCACCTCTTCTTGGACCGAAATGTATGTATTTATTTATATTTATCTTTTCAGGAAACAGCTAGCTGAACGCGTCCTCCATCCACATCTTGGGGAATGTGGGCTTCCGCTATTTTCCAGGACGCCGCTAGCAAAACGCCCGATAGGACGCGAGAGGGGTGTCTCATTAAATGTGACCACTTGTTATCACGTTATCAGAGCCAGAGCCGCAGGGACTGTGGCCGAGAGCACACGCGTTTTCAGGAGCAGCTGATCGGAGAGACCGAGAACATCCTGGCTGCCCCAAGGGCGGAGGCCGGGGGCCGCAGGAAGTGACAGGAGAGGGTCGGCACCTGCAAAGCGGGGGCTTCGGGCAGGGGGCAGCGATGAGCGCTCTGGGCACGGGCACACACGCGCGAGGTGAAGCCCGCTGAATCGGTCACGTGACCCTTCAGACTCCCTGCACACGCCACCCGCCGCGGGCCAGCCCACTCCTGGGTGCTGGCACCCGGCGGCCTGAGCGTGAGCGCGGGTGTGTTTCACAGCTGACGTTCACACGGAAGAGCGGTCCGCTCACAGACCTGGGCGTTACGGTTCTGTCGATACTGAGCTGCCGACGTGAAAACTGGCCAGCAGAGCGGGACCTGGAGTTTACCACAGGCTCGGACATCGACGACGCTCCTATACGGCCCCCCGTACGACGTCAACCTCAAAAATTAAAAAAAAAAAAAGATTGCCAAGTTGAATAATGATGAAGATAATTAGCAAGGGTGTAGGACTGTCCAGGGTTCTGAAGGTCTAAAGCTCTGACCCTCAGCCAAGCGCCCTGGTTCACGGAGCACCGGTCAGCCTCGTCACCTCCTAGCGAGCCTGGCCTGGGCCCCAACGTCCACCCCTGTGAGTTCCAGTGGGAACACCCAAGATTATGAAGCAGTCCGGGCAGGGCAGAGTCCGTCTGAAGATGCGGGCGCCAGGTCCCACAGGTGCTGGCCCGACTCTGGGCTGTCCCAAAGCAGCCCCGGGGGCACACCCGGAGGCGGTCCACACACCGGGATCCGCTGCAGGAAGCAGCCTCATAGACCTGGTCTGTCCGCTTTGAGAAAGGCAGGATTCGTGCCCTAGCAATTAATGGAAACTAATTTCAGGGCGCCTGGGGGGCTCAGTCGGTTGAGTGTCCTATTCGGCTCAGGTCATGATCTCACGGTCCGTGAGTCTGGGCCCCGTGTCGGGCTCTGTGCTGACAACTCGGAGCCTGGAGCCTGCTTCAGATTCTGTGTCTCCCTCTCTCTCTGCCCCTCCCCCCTACTCCCGCTCTGTCTCTCAAAAATAAAATAAACATAAATAAAGAAATTTATTTTTAATAAAGAAATTAAACTAATTTCAAGGAAAGGTTTTATCTGAACCAGTTTGGCTCAGCCTGGGAGGCCCGTCACCATGGGTCTGCTCCCTGCATCACCCGTCAGCTGGTCTGTCTCTGTCACTGGACGGAGGCAAGGCTGCCCACTGCCTCCCCGCTGGTTGCCACCCAGCAGCGTGTCCTGAATAAATACATGACTTCCGTCCCAGCTCTGCAAACCCAGAAATGGGGAATGCCCCGTAACACCGCTACGGTTTGCTCAGCACCCCCTGGTCCCCACAGCAGACCCATTCCGGATCTGGAGTGGTGCGTGGTGCAGGCACAGCTAGGCTGGCACCTGCCGGTTCCCTCGGGCACAGGTGTCATCCCCCTTCCCTGTGCCCCCCCCACCCCCCCGACAGAGTGCCACGTCCTCAGACCATACTTCATCGCAGGCTCCCTCCTCCCGAGGCAGTCCAGTCTACACTGGGAAGTTCCTGGGTTGAGCTAAAAGGAGTTTCACTGACAACTCCACGTGCCCCAAAGCAACAACCGTCAGGTGGAACCACACCGAGCAAACGCCAGCCCCTTCCAGGAGGAAACCCTCCCGAGGCACCACTTCTAAACCAGCCCTCCCCACAGCTGGGACACCGCGTCCGCTGTCCTCCAGGAGGCAGGTGTGGAAGGTGGGGGGTCCCTAACGCGCCCCCCCTCCTGCAGCTCACGGGAAGGGAGCCCCAGCAGGCACTAAGGGGAAGCCCGGGATCCCTCTGCTTTCCCTGCTAGGGGCTCAGCATGCCCGCCTGCCCAGCATCCCTGCGGGGAGACAGCTTCGAGGTCCCTCCTGCCCCAGCCGCGCCCCTGGGGACGGCACACAAGGGCCCTGCTGTCCCTGGACCAGGGCACTGGCCGCCTCCGGCCAGCCCCTCCCGTTGCCCTTGCCAATCACACGGCAGTCTCTTTCCGGAGATGCCATCCGTTCCACGAGTCCTCTCGGCGTGTGCCTATGACCACCGAATCAGTGCCCCCCAGCCCCGAACAGACTCGCTGGTCACAGGCCCTGACAGGGGACGGGGCTTCCTGCACGTCTGCAGAGAGAGCTCTGTGTCTGGCACACAGAGGAAGCTCCAACTGCTGTGACGAGAATTTGTCACGATGTGAGTGTTCCAGACGCTCCCAAGTCAATGACGAGCAAACAGAATGCTCCTCCTGCCCCCTCCCCCGGTAACAGCACGCTCGCTCCTGAACTAGGAATCCCCTAAATCGCCTATTACTGAACCACCCCAAACAAGCCATCTGTTCCAGAAAAACAGCCGTCGTCCTCGTTCTCAAGCCCGGCACCCAGCGCTGTCCCCTCCTGCCCCCGCCCCCGACCTCGGTAACCTGGACCCCTACGCCACCACCTGCCGCCCCAGCAGCCTTCCGCCCGGGCCTGCTCCCTCTTCATCCTGCGGGGACCCCACTCTTGCCGCCCGGAGTTAAAAACTCCATTAAAGGGGTGCTTGGGTGGCTCAGTCGGTTAAGCAGCCGACTTCAGCTCAGGTCACGATCTCGCGGTCTGTGAGTTCGAGCCCCACGTCAGGCTCTGTGCTGATGGCTCAGAGCCTGGAGCCTGCTTCCGATTCTGTGTCTCCTACTCTCTCTGCCCTTCCCCTGCTTAGTCTGTGTCTCTCAAACATAAAAAAATAAACTTTAAAAAAAAAATCTCCATTAAAGTCACGGGGGGTGAGTGACAAATCCCCACGTGGGCCCCTCTCCCGCCACACGTCCAGCCCTGGGTGCCACCCGGTTCCAGGCAGTACCCCCCCCTTCCCGACCTCGTGAACAACACTTATCCTCACGGGGAGGCTCAGATGTCACCTCCGTCATGACGCCTCTCTTAATCCCTGCCAGGATCCTCCGTTCCCCGAAGAACCGAGAGATGTTTACTTGCCTGTCCTCTCAGTGAAACTCGCACTATCCCCCCTCTGCCCCAGCCGGGAGGGGCGGTGTCCCCACTGTCCTCTCGCTTCACCCCGCGAGCCCTCAAGGCAGCATCACCGAGATGCCTGCTCTGCAGGTGGGGAAACCGAGTCTCTGAGAAGCTGACCGACTTCTGCCCGGTCGCCCAGGGAAGAAACAAGGCGGCATTCAAATCGGGGTTACCTGACACTCGGCCACCTCAGGGCGAAGCTGCCTCCGTCGTCGGCATCTCCGTGCCCGCGAACACGTCCAGTTAATGTCGCGAGCGGGAGTGACCCAAAGTAATTCCGCAGGGAGGACTTAGCGCGCCTCTTCGGTGCCCGTCGTGGGGTGTCACCGAGAGAGTCTCTCCCCCAGAAGTCCGAGTTTTGAAATGTTGACACCTTAGGCCCCGTAATTTTACTTTGGGACGGACAGCCAGGAGCGTGATAGGAAACACAGAACCAGCTTTATGCGCGAAGACGCCCTTTATAGAATTATTCCCGACAAAACCCGCCCCACGCTGAATCTCAACCACGAAAGGTAATTAAGTGATTTGTAGTTTATTCCTACGATGGACAAGAATTCAAACATTAAAAGGGGTCTTGGGGCACCTGGGGGGCTCGGTCAGTTGAGCGTCTGATTTTGGCTCAGGTCATGATCTCGCGGTTTGTGGGTTCGAGCCCCGCGTCGGGCTCTGTGCTGATGGCTCGGAGCCTGGAGCCTGCTTCCGATTCTGTGTTTCCCTCTCTCTCTGCCCTCCCCCCACGTGCATTCTCTCCCTCTCTCACAAAAAATAAACATTAAAAAATTTTTTTAAATGTCTCTAACGACATGGGGCATCATTAGGTGAACAAAAGCAAAAGACTAAACTGCGTACACAATACAAGGGAAAAATCCTTTTCAAGAAAGTTAATAGCGGTTTTTTTTCTAGATAATGAATATACGGTTAGGTTGAGTGAGTGGCTCTTGATAAACATCTCTATCTTCAAAATCCCCTTTCACCTCAACAAACGAGGATTAGCCATCGCGCTCTCTCTCTGTTCCTGGAATTAAACGCCGGCAGCGAACCTTCCTCGAGCCCCGGCAGCCCAGCCACTAGCCAGACCCGGGACTGGGCGTTCCAGGAAGGGCAGGGCCCGGCCTGGGGGCAGAAATGCGCAAAGGGCTTTGTTAATTGTTATTTTTCTAAAACTGTTAACAGGATTAAGGGGTGCAGGCCGGTCTGGGTTCTGGGAAGAGAAGATTCCAGTGGGCAGGGGGCCGCGGCGCCCGCAGCGGGTTCCCTGCCTGCCTGCCCCTGGAGAGGGCTGCCGAGTCCCGCGGACGGCTGTGGGTGGCGGGCCCTCCAGCTGGGCGGTCATCGTGCCGCAGGACCTCGGCCTTTGGCCCGCATGCTCCCTGCCCGGTTCTAGAACGTTAGGGTTATACGTGCACTACTCACTCTTCCAGCGTCTGGGTCCTGAGACGCTGGTACCCCCCGCTTTTGTGCTCTTCTCCCGTGTGGCGTTAGCCGGGTGACCTATTCTTTGAATGAGCTAGCTTTTCAATGCTAACGTACGTGGGGCCTGAGGGAGCGTGGCCCAGAGGGACAGAGGGGGCCGCCTGCCCTGTGCCCACACCGTGACACCCTGCTGACCCCAGAGCTGTTCTCCGGCTCTGTCCCGGGAGGAGACACGCACAGGAAAATGAGCTTCCGGAGACAGCACGTCCCCTCAAGCAGGTAATCTGCATTCTAGTGGCCCGTTCTCACCGGCCCTCCACCGAACCACAGGTAGCGACACTCCTGGTCACGTGAGCACACACACGATGGGACGGCCACAGCGGAACAGGTGCGAGGGACTCAACAGCCACACAGACCAAGGTGTGAGGGAGCCCACGGAATGCTCCAGAGTCATGCTGCGAGCCATCCGCCAGCCTCCTTTACCCCTCTGCCCCCCATTCCAAGAACCGTCAAGGGCTGCCTTGGCTCCGAGGCCCCAGCACCGATGGTAACAACGGACGCAGGAGCGATCGCCGGAGCAGCACCTCCTGCAGGGCTCACCAGCAGCCAGCGCCCACCAGCGCTTGACCCCTAGTCTTCCTTCCTGAGGCTCCCCCAGGGTCGGGGCTGGGCTCCCTGCCCTGCCTCACCTGCAGACCTAACCTCAAAAAGCAACGCTCGAGCCCCCCAGGCCACCCACAATGGCTCCTGCCTTCCAAACTTGGGCTCAGGCCAAGGGCGCTCACATCCCAGGGTCAGAGCCCGCGGAGTGCTCTAAAACCTACTGGGTTTCATGCACGAGTTTGGACCTGGGGAGGGCAAGAGGCCGGAAGGTGCGGGGCGGGGCCGTCCCGAAGATGGAAATTCTCAGACCACACCTACCCCGTGGTGCCTGCCAAGACCAACCGGACGCCGGGCTTTGGCCCTGGGCAGGGAAGGAGGCCTCTGGCTTTGCCACATCTGTAGCAGGAGGAATGGGCTAGACTGCTTTTTAAGGCAAGGCTCCCTGAGCCGCAGATGTCACATACGGCAGGTGTACAGAGCGACCGTAGGTGTGTGCAGGGGTGACTGAAGGAAGGGGTGCCCCAGACGGCCTGAACCTGGAGGCCGGGGTAAGAGGGGGAAGGTGACTTTCCGCCTGCTTGTCTCTACAGGGTCCAGGCTAATGAGGCTACCGTTGTGGACAGGCCCCGTCATTATCGCGACAGGAGGACACATGTAGGGAAGGGACACGCTCGTGAGGCACCTTGGGAGGAGCCCCAGCCCAGTCACCTACGGACAGTGTGGCCCCCACACACTCGCCCACTTGTTGGGGCCTCAGTTTCCCCAAACCGAATGCACGACAACTATTGGTGTCTTTTGGGTGAGTGGGGGGCGTGTAGGAAGGGGGGTTCTGGGGGGTTCTAGGAAGTGCTCATGGAGACGGCAGCCCGAGATCATGGAGCCCAAGCCTGTGCCTGCAGGCCCCTCCGACTCCTCCTCGGGTCCCGCAGATGCAAAGCCAACTAGAAAATGCCAGAAAATGAGCACGGAAGGACCGTCCCCCTACGTGTCAGAGGCACCCCTGCTTAGTCTCGCGCCTCGCAAGCCGTCACTAACCTCCAAACAATCGGAACAAAATAAGGGTTTGTCCCGCTGAGAGCCGACCCATTACTGGCCTTCATCACCGGGTAGACGGTGCACTTACCAACCAGACCCCAAATTCACAGCAGAGGAATATTTGAGAAGTGAGATCTTTAACTTCTGCCTTATCTAGACCCCTCTGTCTGCCCTTCAGCCGTCTCCCCACACCTACTACTTCCAGAGGAAGGGGGGTGGGAGCTCAAAGGGAGCTTCTAGAAGGGCGCTCCTGGTTGGTTAGCGCTCTTCCCGAGGCCGGTGCGGGAGGGGGAGGTGGGGCGAGCGACAAGGAGCACCAGGCTGGGAGACTGCTGTTTATCCAAGGTCTTTGCCTCGTTAGCGCGCATAACTGAGAGCTGGCTGTGGATGAGGAAAACGGATATTTAAAAGTGACAAATATCAAACCCAGGCCTTGTCCCTGCTCGCTCGGTTACTGGCTTCCGGTAAATACCAAACTTTGCTATTGTATTGCCACCTGGTGAAACTACGCGATCCTACCAAATTACGTGTCTATCTACATCCAACCAGGTTGCAGACCAGCAAATGTGATATCCATGAACAGATGGCCCTTATATCAAAACACATTTACTCCAAGGGGCTGATCCACAAAAGGGTCTTACACACACCTACGTGACAAATGTACAGCTGCGATTCATGGTGGAACCTTGCAAAACACACTTTCTTCCAAATTTATAATTGATCGCTTGTAAAGTTACTTCACCTCTGTTACAAAGAGAGCAGGTGGTTTTGATGAAAGTTAGAAGAGACTGGGAAATAAAAAATGCGGAGAAAGCAGATATAGGTAAGGACTCCTTCCTTCCTACTCCGAAAAGGACACTAAAACACAAGCAGGATATATGTTAATTTACGAACATAAGTTCTGATTTTTCGCAGGAAGGTTGATCCTCTGCCAAGCAAAGCTGAAAGACCACTTCTGCTCTCATGTGATAGGAGCGAACATTTTTCTATCACTCTGGCAGATTTTAATTGCCTGGTACCAATCATTAACGTACCGGGCTGCAAAAACCATCTGATTTATACCGGAATTGTTTCTTTATTTAAATCCGTTAGAAGCCATTTTCAAGAACTGCAGAGTCTGAAAACAGAATGGCCTATAATTTTTACCCATCTTTAATTTTAATTACGAATCCATAGGTAACTTCCTTAACCATCATTTCTTCTTTTCCTCACGGCCCGCAAATTCAACAGAGTTAAAAGACAAAGAAACCCCCTTTTGAGGCTCCTCCCAACCCCCCAATGGGCACACCAAGGCTTCGTCTTACGTCCAGAATCACAATAATAGCACAGGCACAAAGTCGGGCTTCGACCTGACTAAAGAGACCACAGACTTTCACCAGTTTTCAGTGATGTCAGGAAGGAAAAGAGGAAAAATGCATGAGAACCTTGCAAAATTGGAAGAGAACTTAAAATGAAGCAAGAAGAGCAAAAAGTCGGTAATTCTTCTGCGACCCGGAGAAAACACACACGTGTCACCACCACTGGGCAACGGGCTCATAAACTGTGTTAACGTTGTCATTCTACTGCCAGCAGGGGCACGCCCAGTGCCACGCAGGGGGCATCACACACTTCCGGTTACTGCCTCCGTGCTGAGGACGGATGGACGGACGGACGGACGCCGCAGTCTGACCAGTCTGGGCTACAAACCCAACATTCGCAAACCATGCCCGGAACGCTGGATTCCCACCTGGTACGATCCGCCCACCGACACCAGAGAAGACTTTCATCAGATACGGTCCGGTTCAGCCTCGTGGATGACGGTGAGGAGTCAGGAGGGAGACCTGTACTGGAACCTCCCTCCGCACGGCTGAAATCGGCCCAAGAACCGTGAGTCAACGCGTGCACCTGCTCCTTTTCGGACCACCCGCCACACACGAGGGCTGGCGTGAAGAACCGAGAGCGAACGTGTCCACATCCTGTCACCGTACAGCACCGCGGGTGGCGCGCCCTACGGTTCCTCAACAGAGTTTGCTGCTACAGAGTGAAGTCCTGCAGAACTCTGCTCCTCAGGGAGGGTGTCGGAACCTGCGAGTGAGAGACGACGGAGAGAAAGGGCTCCACAGTCTCTGGACCCCACCCAGGGCTCACGTCTCAGAAGTGCGTCTGTTTCGAATCCGGCATCTTCTTCTCATCAATGCACAGGATGAAATAGGAGAAACCGGAAGTTCGACTTTGGGGGCGCGGGGGCGTGGACGTCGTCGGGGTGGGGACACACGCAGACCTGCAGATACTGATGACATGTCGACTTTTAACAGAAAGTTAGGGGAGTTTTTATTCTTAAGTACGCGATGGCCAGACGCAAATTACGGACCACAGCGATACACCGTCACAGTCCCCTACGATACACCTCGGGGACCCTACGTAAGCATTTCCACACTTGACCGAAGCTTAACACAAGGTCACACAACACCCAGCTTCCTTGAAATCCCCTTAACGACAGCAGTGGTGACTGAATCAGTGACATCCACACCGCCACGACAGAAAGTATCACTCTCTCGTCATAACGGGTGGGTTTATTTCTCCTATTATCAGCTGATTCTCGTAACTGCCTTCCTGGGCGCCTTTGAAATTTTTCTTACCTAGGCAGAGGCAGAGAGAGAGACTGACTCATAAAATCTTGTGACTTTAGGTAATTATTTGTCATGATCTTTTGTTTTCATTACAAGCTACAACTTCCTAAAACTCTCTATGGGTACAAATGTACCAAAACACAGTGTTTGTGGAAATTGTTATTTCTGGTGATGAAACCGTGAGAATATACTTCACCAGGTGAATGAATCTAATTTCTTAGCCTACGAGATTTTTATGCGAGCAGCTACTGTTCACAGGAAACGGAGTCAGCTCCACGTGACTGCGTTTTCTCGCAAAAGCCCCCGCCCTCAGTGCCGCTGGCTCCCCTCCGCCTTCCCCTCCCCCCTCATGGAAATCTGATGAATGAGCGAGCCGGGGAACGGTGGCCGCAGTATAAAACTCTCCTCTTACGATCACTTACAGAAATAAATGACGTTTCTCCCCATCAGATGAAACAAAGACTCCGAATCATCCCCTGCCACTTCTTTTTGTGTAAAAACAGCCTTGCCATCATCCCTCCCCCACCTCCGCCCTTCCCCAGCCCAGCACGCGGTGTGGAGTGTGACAGGCTGTGCACACGCGGCGGGCCCCGCTGTGCCTGGGAGAACACGCCCAGCAGCGGCACAGAACATGGGAACGAGCACATGGCTGGCCCCCGCGACGCAGGAGAGAAGATGCCCATGTGCGTGCGTGCGTGCGTGCGTGTGCCTGGGATTGTGTGCAGGCGTGTGCACGCTGTGTGCGCGAGCGTGCGCATGTGTGAGTGAATAGAAAATACACAGACCTCTTCGTTCCCCAAACGGGAAGGAAACAACCAGATCCTATGGTTAGGTTTCACTGAAACAAGAAATTAAATCTTGTTAATATTTTTTGTCATCGAATGTGCCTTCTGGATGTCGATGTGTCCCCAAAGACGTGCTGTCATCTTAAGCAACATGAAATTCTGTACGTTCTAATGCGAGTGGACATGAGGCAATGTATACGGTCCCTGTTAAGAGTTTAATCTGACATCGACAATGTGTGCCTTGACGGCTTAAAACGTAAATACATATTGTCTGAAGAAATTTTTTCATCTCAAACTGTAATTACACGATGAGACACAAACATCTTATCTTTGGCAAATGAGATAAAAATTATATTTCTCAAACGGTGCCGGCATTTTTTAAAACATCTTTGTTTCTACAAAGGAAACGCGATTTTCTCTATGCAACCGTCACGTTAAGAATGGTCAGAAGTGACAGCTGTATTTGTTTTTTAATGGCTAAATGTGGTAAAGTTCCAAATTCCCTCGAGTCTTAACAGTGGCTCTGAGCAATTAGGTTTGTGTCCCTAGGCCTGCAGCTGAATCCCCACCCCAATTACCCACCACGGAAAGGTGTTTCCCCGAACCTCCTGTTCTCCATTCCACGGGAGAGGAACGCGCCAGAACCCTGCCTCCTCGCTCCCCTCGCTCCTCCGACAGATGACCCTCGGGTGGGGGCCCTCGTTTGGGAGAGCCGAAGCAACAACAGAAGAAAGGTGTTTCTTCGAACAGGACTTGCTCTCTAAAAGTCAGCTCTAAATCTGTGCTTCAAATCGTAGCAGGTTACTCGAAATACGCACTCATACGAGGGGCGAGCGCCCGCCCGCATCTGTCCCTCCCGATGACAAAACATCCTGATACAAAGTGAAGACTGTGTTCTTTCAGGAAAAGATGCTCAGCTTTTGCCACGCCCCCAGGTTCGGAGATCTAGAGGCATGCTGGTGTCGGCAGGGGACAGAACAGGCTCGCGGACTGCCGTTTCCACGGTTAGCCCGCTTGGATTTCAAGTAATACCATCTCGGAGGAAGGGGGTGATCGGGAAAATACAGTGCAGGCAGTCAGCATTTTAGTACGAAAATACGATGAATGAGCCACACTCGCGTGCTTGAATTTACAAGGACATTACGGGACACTTGGCGTAACTGGGTGTTTCTCTTCCTAGAAGACTTGATGGTTTCTCTAGACCCAGAGGAACGTGTACACGGCACAGCGAAGAGGAAGAGAGCTCCAATTTTTGAAACAGGTGAAACAGCGCCGACGATTCGAATAAAATGGCCCTTCTTCACCTGGATAACTGAGGGTGTAAAGTGACTTTTTAGGCAAAGGAAAAAACCACTCAAAAAGCAGATCATTTGGAATGACGGGGAAAGGAAGAAAACACGGCCCCTTTGAGAGTTTGAGATCGGGTTCCAAGAGGCATCGCAAGGCCACCCTCGGGTTTCGGTGGACGAAGATCACCCTTGGTGGCCGGCCAACAGAGAGGACTACGGAGCCCGGCCCCTCCTCGTGCCCCTCGGCCCCTCAGGGCGGAGCCCGGGACATCAGCAGAGGCGGGCGTGGGGGCTGAGCGGCCTGGGGCCCGCGCGGCTCTGCGGCCACTGCGGTGTCGGAGATTTGCTCGCCCCTCGTCTGCTGTCTGATGAACTATCCGCACGGGCACTCTCATTAGGGCTGCGCCACCAAAGGGAGTGGAGATGAACCAGCCCGGGCCCCTCCCCGCTCAGCTCTGTCGAGATGATTTCATTGAAATGTTCATTTTCGTCCCTGCTGGCAACATTAGAATGGAAGTATTTAACCTGTTTCCATTCCTTATACAAATTACCATTATGGGGCAGGACAGATGTTAGAATCACGACGCATAACTGACTTCTGTACATTCTTTACGGGAAGTGTGAGGAGACGGAACGCCGCTAGATCATATTATCCAGGCTCCAGAATGTTCTGTTCCCAGATTCATTAACTTCGCGCATCAGCATTTCACCTGCTTTCTTCGGGAAAATTCCAAGGCTCGTTGGGCTCATTTAATTTGGAGAGGGAACCCTTTGTCAGCGATGATGTTTTGATCAGGTGCCCTGGGAGTGGGGAGGGGCGAGGCAGGGAGGAGGAGGTGGGGAGAAACACGAGTGGGGAGAGGAAACAACCTTGTCGAAAATGTTCCCTTTCCAACATGAATGATGAAAGAGAAGTCAGTTGAAGACGCTGGGACTCAAAGATGGCTGTCACTTCACATAGACGCTGGCACAACTCACCTAGACAGGTGACACCCCGGTAGAGCAAAATCCTGCTGTATTATTGAGCGCGCCGGGGAGGGGGCGCGGGCAGACTGCGGGCCCGGGATGCCTGGGGCACCCAGGGACGTGAATCCGGCAGGTGAAGGGATTTCGCTCTCATTTGCATCCTTAAGATCCTTAAGATCCTGAGATAGTCTCCTGGCTAAAAAGACGGATGGGCGCTGGAGTCACGGTCTAGGCGCGAGCTCCAAGCATCCTTGACGTTGTATCTCCTGAGATCCGAAGCAGAGGCTGCAATGAGGCTCCACATAATTAGGGGGGACTCGGGGCCCTTGAACTGGTTGTTCCTTTCCTTTTCAGAAATTTACCATAAAGAGCAATTCCTCGTCAGTCTCAGGCCATTTCCTCTCTGATCTCTCGAGAAGGTCGAGCGTGGCACCCCGAGTCCCCCCACGACCACACCTCCAGGGGCCTCGGCTGCGGGTGGGATTCTTGGAGAACACTCAAGTTTCAGCGATTTCCGGGAAAAGGCTTTAAAATAAAAGATTCGCTCGTGGCGCCACAAAACGAATTCTGTGCCGGCGGCTCTCACGGGACCGCCTTGGCCGGTCAGAGCAGCTAAATAAAGGAAACGCAACTCCTGACTTTGTAGTGTCCGTGTTTCTCTCTCCCTCTCTGTCTCCGTCGGTTCTGTTGATGACACCACTTGGAAAGAAATGTGGGGCAAGTTAAAATTATTGAGAAAAGAAAGGGGAACGAAAATATTCAGAGGGAGAAAGAGAGGCGGCAGGTAGCGAGGGCAGGGGACTCCCAGTGGAAACTGGCGGAGCCAAGTCACGTGCAGAAGAAAAGGGTGTTGGCCGCTAACAGTTCTCCAACACCTACAACCACAGCTGGGAAAGAAAAACAGTACGCACATACGAATGCATCGCCCACAGAAAGGGAGAGACACCCCCCTGATCACCGGAAGCCTTTTTTTCCCCACGACGACACTGAGATCCGGTCCCGGGAATGAAACGGACGCTGAGACAATGATCGTAGCTAGGGAGCACGACTTCTTCCAGCACGCCAGAAATTTATTTGGGAGGATTAATAAGATACTATTATTCTGAAAGAAATCATGTGTTCTTGGGTAAACGTTTCATACCCATTGAATATCTGCTCAACCAGCAACACGCATTGGATTAAAATGTCCGTGACTACGACCGGGTAGTGTTCACTGAGACCTTTCTCTGGACCAGACACCGCCTTCAGCGCTCTGCATGTATTCATCGTGCTAAGCTCTCGCAAAAACAAGGGGAAAGCCTCCTACGACTATCACTTCCGCCTGGGGAAACTGAGGCACGGGGATTCGGTGCGCCGCCCCAGGACACACGACCAGTAGGTAGCCTTCCCGGGCGGCCTGTTTCAGAGCTAGGCCCCTGACGTGCACCCACTATCAGCGCGCACGGAGCCGTTGCTATCAGGAACTGCAAGCGGCATGAGTTTAAAACGAAGCCTGTCTTAGGATATGCTGTTTGTAAGATCCGCTCTTCATCTAGCTGAAGGTCAGCCAAGTGCTCCTGGGCAGCTCTGCCGGAAAGCGCCGTCCGTCTGCATCAGCCACGACAGGCTGCAGGGAGAGCCTCTCCGGGCCCGGCGCCCACGGAGGGCTGCAGAGGGCCCCTGGAATCCACCTGCATCCACGCTGACCCAGGCCGGTCACGGAGGCAGAGCGAAGCAGAGGTGCCGGGGAGGGGGGGGGGGAGAGGGGAGCGAGCCCTCAGTGGGGACAGAGTCTCCGTTTGGGAAGATGGAAAGTCCTGGAGACCGCACAGCAGCGTGAAGGCCACTGAAGCCCCCACATCCACGCAGTTCAAATGGCAAACCTTGCGGTGTGTGTCTTTCGCCATTATATATATATTTAAAAAAAAGCGGGGGCGGGGTGCCGAACAGAAAAAAAGAATCCGTTTCTAACCACGCCCGCCCAGGCTCCGTCTAGCAAGTCCTCTCTCTGCACAGCCCGGGGCCTCGCTAAGGCAGGATGGGTTCCACACTGCCACCCGGCCAGGCCTCTGGGACCCCCCCGACCTGGGCGCAGGTCGCCGGGGGCCAAGCAGTCTGTCGTCCTGCGGAGCACGCAACCACATCTTAGTGGACCTCGGCTCCCAGCGGCTCGCGTGGTGCCTGGAGCAAAACAGTGTTCAGTAACGACCGGCTGCACTAATGAATTAAAAGAGCGAGGAGACGCGAGATTTACTCCAAAGCCGGTCAAGGCGGATGAACGCACTGAGGACGTTGCCTTGTAATTTCTACGTGACCTGATCACCTGGGAAGGTACGCCTCGCTGTCGAAGGGCAGAAAGGACTTAGCTTATCAATCTCTAGTGTAAGACGCCTGTTTGAAAACCTTTAAACACACACACATACAAAGCCACACTAACGCGGTGTGTGGCAGTCGGCATCCAGCCTCCTCTTGGTCAATCAAACACGCTTCCTCCGAAGTTCTGACGGCCCTAATGATTCGACGGGGCCTCGGAACGACATATCAACAGGGATCATAAAGGGAAGAAAATGGGGTGGAAAAGGGAAAAAAACCACCGCTCCGAAATCCCGTCTCCAAAGATCCGTCTTTTCTGAGCTGTGCCTCCCGTTAAGTCAGTAAGAATATCTGTCAGGGATGTCCTGCTGCGCCATTTGGCTGATGTCAAACCTAAATAAACCAGATCAGAAACCCGGCAAGTGGCAGGAGGGAGACGGACGAGCGCCGCGGTCCTCCCGTAACTCACGCGGGCAGCTCGAGGATTTTTTTGGGGAGGGGAGGGGGCGGCGGTGGCAATCACCGCAGTCATTTGCCGTACTAATGTCCAATTCGGCCTCCCTTCATTCCCCTGATTTAGGTGGTCAGAGTGGTTTCGTAGCCGACGCGGGGAAGCTGTACTGTTTAGCAGACTGTTTAATGGGAAACTGGCAGTCTTATTTCTTTTCTAGATTTGGTTTGTCACTAGGTCTCCATTACATGCCACTCAGCTTTGATGTCTTTGGACAGGACTGATCAAAAGATGTCATTTGACCTACACAGCATGGCAGAAACTTGGAGAAGTCTCATAAAGCGACACTCTGGCTGTAAATAAAATGACATTATTATTTCCTCTCTCCTATCATGTAGAAGAGCCAATTATGGTAATGCCTGCATGTCAATGAAAATGCAGCAATCTTTTCGGAGCGGCGACGGCAGGCCTCGGCGCTGCAACTCTCCTTCCTGGGAAAATTCGCCCATCGGAAAATGAAGAAGAAGGGGGTGATAGATGTCTTAAAGACGGTTAATAAAATCCCGGACGGCCAAGAAAAGTGCAAGTCAGCAAAACAATTGGAAGTGCAAAATGCAAACTGTTAAGCTTCCAAATTATCTAATAATGTAATCGCCGGTGATTTATATCCCGGCCCCGCGATGGCCAGCATCGTGTCGCGCATTTCCCAGTGTTTGACTGACAGGAGAGGCGATTTATGGTACTAATAAGCCCCTTCATCCCCCCTGCTCCTCAAGGAAACCAACTCTGCGGGGAGGGGGAGGGGCTCTCACCTCGTCCCTGAGCTGCGTCTGGAAGGTACGGCCCTAGGGTGCAGTCCTGCCTGCCCTGCGCCTCCCAGATGAGAGGGGATGGCGCGTTGTTTCAGAACGCCCCACTGGACAGGTTGCCACGGGTGCGAAACGCTCCCCCTCTTGCTTCTCCCCCGGCCTGCTTCGGAGCCGGACAAGCCCAGGAAAGCTCTCTCCTGCTTCCGGGAGGCGAGGGCTCATCTGCTCCATCTCTTAACCGGCTTCCCGGCCCTGATGAGGGACTGGAGCATCTTCTACCTGGAGGCTCCCACCCGCCAGCCCGGGAGACGCCGGGCCCGTCCCCGCTTCCTCCTCTCCGGGCCTGTGTTTTCCCCAAACGCAGAGGCCAGAGGCAGGAGGGCCGCCGCCCGCAGGTGCCACCTGCCGCAGGCCCCGAGCCCTGCCATCGCCTGAGCTCCAGCAGCCGCGCGACCCTCCGTCCTGCCGCCACCGCTCTCTCCACCCTGCAGCCCTGCCGCTGAGCCCGGCTCCGCGCGGCGGCTGCACCCCTACGGCGTGTGCGTGGGATGGAGTCTCCTTGCTCCTCGGCCGGCCCGTGCGTCTGAGATGCCGCACGGACGTGTCTTTCCCGCTCGCGTTGATTCAAAACGGGGGGAGGCGGCCCCGGATCAGCCCGGGCAGGACAGGGGGGTCGAGCTGCAGGGGCAAACGAGGCTTCCTCCGGGGAAAGCGTTTTAATACTTCTGTCCCCGCGGTGTCGCGTTCGTTTTCAGGAAAAAACAGGCCCGCGCAGGCGGCGTCCCCCGAAACCCAGGAAATAAAGGGGTTTTCAGAGCCACTAGATCCGTGCCGAAAATAACAACTTTTTGGCTATGTCAGAAAATTTTTAAATGGTCTAATGTGTTTGGTTAAAAAAAAATTAGTTATGACGAGTCATTTCTGAACACACACTGCCACCACGTCTTTCCCCCTGCAATTTAATGTTGGTGCACAATACCCTGCAGACTAAATTTAGAAGCTTCATCAAATTTTAGTAACTTTAAATACTATTCTTTATGACAACACCGCCAGGGGCTTAACGAGACCCGAAATTTGTGAGGCTCTGCGTCGCACTGAGCCGTCGCGCTACGGTCCCTCCCAGGCGCAGGGCACGCGTCCTGCAGGGGACCGAGAGGAGCCCGTGCCTATTCTCCTTGATTCGAGGGCCACCAACTGCAGCCAAAAGAAAACCGAAACTGCCCGATTTTAGTCCCACCTTCTGGCTTTCAAAGGACACCCTTCTGCTTCAACAGAATAAAAGCCCGAGACTTGTTTTTCCCATCACCCTGGCGTTCTTCTTGAGGACGGTGATACTTCCTATTCCTCCTACATACGAGCTGGGTCTCTGGTCACTAAAACTCCAAGTCAAGGTTGGTATGCAACTCAACACCACACAGCTGCCTCCCCGTGACACAGACCCTGTGTTCGGTTCACACGGACGACACGCAAGGGGACTCTGAACTCTTACTGTTGCACGGAGGCCCCGCACAGCCTACGATCTACAAGTCCATCTATGGCTTCTCCGGTCCTGAGGCCTCCTTCAGAGAGCCACCGCCTGACATACACTATCCTTATTGGAAAGAGAATTCTAGAACTGATGACTGCGTTCACTCTCGCAGTTAACTGACGACAGGGTACAGTCCTATCACGGACTGCCCCCCCCCCCGCCGCCGTCTCCTTACGCCCTAGGTGTGCGTCATGGCGGCCACCCCCAGCCACCGCTTCGGTGACGGACGGCATCGATCACACATAGCGGACGACTACTCGGCCGTGTGTGTCCAGGACACCATAAGGTGTGGGCATGGAGGGCTCTGGGCACTGATAAAACACTAATATCGCTTGCTTTAATTAAACGGTGTTTTTCCCAGATCTCATTTAACCTCAAGCCAAGACTCAAATCTTTCAAAAAGACCACTCTTTAAAATGAAAAATAATTACTATAGCACATAAAAAAAAAAACAAAACCATCAGCTAACGTTAGGCACCCTAGCAAAGCGTGTGTTAGTACACAGAATACCTCACTGCCTTCCGGGTGGGAACTCATGCCTTTGGGTACGCAGGGAGAGACACCAACTTCACCCCAGACAAGAATTCCAAAGTATTTCTGCATTTCTAAGTTCTGAAGGGGCTTCGCCCAGAGAGGGAGAGGGGCTGAGACAGGGGAGCAGCAGATTTGCCCACTGGGGATTTCATTCCCTACCCCAATACTAAATTTTATGTGGGGATTCTACGAGTTTCAAAGCTTCACATTTTTGTGTAATAAAAAAGAAATACAATATCCTGTTGCTATGCGTAGTGACACTTTATGCAGGAAAGAAAACCATTCTCCTTAGCTATTCTTTGAAATACGACCTACCACGTCATTTAATTTTTGAAAACCCTAAGGTCACGTAACACACTTTCTCTGTCATTTGTAAGTACATTAACTCAGTGGCCATACGACAGTGAAATTATGATAATGGACTGTGAAAATGGGTCAGGCAGGCCCTGCATTTCATGTTCGCCTCAAACGACCATCAGCGCGGAGCTCAAATCAGATATGACAGTTGGAAAGCACGGAGTTGACTTTTCTTAAAGTGTTTCTGCTCACTCAAGTACACACGCAAGACAAGCCAAAGGGGTCCCACCCCGGGGGTGAGCGAAACCGCAAGAAAGTTACCCCGCTGGGAGAGACGTTCTCTCTCAAAACAATCTGCCCTCAAGATCACAGATGTCCCGTGAGGAGGGAGATGGAGGTCAGAGCAGGCTTCTCCCCAAGCCCCTCTCCACCACGGTCCGGGGCCCGCACAACGGGGATCGCATTCTGAAGACCACTCCGTTACATGAAAACTCTTTTTAAACAGAAGCAATTTAACGAACTCGCGTAAGCAAACAAACAAAACCCTTCTAGTAATACTTCTTGTGCGCTGACCCCTCCTGAGGAAGGAAGGAAGGAAGGAAGGAAGGAAGGAAGGAAGGAAGGAAGGGAGGGAGGGAGGAAGGAAAGAAGGAAGGAAGGGGGAAGGAGAAGGAAGGAAGGAAGGAAGGAAGGAAGGAAGGAAGGAAGGAAGGAAGGAAGGAAGGAAGGAAGGGGGGAAGGAAGAGAGGAAGGGGGACGGAGAAGGAAGGAAGGAAGGAAGGAAAGAAGGAAGGGGGGGAGGGAGGAAGGGGGAAGGAGAAGGAAGGAAGGAAGGAAAAAGGAAGGAAGGAAGGGAGGAAGAAGGAAGGAAGGGAGGGAGGGAGGGAGGGAAGGAAGGAAGGAAGGAAGGGAGGAAGAAGGAAGGAAGGAAGGAAGGAAGGGAGGAAGAAGGAAGGAAGGGAGGGAGGGAGGGAGGGAAGGAGGGAAGGAAGGAAGGAAGGAAGGGAGGAAGAAGGAAGGAAGGAAGGGAGGAAGAAGGAAGGAAGGGAGGAAGGGAGGGAGGAAGGAGGAAGGAAGGGCAAGTAGATGTTGATTGTGGCGGGATGGCGCACCTTTGCCTGAAGTGTAACTGAACTAAGGAGTCTGTAACTCACAACATCTGCCCCTCAATTTCAAACACACACGCCAAAACTGACTTGGGAGTACACTTGAGGAATGAAAGTCTTAAAAGACACTTAAGTAGGCGGGTCCTCATGAGCTCAGCCCACCTGACTCCTAAGGTCCAGTGTCTGCATGGTTCTTGGCCTTACGAGCCTGGATAGTCCGACCGCCCTTCGGGAGACCCCAACGAGAGCACCGCCGGGTGTGGGCGCCCACCGTGACCTCCAAAGAATGTATGTATCCGAGTGTGATTCCTTTTAAATAGCCCTTTCTCTTTCTTTTTTTTTCCCCTTCTGTACTAAATAACAATAATAACAATAATAATAATAAAATAAAATCTGGGAGTACAATAGTTCCTGGGAGAACTGTAAGCATGGATGGGGTTTCTGAACACAAAGACACAGAAACACCATCCGCCATCCGCAGGCGAAAGTTAACTGAATGGCAGAGATAATTGTTAAGATAATTATTTTGATAGAAGCCAGGTGAAAGCGTCCGGAGCTCCTGGGAAGGGTAAACAATCCATTTCAGATACCTGCTATTCACAATGACATTTTATTTTCGATTTCTTTTTGGAAAATAACTGTAATGAAAACCAGGGTGTTTAACAGGCTAGCTGGCTGGATACGTTTGGACACGTATCCCTGATTACTGTACCATAGTCCTATCAATGAGTGATATCATGCGCTCTCGTGATAGTCTCCAGTGCATAAAATAACACTGCGCTTTGTGATAAGAGAAGAAACACGAAGGATGGTTGGGACCGTTCTGTGGGTCAGTACCAGCGTAAGCTCCTTGGAACTCTGGAGTTGACTGACAATGGGATTTAATGTAGTGTAACTACAGTAGCCTTGAGCAAAGAGACAATTGCAGCTGAAAAGCATCTTGGGTCCCTGACTGTTGCTGGCATCATGATATAAATCAACGATTGCTTCTTCCCTTTTCCTCTGCAGCCCCTCCCCTCCAAATTCAAAACACAGAACCTCCCGGAATCAAAAACTTGGTAAAAGGTCAGATCGTTTTCCTCAATGCCATAAAAAGGGCATAGCTAGATCTGACATGCATATGCAAATCAGCTCAGAAAAACACCGACTCCCCTCTACGCTGAATTACTGTATCTGTGTGAATATTGATACAAACACCACACCAGCAAAAAAAACACACAATCTCTATGGTTAGTTGCCAAGATGCAAACAAGAGACACAGATACACTGAACCTAGTTACTGTTTCTTGGCCCCGTAACGACAGTAAACCGTTTCCTTAGCTGATAAATTTATTTAATGTACTGAGTTAGGAATGCTAATATGTAGTTATTAGAAAAAGGACTTATAAAATACACAACACAGTGTCAGAATATATTGATTATTGATAACTTATTCATATGGGCATTTAATACAAACAGGGCCTCCCGAGGAGGTTAAGAAAGAACAGCGGAGATGGAGAGTTGAATCGGCAGTAACAGGAACGGAAATGCAGGTAGGTCCCACGCTTACAGCGCCCTCTGGTCCTCAGAAAGGCATCTTAAGTCCACGTGACAGAAGATGAATCTGACTATGACAGAGAAGTAATGTTACTTTGATAAATCACGTTACCGACAAATGATCGCATGCTCTTTATTTTTTTAAGACACCGTACGCCTCTTAAAGAACCTTGCGCTACTCAAATATTTAATGAACCTACACGCTGCATAGCATGGAGCTTCCGGAGGCACACACGGATTGATTATGCACGTGGCCTGGTGTCACCCGGAAACCGCTGGGCTGGTAATCAGAAAACTGGACTCTCACCTTATTTCTACAACCGGCATCCCTGGGGACCTCGACCGGTATCCACGAGCTTCTCTGAGGCTCCACAGCCTCATCTACGAAAAAGGCAGGGTGTGGCAGATGATCCTTAAAACCCATCCCAACCTGAAAATGCTCTTCGAGTCTCCTGAGGGCCGTAACAGCGCGACACACGGCACAGACGATGGGGGAGAAGACGGCGACCAGGACGGTGTGACACGGGGAACGGACAGGGCCCATGGCGCTGGCCACGCGGTCAAGGAAGAGCCCCTGGTTCCCAGAAGGACGAGGGGGCGGTAGAAGGGGTCTCAAGGAGAAAACACTGAGCAGCCTTGGGTGGTCAGAAAGGGTTTCCGAAGGCAGAGAAGGGCAGGAGAGAGGCCAAGAAGAGGGAGCGGCATACACAGAGGTGTGAACACTGGGGAGCGTGTGGCCTTGGGCAACTGAGGAGGGCCTTGCCTCCACACCATACGGAGGCCACATTTGCTTTCCTTCTAACAGGGCCAGTCCTGAGGCCAGCATACCGCTTTCTCAGGCTCAACAGGACACACCAGAGGGCCCCGGCCAAGAGACAAATTGACAACTGAGGTTTCTATCATAAGCCTACATGTCATACTCGCCATATCACATGGGCCACAGCTTGCATAATGCCTGTAACAGTGCTTAGCACATAGTAGGCACTCAATAAGTATTTACTGAATGGATGAAACAATAGAGAAAAGCATGTTCCGTCTTTAGCCTGACTCAGTATCCTGTCCGAACAACGTTCTTACCATACTTCATTATCTCTGCTTTTTTTTTTCCCCCATAGTACCACAAAAGGAGAATGTACACGGTGACAGAATCTCCTGGTAAACTTTCAGGGGCCACACAAACGCTTTCTGAGGAATCAGGGAGGTGTGTGATTTCAGTGCTAGTTCTCTCTAACACACAAAAGCCTTAGAGACCCAGTGTTGTGTCTCTTGACTGGCTTGGAGGCGGCCATGTCCTCGGGACTCGCACCTCCCCCTGCACCCTGAGGCGAGGAATGCATGGCAGAACCCCTCTCTCCCGTGGAGGACACAGGCCAGGTCACCTCAGGCGTTTGGTTTGAATGACGGCCAAACCCGAAGTGAGCCATAGCCATCCATTTGCGTGTTTATTACACATCATTAAGTTGATCGGTAAAATCAGCCTATCTGGAAATTAACACGTCTCTCCCCACCAAAAACTCCTATTTGATTTCAAATCCCCAAGAGCCTGTCTTTTCATTTCAGCCAAAGATCCTGTAGCCTTAAAACGCTGCAGCTGGGAGAAGCACGGTAGGATTTCCTCTTCTCAGAGTTCAGGAGTGAATACATTGTGCAACTATCGAATGAGATATTACGTTTGTTTCAACAAGGTAGAAGAGGGTTTTTGCCACAAGCCGAAACAGGATGCCTGCTTTCCGGGAGGGCAGCACTGCCCGCTGGCGGCAGCTCCTCTGCTCCCTCCGTGGTCGACAGGAAGGAGACACTAAGGTGTCTCCACCTCTGGATGCCTGTCCGTGGCAGAGTTTATGGGAATGGGTGCATGGGTCAGGCCATGTATTAAAGATGTCAGTATCAGCTGACAAGTATTCCAACGCCCTTGAGAGGACATCCTTCCGGAGGGAGACGACTGTTGTCCTTCAAGGGAGTCGCCCAGGAGACCATAAATTTGTTACAATGATGTTGCCATCGATCAAAGTATTTTTGGAACTTCTCTTTTGGCAGAATTAGTTAGCTAATTTCTTACAAGACACGGCTTCTTCCTTACGGTCGTAGAATATGCTGCGCTTTCCTCTCTCCTGTCTCCCTCGTCTTTCTGCTCGGCGCCCGCAGCAAGCATTAGGGTTGTTGGCCAACACTCAGGTTCCTCTCTTCCAAGCGCATCGCGGACCCGCACTTCCCTGCCTCCCTGAGATCGGGTGCGACTGCGGAAACGTGGGCAGGAGCGGCATGTGTCCCTCCCAGGGAGCCCTCAGAGCAGCGTGCGCGCCACCCGCCGCATCCGCCGCAGCGACCAGCAGTGGTCTGGGTGGAGGCAAAACGCCAACCAAGTATCTGAGTGTGGAAAACACGCAGCCTACGTGGAGATGGGCCTGGGGCGCGCCTGGGAGGGCAAGTTCAGGTACTCAAAGCCACAGAGATGTGGGGCTCCGTGTTACTACACATCCATTCTGTCTGATACGGTCCCATACCTCCTCCGCACCCCAACTCATCGAGCTCGGTTGCAACATCCATCACCTAAGCTAAGGACTTTCTAGGATGACTGGGGGGGCTAGGGGGGTGGCGACTAGGGACCCTGACCAAGATCGGCAGCCAAGAGAAAAAAATCACACTTTCAATCATTTGGGTGATGTTAATCAATGACATCAGAGGTACTACAGAGATCGTAAGTATAACACCGAGAGATTACCTGAAGCCAATCTGCCTGCGAGTCCCTTCAAACCTGGGGAATGAAGGCTTCCCTGGGCACGCGCGTGGATTGTGGCTGCACACGTGTCTGGCAGCCAGGCGTTCGATGAACAGGGACTGTTTCACGTCAAGGCCAAAGGATGGGACCACGGAGGCAAAACTGATCCGCGGCCACGGAAGTTCGCAGCGAAAGCTGGGGTCTCGTCAATTCCCATCCCACTATTTCCTCCGCGAACACTTGTCAAGGCTGGCCTGTGCCTCTCCATCTCAGGAAAGACGATGGGGACCCCGGGCGTAGGCGCGAGGCACGAGAAAACGGAAGTACAGACACTCTTCTGCTCGTTCCAAAGCCATTTCCTGAGCGTCAGCTGCCTGGCACCAGGCTCCTCACTGCAGACACACAAGGTGAAGACGCAGCCTTTGTCTTTGCAAAACCGAAAAGGAGGAGGTGCAACGGACACCTTCAACTCGTTTTCATGCACAACAACATGCTGGAAGTACTCTCCCAGAGTTGTGGGCCCGGTGCTGGGGGAAACGCAAGGGCAGAAGAAACCCTTACTTGTCCAAAAACGTATGAAAGAACGTTTATTTGTGAAGCGAATTCATACCCTAGTGAGCAATCCCAAGGAAACATGGGAAGCTGGACTCGGACACAGAAAGACCACTCTGTAGCCCGGGCCTGCCTCATTCCTGCTCTCACTCAGTCATTCATTCATTCACTCTTCCCCTCATTCATTCATTCACTCTCCTGCACTCTGGCTCTGCGGGATGAATGGGCTGGTACCTGTTAACACACTGCGCCGGTGTGAGGCCAGAGTGGCATGTGCCTAAGAAGAGGCTCACACAGTGCCTGGGGTCATCGCACACTCAATAGATGGATGTCGAGGACACCTTTCTGGAAAGCAATTTGGCAATTAGAATGAAACAGATTCTGTGACCCCTCAGTACCCGACTGGGGAATGTGTCCTTTAAATACATAAATTGGGGTTGGGGTGATCCACAACCAGAAACAACCTGAACATCTACCAATAAGGCAGACGTTGAACAAATGTGGGACCTTGAAAAGTATGCAGCCTAAAAATAGAACAAAAGGTCTCTCTGGAGTGATGAGCATGACTTATTTTTACATGAAAAAGTCAAACTGCATAAATGGATTCTGCGTTTCAGACAATAAAGATAGCCCCACGTACAGTACATACGTCTTCACACGTACGCAGGAACACAAAGAACCAACCTGTTTTCATGGGTTACCTTAGTGGGCGGGGATGTGGAAAGGGAGAGAAGGGAAAAAGATTAGTAACTTTCTTTAACCATTTTTATTATGAATGTGAATTTTTTTACGCTTTTCCCTATAACTTAAAATAAGCATGTATTGTTTTAAAATTAAAACAAATAAGTTATGAACATGTGAATAAGCAGTAGCTGACGTTAACATCATCACTGTCACCATCACCACCACCATCATCACCATTACAATCGTAATCACCATCATCATCATCACCATCATCACCATCACCACTATCACCACCATCACCATCATTACTATCACCATCCTCATCCTCATCATCACCATCATCACACTTCATCACCATTACCATCATCATCACCATCACCACCATCACCACCATCATCACCATCACCACCATCACCACCACCATCACCACCATCACCACCATCACCACCACCATCACCACCACCACCACCATCACCACCATCACCACCACCATCACCACGATCATCACCATCACCACCATCACCACCATCACCACCATCACCACCATCATCACCATCATCACCACCATCACTATCACCACCATCACCACCATCATCACCACCACCACCATCATCACTATCACCATCCTCATCCTCATCATCACCATCATCACCTTCATCACCATTACCATCATCATCACCACACCACCATCACCACCATCATCACCATCACCACCATCATCACCATCATCACCACCACCACCATCATAACCACCACCATCCACGACTTGCTAGTATAGTCATCCTTCCTGAGTTTCACTGTGAGCCCAGAAAAGGAGATAAATCCTAAAAGGACACTGCAGGACAATGTTTTTCAAACTGAGAGCTATAACTCACTAAGAGGTCATAAAATCAATTTAGTCACATATTTATAATGGAATAGAATATACAGATCTGTCTTTGACTTACAATAGGGTTATATCTTGATAAACCCATCCTAAATTGAAAACAACATAAGTCAAAAATGCATTTAATACACCTAATACACCAGACATCACAGCAGAGCCTGGCCTGCACTAAATGTGCTCAGAACACTTATGTCAGCCTACAGTTGGGGGAAATAACGTGTCTAGGAGTAACTGACACAAGCCGGTACACACTGGAAATGCCATCGCGATACCAAGTCTATGTCAGTGGGGGAGTGGGGCTTGCAGAGGGCACTGTGACAGTGTGCACCATATACACTCCACCGGTTCTTCCCAACGAGACCTGAGTTGAGACCACGGAGGAGCACAGAGGAGGGCCACCGTGCTGGCGTTCCCGCACATGACAAAGCCACAGACGCCCTGCATCGCACTCGCGTTAAAGGGCAGGCAGGTCCTGTGAGTGGGTGCGAGCTGCCTCCAGGGGCACTGCCCCACGTGCTCGGGGAGCTCCTCCTCTCTCCCGGCACTAATAATAGTGCCGGGTACGCTGCCCTCTCCCCCACTAATGATGACAGCAGCTGGCACCTCCAGCAGCGCCGCGCCCCAGTGCAGTTCTGCGCTCATCAGCTACCTGCACTCACCTCCTCCTCACAATCCCATCATTTTACAGACAAAGAAACTGAGGCCAATGACGTGGCTCGGGCCAGAGCGCTAGAATGTAGCTGAGTTTCTGTGACCACAAGGACATGCATAAAGCAGCTGAAATTAGGAGTGTTGTCTGAAATCATGAAGATGAGCAGGAGAGAATACAGATTTGACTGGGGGCCGGGGGTGCCCTGGGATTACGCTGTCCGTAACGGAGACACCAGATCGGACAGAAACAGTCCAGGTTCGAAAGCAAAGACTTCCATGACGTTATCTACAGACACCAGCCACTTCTTCCTGCTAACACACAGCATCTTAAGCAACTTAAGACCAAATGTTTTAAATGCATAATTTCCTGGATTAGTAACACAGTAAATATCCTCAATCGATAAACCTTAAAAACATCTTCTCATAGGGAAGCACCTGCTCTTAGGAGTAAGTTAAACTCTCACTTCCTGTGCTTGGTCCTACTCAAGATTCTGGAACAGCAGCCAAACTGTGTACTTCCTTGTGGCCCAAGACGAGAAGCGTGGTTTAGAAGAGCAGTAGAAAGGACCCATCACCTAAAAATAATTTAGCAGCCTCTGTGTACATGGAGAGTTTTGGTGAATGTTTCAAATGCATTCCTGCAAAACACAAGAAATCACATGTTCTTTGGGGATCTGAGTGATCGTTCCGTAACGATCTCGCAATTGATCAAGCAACCTAACGGCATTCTTTAAAACTGCCACAAAGAACAGGTTGGGTCCTTTCTTCAGGGGATGCAGATGAAACTGGGTACTTCACATCTTTGAGGCAATAAACACACATCACCATTATTTCCTGATAAACAGGCAATAAAGTAAAGTTATCCAGACAGTTTTAAAAGAATAGCGTCTCACCAGAAGTCTGTCGTATGTAAATTGCTTCATCTGGAATGTCACAAATTAAAGAGAAATCAAAACTCTTACCATAAACATAAAAATGCCTCCTCTGACCTCACTAGCTGTGTTTGTACGTGGAGAAAGGCAGGTGAAAACGCACAATATTGGTAGGTTTCCGTGTCTACGTTAGATGTGCTGATCTAGAAAGATCCCATATTGCATATAACCACGGAAATTCCTAAAGTCACTAAAAAATTCAAAGAAGAAAAACCTAGTTTACTTAGAGAATGAGATGTTTTTCTCATAATTTTCCCAGGGCGCCTGGGTGGTTCAGTTGCTTGGGCGGCTGACTTGGGCTCAGGTCGTGCTCTCATGGCCTGTAAGTTTGAGCCCCGCGTCGGGATTTGTGCTGATGGCTCAGAGCCTGGAGCCTGCTTCGGATTCTGTGTCTCCCTCTCTCTCTGCCCCTCCCCTGCTCACACTTGTGCTCTGTCTCTCAAAAATAAATAAATGTTAAAAAAAAAATTCTCCCACCTAGTTCATGAATCACTAAAACAATGGTTACATGATGATGTTTCTAGAAGATTCCACGGAACTGTCCTTGAGTTCAACCAGTCCTGGCTTTTATCCTAATCACTGACTCACACACGGATATAAAAAAATCTGCCCCCTACCCCACTGTATGTTTAAAAGGAGAAACTATGTAGTAAAGGCAATGATAATACATCTTATTTTAAGGCCAGGAAACACAGACTCCACTTGGGATCTACGCCGCCACATGGACACATGACCTACTATCAGTTATGTGGCTCAGAAGCCTCTGTGACCTAGCTTGTTGGCTATGACCAAACCCAAGACACGTTGGTCGGTTCGATTTCTGGTCTCCAGTGACCCAAAATTACCAGTGAACGGCCAGCCACCCCACGAGGAGACAGAACTGGGCAGTTATTTGAGAAATGGAACCTAACTGATAAAGTAACGATACGGCGCCTACCAATGATAAGCCACACGCCTTTTGAAAATGAATTCCCTGTAAAGGAATCGTATCTCCTTAGTGATTGCATAGTTATATTGATACTAGGACTTTCTGGAGGACCTGCTATTATTTAAAACATAGATACGTCCGTTTCTATTGAAATACACTTAGTTGCCTATTTAAAGTCATCTGAGTGTCTTTACGCATCAAAGTGTTATCGCTCATGCCTTGGCCAATATCCCTATGAAAACAGCTCCCAAATTAAATTCCTAATAAATTAAGTTAATAATTCACCTTCATTAAGTAATTTAATTTCTTTAGTGAGCAATAAATAGTTCTTGGGACATTCTTCTAGGACATAAGTACAAATATTATTTTTCTTCATTAGCTCAGACTCCTCCTGAGTACGCGAAGTAAAAATACACTCGCAAAGAGGTGGTCTATTTGTTACCCTCTGGTTCTGTAGCTGCCTTATCACTGCAACAATTCCACCGTGTTCAGTAGAAATCCAACAATGCAGGCCACTCTTGTCAATGGAAAGTTACTTTTTAGAAATGTTACAAACTAGACCTTACCTGGCTACTAAAAACTACAAGCATCATTTTCCTAAGATTCTTTTTAGATACTGGCTCATATATTCAATTGCAAACAGTTATCTTGTGAGAAGCGGCAACGGGCTTGTAATGTATCCCCGGCTGTGTCAGAAAAAAAAAGAAGAAAGAAGAAAAGAAAGAAGAAAGAAGGAAGAAGGAAGAAGGAAGAAGGAAGAAGGAAGAAGGAAGAAGGAAGAAGGAAGAAGGAAGAAGGAAGAAGGAAGAAGAAGAAGAAGAAGAAAAGACTGGTTAAAATAAAAAGTTACACGAAAGTTAAGTAGCCTGTTACCTGCATTTAGCGTACCTGTTTCCTGTTGAGCTAAGAGGGCCCCCGTGGTCAAATGCGCATGTCTAAGTAACATCTCATCCCAGTTCTTTCAGGCAGCGCCCCGCAGCACCCCACTTCCAAGGAGGGTGCAAAAGAAACACGGGAGGCGAACCGGCAGATGTGGGGGACACACACGTGCTCACGCAGCACAGTGGCGCTGTCCTCTTCCGAACGCGGCGTCAGAGAGCGCGCCCCAGACGGTGGAGGAGGAAGGAAGGAAGCAAGCATGTCAGAGGCACAGAACCAAATAGCTTCCAGCCAATTCGACGTGAAAGCAGAGACACGTTAAAACAGACGCAGAAAGCGCACTTAACCGTCGTGAAATTATACACGGAAGCGTTTCCAAAAAAGTACGTAAAGAATTTATCCTATCGAGGATTTAACAGAGATTGTTGACTAAAACCACAAGGATTTCGAACTCATTTGGGAAAGCTGACTCTTCGGGGTCGTTGAAGGCTTACTCTTTTAAGAAGAATTTTATAAAAAATATGTAAGCCCTGGGAAACCTACATAAAATATACACGCTTTTGCCACACTGTCTGAAGTATATTGTACACAATTAAAATGTTCCTGACCACTAGATATAAAAACTTTGAGCAATCGGTAAGGGCCACAAAGGGGCAGAGAATGATACCGTTTCCAATAAGTGGGCTGCAAGGCTGTGTTTTTCATGCGATTCATTCTTCTACGATCGGTTTTTCCCCCCTTTCTTCTCCTTTAGTATTAGGTCTCCTGTTACCACTTCTCCCCGTTCTCTGTCTGTCTTCGCCTACCTCCAATTTGCTACTGTTAATTTGCGGTGGCCTAGAACAGGTATTCGGGACTGTTATAATCGTGTGCGACGGAAAAATAAAATGTGAACGGTAAGTGAGGACCGAGAGCTATTGTCTACCAATAAATATACGAATTCAATGACTTTTGATGTCCAATGTCCTTTTATCCCTTCTGATTCTTAGCTCTGGCCCGGAAAAATAAAGATGGTAAGTAACCGATTTCTGGAGAGGTGAGGCTGTGCTATTTCACAGATGATACACACATGTTTATGAATGTCTCAAAGCCTTATTTATATACGATCACAGGAAACCCTCTAGTGTTTCACAAAGCAGTACGCGTCCCTGTTCCCCAAGCTGGTAAGACAGGGTGACGGGGGGCTGGAGGGGGGGGAATGTAACATATTATAAAAGCTGAACAAATACACGACGGTCAGTTCTAAATTACAATACAGAATATAACACACTAAGATTTCATTTTCATTTTAAAGCCAAAAAAAAATCATAAAAAAACTATTTTACGTTAAGTTCAAGAGAACCATGAGAGATGACCGAAAAGCATAACTATTTCGCCAGATGTTACCCCCGGCCCGGGCACTAAGGGATTTTCAGGATATTCGGCAGAATTAGGCACGGGCAACAGAAACAAACACGACCAATGCAAACCCGTGTGATTCTGTAAGTTTGTCAGGATTTATTCCCTGTCCCCAGAGAACACGGAGAAACTGGCTAAGGGTGTTACAAAGTGGCACGTTTGGAAGACACACGCCAAAGCCCATCCCTAACACTGAAGACTGCGGTCGAATCAGGAAGACTTCGCTATTATTAACACACTTTTTAAAAATCAGGTCCTCCCCCTCCCCTCCTCACCCGCTGTCCAGTGGGCGGTGTTTATATTCAAATATAGCCCTCCTCACTGCTTCACCACGCTTAAGCCCCTTGTCCTGCCAATTCACTCTGAAAAGACTTCACTTTTGGAACAGCCAGCCTTCACGGGATGTGAAGATGGTTTCCTTTTCGGGCTAAATAGACCCAGTATCTCCCCAACTCGCCACCAGCTGAGGGACATCTCCGTCCCCCCACTTCCCGGACTGCCACCATTCCGGTCGTTTGTAATCCTCAGGGGTTCATTCGCAGAAGATGCTTTAAGGCATCGTTCTCAACCGATCCTGGACTTAAAAAAAAATCCAAAATTTCTCCATTAGTCAATCGACGTTGATGAGCTACTCTGTGTGTGTGTGTGTGTGTGTGTGTAATAGAAAAGGCCACAAGAGGAGGCAGCAATAAGAAAGTACTAAAATGTGGGATGGAACTACTACAGGCAAAGGTAAATGACAGCTTGTGCTAACATAAAAAGCTTGCTAGAAAGTTAAGGAAAATCAATAGCTTTCCAAGGCACCAATAATAACCAGTCAAAATATAACCAAAAAGTAACTCCAGTCATGAGAGCAACAACCAATGACTCAAGAAATGAACAGCCTGCGAGGCAGAACAAAGACAAAAAACAGTGTGCAAAAAATCCACAAACCTTCCTAAAAGCACAGAAAAAAAAAAGTAAGACTTGAATCTATCTGAAAATATATCATTTTTTTATTTTTAGAATGGCATAGAAGATGCTGAGTTTTCCTGAATTAATTCCTTAATCCGACATCATTCCAATCCCACTACCTGAAGTATTATTTTTTTAAGCTTACAAAAGTGGTTCCAAAGTTCATCTAATACAGAGGAACAAAATAATAATAATAATAATAATAATAATAATACTCTTTGGAAAAAAAGAAGAGTTACGGGTACAGGGGAGGATAGAAAGCTATTAGATTATTTCAAAATACATTACACAGCCTCAGTAATTAAAACAGGGAGTACAGGTCAGGAATAGACAGACCGCGCGTTTAAATCACAGGGAAAGCTAAGAGACAGCCCCGAACATATTCAGGAATCCGTGGACAATGAAGGAGCACGTGTGGGAGAATCCCGCGTCGGGAGGACAGAGGTTTCACTAAACTGAGCTGGGAAAACGGGACATCTGAAAACAAATAATGGAGTCAGATGCCCACCTCACACCCTGTGCCAAAACTGATTTCAGACCTACCAAATATTTAAAAAGAATAAATCCATCAAATTACTAGAAGACAATAAAACTGAATATTTACATCATCTTGAAGGTTGGAAGGTGCCTTTTAAACATTACTTCAGAGGCAGCAACTGTGCAGGGAAGGACAGTGAAGCTCTATCGAAGCAGCTCAGTCCGTGGAAACACCGCCACAACCCAGGGAAACGCACAGTTCTGGGGGTGCTGGAAACATACACGGCCTTCCCAGAAGGCCAGCTGGCAGTGTATGTACCCAAATAATTTAAAACAGCCCAGACCTTTGACCTGGTAATTCAACTTCTGGGAATTTATCAAGGAAATGATGATACTATTGCCAAGATATACATACAGAGATATTAATTACACCGTTGTTTACGTCTGTGAAACTGAGCCAGAACTAAATTTCCAACGATGGCTGATTTCTCAACTAAATTGTGCGTATCAATAAAATGGGATAATATGCAAGTACTTAAAATGACAAAGCAGGTCTATATTGACATGGTAAATGTTATGAGCTGAAAAATAAACTAGAAAACAAAATAGGTAAGAAGAAACCGCTTTGGTAAAAATATACATAAAGTACTTATATGTTTATATTTGCATAGGAAAAGGTTCCTCTACACCGAAATATCAACTTTGGTTATTTCTAGAAGATAGGATCTCAAATAAGCTTCATCTTTTTTAAAATTTCTTTTTCTTTGTTCAAGGTTTTTAATATATATGCGTGTATACATACACGTGTATATATAGCACTTGCATCATCTTAAAAGATAACAGAAGAGGGCAAAAACACCACAAACTATTTTTTTAATTTTCTTTTAACGTTCATTTATTTTTTTAGAGAGAGAGAGCCAGAGTGTGAGTGGGGGAGGGGCAGAGAGAGCGAGGGAGACGCAGAATCCGAAGCAGCCTCCAGGCCCCTAGCTGTCAGCACAGAGCCCAACAGGGCGCTCGAACTCACGAACCATGAGATCATGACCTGAGCGGAAGTCGGACGCTTAACCCACTGAGCCACCCAGGCGCCCCCACCACGAACAAATTTTTCATGTCAAACCAAAGGGTTTGCTGCCATACAGATACTGGAAAGATCACTGAACATCCTTATTCGAGTTCTTCCACGTCCATAAAAAATAAACAGAGCAACAGAAAAACGAACACACGCAAATAATTTGTGCAAAAATAATTCAAAAGCAATCTAAAAAATACAGTTGTCTCATAAAATACATGGAAAATATATGTAGGTGCGACAATAAAGAGTAACAGAGCAGCGAGAGAGGGAGGCCCGGAGGCGCGCGGGCCCAGCCGCCACGCCCGCGACTCCAGACACGACACCTCACCTGCGAACACGCCCGTCCAGGCGCCCTCAAGAGACAGAGGTGCAGTGAGGTCCGGAGTCCTCGCCTGCCGCCGTCAGCTGCCCAGCCAGCCCGGGCTCGGTCTGCCCATCATCCCCTCACGGCGCCCCATCGAAGACCCCTCCGTCCCCCCGCCAACCCTGAATACACGACGGCAACATCGCTGGCGGCTCCGAGTCACTCCGTTTGGCGTCCCGGCGAGCGACATCTCCGATGCAACGACGCAGAAGCTCACTCGGGAACTTCCACTCGGGCGATGGGCGAAGCCTGGAGCCCTAAGGGGACGACGCCTTCTGTGGAGGCGCAGGAGCTCTGCAGGCCCTTCCCTGAGGGACTGTCCTTCCGGCTTCCAGGAAGGAGGGACCCGGGCAGGAGAACGGGCAAGGCTGTTGGCTGGCCGGCTGGCCGCCGCTCATTCGCTCACCAAGACTTTACTCGGGGCCCAGAGTGTGCTGGGCACCGCCCTCGGCAGTGGAGGGGCAGAGGGTGGCCGGGTCCCACCGCAGGCTGCCCTCACTCTGGCGACAGGGCCCGACTTGGGGACCAGAGGCGGGTGGGTACCTGCAATCGCGGGCAAGAAAGGGCCCTAAAGGGGGAGGGACTCAGTGCCGGGAAGTCCTTCTAGGGCCGCAGCCCGGGGAGGGGGGGCCTGGGGAATGGAGGGTGACACTGAAGTCTGGGACGCACTGCCGATGGGCGGAGGCGCAGGGAGGAGCCCCAGGTGGAGTGCAGGGCGGAGGCCAGGCCAGGACCGAACCTGCCCCTAACCCCACCCCTCCGCTTCACAGATGGGGAGACCGGGGCCTGAGCCCCGGACCTCCCGTTCGGCGAGCTCCAGACAGGGCGACGGCCCTTCCCCACTGGGAAGCCTGGACACCCCCTCCAAAACCACGGGGGGCTTGTCACTACGCCCCCTGGTTTGTGACTTCACCTGTTTCTTAACACACCGGGTTTCTGAATCCTTGCCTCTGCTGTTATCTCTTCACTGTTTACAAGGAAATTCTCAGCTGGCTCACGCCGGCCTCAGCCAGGAATGCAGACAGTATAGAACGTGATTAAATGATCACGGTTTGTGACGGGGGACACACTACGCCAACATGGCTGCATTAGTAACAGAAAAAACATAATTTAGACAAGTAAATGTATGTGTATATATATATAATACATATATATATATATATATATAATCATGTTTAATTGAAACACTAGCTTCCTATATAAAATGAACTCCAAAGAGAAAAAATACGTGTTTTTAGAATTTGTGGTTTTTCTATAGAAATTTTCTTTTCCTTCAATCCATTAATATGGGCCAATTAACTGTCAATCAGTTTACAGAAATAAATTGATCTTTTCAGTTTCTACCTTTCTAAGTTTCCCTATCTCATCATAACAAACAATCTCTGAATTACATACGATGATAAAGGGGTATCTGAAGAGTCCCAAAGTACTGCCTGAAACACACCCGCGGAGATGGGCACAAAAGAAATATGTGGGCCAAAACCTACCACTTTCTACACCAACCTCAGGATCGATACACTTCTGGCACATTCCGCGTGAAACTGCGTGCCATGATATTTCTGAAGGGAAAAAGTCTTCATGAAAAGCCAGCAGAATTATTAAGCTGGACGAATTTTACACTTGAACTAGAAGGCAGTTACTGAGGCCACGGATACCGTGGTGAGCCGCGATTCGGACGCTGTCTGTGAGCAGGATGGAAGTCCTGTCTGCCTGGTGGAGGCACATTTTTCCAGGCTAGAAAAATTTTTCTAAGCTTGCACCCATTTTTCATATCCACCCTCAAAACACAGTTCTAGGTGCTTTTTTCTGTGGTTCATGATTTCTTCCCCCTCAAAAAAAAAACCAAAAAAATATTTGGCTACGGCCCTTATCTTTATATCTTAGAAAACAGAGTTCTGTTTTTCTGGTTTTCAAATGCAACCGGAAGCCTAGGGTTTACTTTCACTTTGCCTGCACCGTGGCTCTGAATACATAAAATCTTTAGCTATCGCCTTTCTCCATTAAAATGAACAGGATGTTAAAAAAAAAAAAATAGCAAAGTCTAAACATTTCAAATAAGCACAGGAACAAGTTCGCTTAGTGATAAAGTCGCCGATCTTTTCACACTTCCAAAGAAGGACAAGGCTGGGTGCCCGGCTGCTCTCTGTTTCCCTGATTACAGTAAATACGGGGAAAATCATTAGCAAAATTACAGAAATGGCCTCGCCTCTGCATCAGGAACCTGCTGTACCGGAAAAGCCGGCAAAACGCAGGCACCTGAACTCGCGAACAGAAAGAGGGGAAAAGATGTTTTCCAAAAGGAAACTTCAGGGGACGATTCTTTTCAAAGCCAGGGAACCCGAGGGGCCAGGCAGTCCGTGCACCGGACCGGACATCTGTTTCAAGTCACAAAGGCCATTAGATTTGGGGGTTGTGCGATCCGCTAATTCGACCGACGTCCTAGGAAAGCATGGCACCCTGGCATTTGGCGCGGCCCTGGGAGCAAGGTCACGTCCACGGCGAGGCGATTCGCCCGCACCTGCGCCATGCGCCGTATCTGTCCGAAAGCACTGGCGTTGGGTGAAGGTGGCGAGCCGGCGGTGGGCTGCCCTCACCGTTAAAAAAGAAGCCATGAGCCGAGGTGCCTTCTGCTGGCTGGCCGGCCCTGCGCAGGCACGTCCACCAAAGGCGCCTCCGGGAGGGAACGTCATATTTGGGCGCCTCCATTTGCTGGAGCGAAGATTATGAAGAAGCCACACACAGATACCGCCAAAATACTGCGGGTTCCAACGGGGAATAAATCCTCCGGCCCCCAGCTCGCGGAGGCATCTTCAAGTAGGGTTTCTGTACTCCATTACCGGGAATGTTCTTTGGCCCGCAGCAAAAAATATTGACAAAATTCTGCTTTGGAGACAGTTATTGTCTCTGTGTACTTGATGGCAGCCTTCAGAACTTCACCTGCTGGCATTAAATTCTTGAGTTTGGAGGAAAGGAGAGAAAATTCGCCACGTCTCAAACTCTTCCGCTGGTGCGGCTGCAGACCAAATTATTCTTTCAATTAAACTAGTTTTGTGCCTAAAAGAAAAAAAGGCCACAGGTTTTTAATTCCCTCCTCCCCCCGCAACAAGGAATCAAAGCCATCACCACCTCTAAATGCCATGACTCGGACATGATCTAAATGGCTTCGTAGTGTTGGATGATACAGCTCATGAAACCCAATCCAGCATCAAGAGATTTCGGTAGCACTAATTGTGTGCTCTGAGCTCACAGGCGACCGAGTGACGGAGAGCTGTAGGTTGGGATACGTGTCAACGGACCTGATGTGGGCTCGGCCGGTGCGTCTCGGCCGATGTCCCCCAGAGAACTGGACCCCGTCTTTCAAGGGGAAGTGCCCAACTAACAAATGCTCTGTGTTGGGACTTTCTCTTCAAAACGCCTGGTTCCAGGGAAGCAAAATCTGAAACACCCATCACAGTCGAATACTTGCGAGGGAAGGAGGCCTCACGAGCGGGTGGTGCGGGGAGAGGACGTGGCCGCACGCTCACGGGGGGGGGGGGGCACTCTTCGTGATCCTGAGTTTGTTTCCGAAACCAGTCTTAACAGAAGTCCGAGACAAAGGCTGGCTGGGATTTAACATTCGGAATAATCGGGATACTTCGTGTAAGAAAACATAGCTTGTTTCTGCCACGGGACACGCGATGGCTCGCCTCACAGGACTGACGGGGTCCCATTTGTTGAAGATGAAGAATTTGTCACGAATGTGAACGACGGTCACTTTCCGATGAGGAGCCGCCCTCTGGTTCATCCCCAGATAAGACAAGAATTCCCCAACCTTGAAACACAAACTCTGTAGTTTCAGTCAACAGACTGTACAGGACTACCGGGGGAAACACCCTGAGACAAAATAAATCAGAATAAAATGAGAAGCCGAAAATCCAGCAGGCCTAAAAAGTGCGCATGCTTATGGTGATGGCGAGGAGACCTCTCAGGTGGAGATCGGCAAGACTGAAAAGGCTCATCTTTCCTTCTCCATCCAGCTTCCTATGTTTAAACACGGAGAACAGGGTGCGGTATCACAAAAGCCAAGAAGGTGTTTTAAATATCAATATAACAGCTTAAAATGAGCACTGACATATTCCTTAAAATCCAGCGTTCCTGTTAATGCCTTCGCTTTACCAACGGAGGCACCCCACAAAGCATTTTACTGTGTATTTCCGTAGCCCCAGGTAGTACTGGCCCTCTTCCCGAAATCCAACTTCTCAAAATACCAGCGTGGAATTCACCTCCTCCCTGCTCTTCTCCGTTTTTACCTAAAGGCAAAAAGTAAATCCAGTTTCTCTTCACAGATTGTAGGCCTGGTTTTAATTTGTGCAATAGTCCTTTTGATAACAATGCCTAGTTAAAAACATCCATTAAAAGTCTGTAGCAGGCATTTAATGGAAGGAAAATCTAATAGGGTTCCACGGCAACTCCTTCATTAACTTTTAAAAGAATTCTCTCCTATGGCGTTAGCAGACATGCACACACACACACACACACACACACACACACAGGACACAAAGAGAGACCGACAGACAGAGGTGGAGAGAGGGGAGACGGAGAAGAGCTTTCACATTCTCGGGGCTGGATTATTAATCTTTGAATAGAATGAGGTCAAATAATCTCAACTTTTTCAGCTTCCTTTACCAACCCTATCTAGGCTAACACCTCCTCTTGTAACAAGTACCTGCTGTCTCCAGCTCATAACAGTGAGAAGCAGAGGAACACGGGACTGAGCCAGCAATGTCCCAAGGCCATCAGTGCGCAAAACACCGGGCATGCATCCTTCACCAGGAAAAGCAAGGGCTGAAACAGACTCAAGATGGGCCCAACCAAACAGCCATGGAGTGACGGCCACAGCCGTGACGCCCTGACCCACACAGGCTGTGCTGGAGGAAACCAGCCTCCAGCTCCTTCTCCATCGCTCAACCGAGGAACCACGACAGCTCACAGGGTGCCTCGTGTTTCCCTCCAGTGTCTCCAACTTGTGGCTGGTGCACCAGGCGTGAGAGCCACCGGGATGCGGTGGTGTGCGGGCCAGCCGGTCCTCTGTCTGGGGCTTCCCTCCTGCAACCTCACGCCCTTCTGACAAGCTTCCGTCACCTTTTCCTGATGTGGAGCCTCATATGTACAACAGTATTTCCTTCTTTATTAGAAACTTATTTTGGCTTTTTTTATTATGATTTTTCACTCTGTACCCTGGTTACCAAGCTGCACGGGTTTTGAATGGTCTGGCCCTAGCCCTATTTTTGTCCATAAGCCCTACAACTTCCTGGACCATATGTTACGTTACCTCTAAAGAGCCTGCCCTAAGGGCCTACTAATAATTTAAGAAAAGGCAAAAACATTCAAATTAAACTCAGAGGGGAACTGCAAACATAGAAAATGCATTAAAAAAAAAAAACACTTTTTGGACTCTTGGGCTAATTTAGGATTGGTTACTGGTAATTAACAATGCAGATGAAACTGCATGGTGTTTGTCATTCTCCTAAATCCAAACATTCCTCAGTGATTCCTACTGACCATGCTAACAATGGCCGCCACCACAAACATGGCCACTACTCACAACCACAAACACGGCCGCTACTCACAACCACAAACACGGCCGCTACTCACAACCACAAACACGGCGGCTGCTCACAACCACAAACACGGCCGCTGCTCACAACCACAAACATGGCCGCTGCTCACAACCACAAACATGGCCGCTGCTCACAACCACAAACACGATAGATGGTCGCCTTTGCAGAGGTCTGGGAAGAGTTAAAGCGGCAGGCTACAAGGCCTATGCCACCCCTGAGTGGCCCTTTGACCAACGCCAACCTCAGAACCCCAAGGAAAGGGGCCCACCAAGACCCAGCTCCCCTCCTGGGCATCCTGACCCCAGGTCTGTCCTCCTGTGGATGATGGCATCCCCAGTGTGGGCCCCCAAAGTGTGCCCCACCCCGACACCCCCCTCCCCGGCAGCTGGAGCCACCGCAGGGTGCAGTGATGAATACTTGCTGGTGAGGCCCCTCGTGGTAAGAAGGGAGACGCTACTGGGAAGGAAAAGGATGAGACCTACCAACAGGAGGGACCGATCTACCTCAGGGCAGTAAGGAGGAACTGCCTGAGCGGTCAATCAGAGGCCGTGAGGTCCACCCCTCTACCCCGCCTTCCACTTGAAGTGGCTGCTCCCCACTGAGCATCATCACCTTCATCACTAAATCTAACGATGACCAGTCCATTGGCACATGTCCTGTAGATCCCGGACTCTCTGAGGGACAATTTCACAGCTGTAAGAGGCCTCCGGCAGGTACAGCACACACCAGCTGCCCTTCTGACTGAAGATGGTACAGTGTAACCCAAATCAAATGGGAGGAATGTTTTGCCAGTCAGTCACCCAGTGTCATGGAAACACACTCAACACGACTAACGCTCCACTCATTTACTGACCTCAGTTTGTTTCAAGACGTCTCAGTTAATCACAGTATTCCTACTTTCTTGAGGATAAGCTCGTTGGGGACCGTTCTTTCGTATCACCCTCCCAGATGGTAAAGACACAGGCTCCCCCAGCCGATCAGTGAACATCTACCTGTCAGGATGAGTCCCATGAAAGCGGGTCCGTTCCTTCCTATCCCTGTGGGACTAGCCATGGCCATGGTCAATACACCGACTGGTCAAGATGGTACTGTCAGGAGTTCATCATCAACAATCAAGATATTGGTTGTCAATATCTAATATTTACAAAGCACCTTGAGCACATATAGGACTCACAGTAGGTTACACGTCTGCCTCCAATCTTAATAAAAGTTGTTGCCGAAATGATGGGGCATAATATAATTTTCTCCTACAGTAGGTTGAATAGGGTCCCCCAAAATTCATGTCCTTCCAGAACCTAACATTGTGACTCTACTCAGAAATAGGGTATTTATAGATGAAACCTATCAAGTTTCAATGAGGTCATCAGATGAGGATGGTCCTAAATCCAGGGATTGGTGGCTAATAATGAGAGAACGCACAGAGAAGGCAGCCACGTGGCGACGGGGCAGAGTACAGGGACACAGTCACAAGCCCGGGTACACCGAGGACTGCCAGGAGCCCCCAAATGCTGGAAGAAGTGAGGCAGGATTCTCCCCAGAGCCTTCAGAGGGAGTGCCGTCTTGCTGACCCCTTGACTTCTGACCTCCGGCCAGCCTCCAGAACTGTGAGAATGAGCTTCCATTGTGTGAACAACTGGTTTAACTATTAACCCCCTGGTTTCAATTTTTACTTATTTGTTATGAGCTTCCCTGAACAAGGAAGAAATCAAAGAAGCTGGGTAAGAGAATCATAAGCAAAATGGAATATATGTTAGCTGCCCAACTATACAATGAAATGTGTGGTCCTTGACACAGAGGGGCACTGTCGCACCTGCGAGGACACGCACACCTCCGCGGTCCCCGACCTGGGGAGGAGGGGAGGGAGGAGAATCTGTCAGGGGGGACCTGCCACCCTGGTCTCCATTCAGGAAAGAAAGTGGCCACCCGATGGGGCAGGAGCGCAAGGCCTCGGCCAATAAATCCTGCACCGCCAGCTTGTGACAGCGCTACAGCTTGGGAAGGGGAGACGGGAATGGAGGACAGCTATTCTAATTCCCGGAAGTGTCACGGACTGTAGGAGCGGGCCACCCACCCCGCCCCAGAATCTGGAACCCACACATCCAAAGGCTGCGGAACACTCGAGGCGTGTCCTGGCGAAGTGACCCATTTCCACGGGAAGGTGACCCGGTCGCTCCTGTTCCTGACAGCAGAGCCGGTAAGCACCCAGTGAGTACCTGTTCATCAGTGAGAGGGAACGGCCCACAAGAGAGGCCACCCCCAGCCAGGGCGCGTCCTGCCTAACGGGGCGCGAGTGGCAGACACCCCTGGAGTGCTGTCTTCCTACATCAAAACGCTCACTAAAAATCGGAAAACGCTCTGTAAACGAGCCAGTGTTCTGAATGCATTCAGCTAAATAGCAGGTTTGACTGGCTGCTAAAAGTTACTGACGCTGAACAGCAGAACCGAGTAGGGCTTGTGTTTTGTGATGGTTACGAAACTGTAGGATGGGATCCTCGCGCTGAAGTCACCTACGAGAGGGGAGAAGAGAGAGCAACGGGACACGGCGAGTGCCTATGAGCAGTGGAAGGCTGTGTCTCCAAACAGGAGGCTGCATGCGTGTCACATCCTGCGGTGGGCAAGCCGGGATGGCCCACGGGAGGCGCCCACCGGGGCGGGCGGCACGTCCCCATTCCAACAGGAGAGCGTGGCGCGTTGGGGCTGGGGCCGGGGCCAGGGGACAGAACGCACGTGTGCACGGGGCCTGGCACCAAGTCCCCAGCAAAGGAGAGCCCGTGCAGCCCCAGGGGCGGGTCGCGGGTCCAGGGTCCCACACACGCGGCGGAAAGACGCTTTGGTGACTGAACCATCCGGACACTCACGGGACCCGAACCGTGTGTCATAAGCCGCGAAGCTTCCCAGAAAAGCTGTTCACGCTGGAAGTTCTACACACATTCTGTCAAGATTTCATACGAATCCCAAATTTGGCCAAAAAGAGAAAAAAAAAAAAAAGTAGCGATGTCTTTCTCTCGTTAAAAGCTGAGTCATTGTCCTTGAAATTTGCTGAGTGACCACTTTCAAGGAGGAAGAGATGTGCATAATCCATGAACAAGAGAGATTTAGAAGAGGGCTTCTAGAACAATCTCCTTTAAAGAAATCTCCTATTTGAGACCACACTCCACAAGGTTTTGCTTGATACAACTATAATTTTCTTGTTTAGATGTTAAACTCTCCAACGATATTTCTATTTCCTAAGGTCGCGAGCATACACATATCTTTAAAGGGTCAGTTCTCAGGGCGCCAGGCGCTCAGTCGGTTAAGCGTCTGACTCTTGATGTTGGCTCAGGTCACAATTTCCTGTTTCTTGAGTTCGAGGCCCACGTCGGGCTCTGTGCGGACCATGCAGAGCCTGCTTGGGGTTCTCTCTCTCCTTCTCTGTCTGCCCCTTCCCTGCTCATGCTTGCTCTCTCAAAATAAACAAATAAACATTCAAAAATAAATAAAGGGTGGGTTCTACCAGTGGGCTCAAGCAGGGGAGTCGAGCGCTTTGACCCTGTGATTTGTCCGTGCTCATTGTAATACAGAGCCAAGCAAGGCGGGGGGCTGTGGCCACTCCCTGCCAGACACACAACTGTCCAGACACGCTGCGTTTTCTCAAAACAGGGGAAACTGATGCCAGGCTTTCTCCCTGCTGTTCACAGAGCATCTTCCTCATAATTAATCCTTCTGAGCCCCTTCCTTCTGACTGAAGTATGTCTATCCCAGGCAGGGAGGAAGACAGGTAGACTCTACTTTAAAAAAAAAAAAAAAGGGACTGAGACTTTTTTGTCACTCAAACAAGATATATTCAAAAGAGAGAGAACTTTCTTCTAGCCAACAATTTAAAATGAAAATTTAATAAATAAATCAGAATTTTTATAAAACGTTCTTTTTATAATTATCTTTTATAATTATTCTATAATTTTCTAACGATTAAATTGCATAATCTTCTGCATACAACTTATGCTTCTTTTTTTAATTTTTTTTTAATGTTTACCTTTGAGAGAGAGAGAGACAGAGTGCGAGCAGGGGAGAGGTGGAGAGAGGAGACACAGAATCGGAAGCAGCTCCAGGCTCTGAGCTGTCAGCACAGAGCCCGACGCGGGGCTTGAACTCACAGACTGTGAGATCACGAGCCGAAGTCAGACACTCAACCAACCGAGCCACTCAGTCGCCCCAACAATTTATGCTTCTTTCCATGACAAGCTGACGGTCAAGGCGTCCATATTCTTCCATGATGAAATCACTGCATGGCCTGCGCTTCTTGGGAAATGCCAAAAAAATTTTCTTTCAAGAGTTCAAAAGTAGCTGAACTTTGAGGCTCCCATGAAATTTTAACCAAAATAATAATAATAATAATAAGTAAATAAACAAAACATTAGCACTGAAATATCAACTACTCATTTAATTCAGATCATTCATTATCTCATCAGACAAGGGATCAAGGCCTCATCCCTTGGGCCCCCGGCTTGAGCTGGCCCTTCCGTCGGCCTTAGGAAGCCCTGGGTCCACGTGAGCTCCGAACTTTTGCAAAACTTGGACACCCTGACCGAGGCGGGGAGCCTGCCGCCTGAGCCCTCACCCGGCTCCCCTCCTCACGCCACGCCTCTCGCTCAACAGGGGCAGAGGGGCCTGTGCCCTGCTCTAGATTTGATAAGAGGAAGTTGGCAGAAAGTCCCACGTTTCCCCACCCATCAGATGAAACACCCCTCCTGCCCCCCAGCCTGGAGGAACAACCGAATTACCGAATTACACTAAGGAAAAGAGCTGGGTCGGGCAGCTAATTAGCAAACGTACACTATTTTTCTGGATTTTGTCCCGTTTCTGGTTTCTAAGACTTGTTGTTGGCTGGGACTGTCTTTCTTGTACCAGCCACCCTTCTACCTCGTTTCGTATTTATAGTTTTGTACTTTTTTTCTTAAGAGGCCTCCCAGTGAAATACCTGGCTTCCCCCCACCCGCTACCCAGGGCGCTGGGCTCAGACCGCCTGGTCTTCCTCTCATACGGGTGGGTGGCGTCACCCGCTCAGCCTCCAGCGACACTCATGGAGACTCGGAGCCAGGTCCCTGCCTTCGAGACGTCCTTTTCCCTCAGGCTCACCCAAGAACACGCCACCCTGCACAGAAAACCACCCAAACACTCTCCGTGTAGACGCTTTCCCTAGAACACTGTGATTTAATGTTCCGTTTGCCAATTCTTGGAAATCTTAGCGTTTCCAACATTCCCCGCGCAAGCAGCTGCGGGAGTTACCTACCTACCGCGGCGTCTGCGTGGCCGGCGGGAGTGTGACCGTGGGCAGTGGGCGTGCTCGGCAGCCGCGTGACGCCCAGGAGAACCCGTCGCAGGCACCGTGGTGCCACGGACCACTTCTGCACACGCCGTGTCCTGCCGGCGAAGATCGGCTCCCGCCTCGCACACACACGCAGGACTGCAAACTGCAAACCGGCCAGCAGGCAGCCTAGCAGTCTACACGGCACAGTGAAAAATCCGTGCAGGGAGGGCTTCAGATAAATTAATAAGTGAGACAGAGGATGAGTCACTTAGAAATGATGAATATTTCTAAAAACATCCCTAACCTTTGGAGCTTGATGTAATGGATGTTATCCAGTCTCTCCTACAAAGTAATGCTGCAGCCATTGGAGAAACAAAAACAAAAAATGTGTACACATGCATACACACATGTACACATGCATGTGTATCCATGGGAGAGACAGGATCTTTGTTCCTGTTTCACACATGCAGCACGAGGCAGCAGGAGAATTCACCAGGACTTGTGGCTTGCCATGGAGGACAGATCTTGGGGAGCCTTTGGTCCACCTCCCGGGGTTCGCACATGAAGAACCCTCAGCGCCCCCTGCAGCTGGTTGGCAGAAGGACCAGGGACGACCCGGGCACCCAGAGTTCCATGCCCTGTACCCCGACAATCGAAAACGGACTCTGCAAGATGTGTGACAATCACTAACACACAACACGTAGCCGGCTTCGGGGGTCAAGGAACCAGACCCACCCGGCTGAGCTTGTATGACCTCGTGACAATCTATGAGACTTATACAGATAAGTTTTACTCAGTAAACTTCACTCTATATAACAGAGATAAGAGTGAGAGCAACACAGGGGCGCCTGGCTGGTTCAGTCGCTTGAGTGTCCGGCTCTTGATTTCAGCCCGGGTCATGATCTTGTGGTTCGTGGGATCGAGCCCTGTGTTGGGCTCTACGCTGACAACGTGGAGCCTGCTCGGGATTCTCTCTCCATCTCTTTCTGTCTCTCCCCAGCATGCGTGCTCTCTCTTTCACTCTCTCTTCTCTCTCTTTCGAAATAAACATTAAAAAAGTTTTTAAAAGAATAAGAGTACTACGAAAATGAAGGTAGGTAATACGAGTGTGCCCCTAGAGATATACTACATTTAGTCCCTCTACAAGTATTTATTGAGCACCTACTATTTACTGGACACTATCCCAGGTACCATGCGTACAGCATGAACAAAAACCTCTACCCCCATAAAGCTTAAACTGTACAGGAAAGGCTCACGACTACTATTACTTTAATTATCAATAAAGTTTGCCATTTGCAAAGGCACCCCGAGAAGCATACCACACTTAATGTTTTGTAACCAAATAAGTAAATCTGTCCGTGTTTCCAGGCTCGAGTGCAACTTTGGGGATACGGCACGCTTTCCGCCTTCCTGTCCAGCTGTCTTCCCTTCTCTGGGAAGAAGCACGAGGAAGGCACGACTATGAAGCAGCAGGTTTTAGAGAGGTAAGAATTTGCTAGAATTGGGTCTGCCCAAAGAACTCAGACCACCTACCTTAGTGACTCCAGGGCAGGTCGGGGGTGGGGGGCAAACGTGTGAGTGCCACACACCTGTCAGATGGGGAAGGACCGAAACACACCAACACACGCCTGGAACCCCAGCAGGGCCCCCGGAGGGGAGGGGTGACCAGCACTTCCCGGACCTAGCACACGCACACCGCGTATTCCCCGGAATGTCTACATAACGTCGTGGACGCCAGGGTCAAAGAGTGGAATCTGAAGAGTGACGGTGTCCACACTGCAGCAGGGAGGGTGGTCTTCCCGCCTAGGAAGGGAATCGCGGGTGTGAAGAGGCCACGTCATCAGAGCAGACCCCAACGGCAGCAGAGAGGTTTGTGGCCAAGGCAAGCAGCGGGTTATGGTTGACTTATGTAGAGGCAGAGAAGGAAAGGCGGCTGAGATAAATCGGAACACGGATTTTTTTGTTTCCCCTATTCAATCGTGATAACGTTTATTTCATTACTCGATGAAATTTTTACATGCACCGGATACATAATAAAATATTTTATATAAAGTTACTATTGATCACCACTTTAGTTGTCAAAATACTCTCGCTATACCAGGAGATCCTCAAGGACCTTCTTAGTTAGTTTTCTTTCTCCTAGAACTGTCTGGAAACAAGCAGGTACTCAAAACAAGTACTTAGTGGATAAATCAACCAATGAATGAACAACAATTGCAGAAATGAGCAAATGACCTCTATGAGGTAGGAATTATGACCGCCCTGATTCGCAGTTGAGAAATTTAACGTTTAATGAAAACGCCTGCCCTCTCTAAGGGCACAGAGCCGGTTGGTTTTGGTAAACCGACATTAAAGCCGCCCCAGGGTTCCTTACCCGACGGCATCAGTGTACAACTAGGGTCCCCCCAGCAAGTTCTGGAAAGGTAATGATGAGAGTCAATGGCCCGAGTCTATATGTCAAGAAGCCAAAAGGATTATACGTTTAACGTCAATATTTATTTCTTATTTACTTCCCCACCTTATTCCGAGAACGCTGTAAGGCAGTTTGACTTAGGCTCAGAAGGGCCACACGGAGTGACGCTCACTTCCCCTTAGATGAGCGAGTGCGTATCCAGCACGTCCACACACAGGGGTCCCCCCAGCCACCCCCAAGGACCGGGAGCCGGCCGCGCGCACACCTTTACTACGGCAAAGCAAAGGGAACTAATGATTATCACTCGCTACAAGCAATATTTCAACAGACAAACCCTTCCGACGTGCTGGGCCCACTGAGAAAGTAGAACCAAAGGCACTGCCGGCACCACAGTCTCTAAAGTTTACTTTTCAAACCACCTCCGAGCTCGGCAACAATTTGTCCCTCGAGCGGTTTACAAACAGCAAATGTGAGAAAAAGCATTTTCGCCGATGCCCTCGAACTGAGTTATGGAAACGTGTGCGTATAAAGACGTCCTCTGTCACAGAAAAGTTCATGGAAACATTGAGAACCACCAGCATTTTCTTAATTTGAGTTGGTAACCAACCAACTCGCATAAAAGCACGATCATCAGGGCCATCTCATCTGCGAAAAACACAGAATGTAATGGGGAAAAAACCTTTCAAACAACCGCGCGGAAGCCCGGGCAAAGCAGTTACTATCGCCTCTACGCCATCGTCCGGAACTGTATTTATTATGAATTATTAGATTCTGGAGCAATTGTCCTCCGAAGAGCTCAAGATACTGCAAGATAACTTCTTAAGCTGCACACAAACTTTATGAGGGGCAGCCGGAGCATCCCTGAAAATTGGTGGGGGAGGTGGAGAGAGAGACATAAACGGACGGAGAGCGACACGGATAAGAGAAGGCGGCTGGTGAGGAGGGGAGGCGGGGCGGCCGGAGGGAAGAAGGTGTGCGGGACCAGCAACCGGAATTTCACACACCCGCGGCCGCCCTGCTCCTCCCCAGCCCGCAGTCCGGCTCTGGCTGTCCTGGGCCGGCCCTGTGGCCGGCCACCACCGACTCGCGGGCAGTGCAGCTGCTGGCACACGGAAGGTCCCCAAAACTACAGAATTTATGTTAGCTTCTGTCTACGTAGGTAAGGGCCCAGCTAAAACTGGCCACTTCCCAAGCACAGTAAGCGGAATACAAACAAGAACAAAGCCCCGAGTGTAGCCTTGTATTTCAAGAGCGCTGAAAACCACAACGACAAAATGGGTATGTACTTATGTGTACAGCTAACCCTATACTCCGTGCTCCAAAACAAAGGGTGTTTTTTTTTCTAATGTTTATTTGTTCTTGAGAGAGAGAGAGAGAGATAGTATGAGTGGGCGAGGGGCAGAGAGAGAGGGAGACAGAGAATCCGAAGCAGGCTCCAGGCTCTGAGCTGTTGGCACGGAGCCTGACGCAGGGCCCAAACCCACGAACTGCAAGATCATGACCCCAGCCGAAGTCAGATGCTTAACCGACTGAGCCACCCAGGCACCCCAAAAGGGTTTTTTAAAGTTTTTTCAAAATCGGTTCATCAGTCCTCCCAGCCGACTGCATAAAGAAAGTCTTACCAGACAGTGACTGCATCCTACGTGGTGAGTAGGACGCCATGAGGCAGGCTGCCCAACAATTCAAAGTACAAAACAGTCTTTCCAAGTGAGAAATGTGGGAGGGTCTAAAGTGACCCCTCAAAAAGGAAGTTTGCTTATCGGTTCTTCTTTTAATTTATTTATAAATTTATACACTTACTTATTTTGAGAGAGAGAGAAAACAGGGGAAGGATGGCGGGGGGTGGGGGGCAGAGAGAGAGAGAATCCCAAGCCGACTCCACCATGTCAGCACAGAGCCTGAAGTGGGGCTCGAACTCACGGACCGTGAGATCATGACCTGAGCCAAAATCAAGAGTCAGGCATTTAACTGACCAAGCTACCTGGGCACCCCTGTTTACCCAAAATTCTGCGAGCTACTTGCTGTCTCTACTACGAGTCCACCAGGCTGACTCAGTCTGTATCCCCCGCAACCCTGAAAACACAAGAAATGACCCCAGCACATCTGTGATTCTCGAACACTATGGCTGGTCGTCCAGAACCAACAGACCTAACGCGGTGTGCATTTGGGTGTGTTTCTTACGGAGCTGGGATGATGGGCAAACTCCCCTTTCTAGCGTTGTCGCTGTATGGATACATGCACCGTGAAAACCGACGTTAACACCGGAGCATTGTCAAGGGAAGGGTTCCACTTTTATCCTTCCTAAGTAAACTGTGCTACAACAGGAATTCCAGATTCCCCACAAACTGAGAAAAGAACGTAGTTTACAAGATACACGAGAACATACTGGGAGTAAACTATGTTTCTAGAGTTCGAAGTTTTACAGAGAGAACCGGGTGCGGGGGGAGGCCTCGGGTGAAACGAGTATCACTCTTCTGCGTGGGCCTGGGTGGAAGAACTCCAAAGACACAGTAAGATCCGAGCCCAGCCCAGAGTTTCCGAGACACATTACCTGCTCCGCACAGAGGGCAGCCCCATGAGGCTTGTGCGTGAACACAGGCCCGCGATTCCTTCCAACACCCGGCCGGCTGTGAGGCCGTCGCCACGATTCCTGACTTTGTTACGGCAAATCTGTCCTGATCTGCGTCCACCGGCAACAAAACCGGACCCGGACGGATGTGAGCGCACGTAGGGTTTGCTCACCGAAGTCACGGGAATACGCACACAGTTTCCTAGGGAAAAACGCACACTCCTTTACGCCGAGGAGGCTGCAGAAGAGACCACACATACGCTGACTCTCCTTCCAAAAACCTGAGGGATTCCGAATTCCAGAACATGTCTGACCTCAAGGACTTCGAGTAAGGGGTTGTGGGGGCTCCCTGTCCCCTCCCTGTCTGCCGTCTGGCGTGAACGAATGGAAGGGCTTCCCTGGAGTCCGACACAGACCTGGTGCGGGAAAAGCCTAGGTGGGGACACCCCTCCCCACTGTCCAGAACCATCTATGAGAAGGAATGTTTTGGACCCTCAGAAACACCTGCCAAATGAATCGATGAAAACGAAATAACAGCGGTGACAAAGTGCGTAAGGCAAACCTAATTCTCAATTAAACTTACTTTAGACTTCCCAAAATACACGCTAACCGTCTTACGGCCGCACGGTCTAAATATCCGCCCGCGAAATCAAGTGAATAGAAAATATCCGGGGAAATCTGAATTAAAGAAGATAGCATCCTGGAGCACACGGGTCCCCCAAAATTTGGCTTTTAATCATAAAAGTTACCTGTGTGGTTACGTTATAAACCCAACTGAGAAACAAAGGAAAAAATCCTACTTGGATGGTCCACAAATAACAGAAATCTGGCTTAAATTCTAAAAACAGGTCTCACTGTGCATTTATTTCCCTTACCATGGCCAAGTTCTACAGTCTTGTATCTAAAACTGCAGGGTGCGGGTGGGGAGTCCTGTTCACACCGGAGCTAGCGAGCTGCTGAGAGCAAGCGAGGGACGCCCTCCTGGTATCGGCAACATGTCAGACTCAGTATGCTCTAGGGTGACCCACAGAAAGTGAGGATCTGGACGAAGTCCTGTGTTGGCACACACACGGGCCAGGCAGGGGTAGATGCTTTTGGTGACACGCAAAGGTGCCCAGGTTGGCGTCCACTCCGGGCTGGGCAGACCGAGGGCGCCGGGGAGGGAGCCCGTGAGCACAGTGGAGGGGTGCTCATGGGCACCCCTTCACCCCGAGCCTGCCGAAGCCCCACCAACAGGACACAAACGCATCTCGCCTCACGCACCCAGGCCAGCCCGAAAATGCTATCAGATTGGCCTCCACCCAGGGCCACACACTGAGGACTGCGGGGTTTGGTTTTGCCTAGCAGAGAACGTGTGTGAGTGTTTAACCGGCTTCTTGAAATCCTATAAATCACGCGGTCCACCTCCCAGCCCCTGGTGGCGCCCACTTGAAGTAAGTGTCGCACAAACACAGAAGGGGAGAAACTCAGCGTTTAAGGGGTATTTTCGATTCCCAGTCAAGGAATTTTCCATCTACTCCTTTGTTCTTTTTTTTTTTTTTTTTTCCTTGTAGGAGCCAGGAAGGGCTCACACTACACCAACAAATGACAGAGCAGTCAGGGGAATCCGGGAAGAAAGACGGCGTCTCTTTAATTTTGCACACATGATGTTTTCAACCACTAAGGTCATACCTGCGTGTGGTGACTGACAACTTTTCAGCTTGATTCAAAGCAAACAGCTGCTGGTTTGATTGCCTAGCAACTAAAAAATGACGGATGACCCTTAAGATGGATAACTACCATAAATCACCTCATTCAAACGCTCCAAGAAAAAAATTAAAAAACAATGGTTTTCATGACATTTGCTGCACTCCGTAATGTGCCGTGATAAATTTGGGCTCCTCGCGGATGCACGGTGGTGGCTGCACAAGTTCTGTCACTTCTGCCGCCGTCTGCTGTCCTCCTGGCCTCCTGGGCGCCGGGGTCCCCGGGGAAGGCGGGCCGTGGGGACGCGCCGCACCGCGGGGCCCCGGGCTCCCGAGTTGTGCCGGCCGCTCGCCAGGAGCCAGCGTCCGGCGTCGCGCGGATGCCAGGGGACCGGCTGCGCTAATCGCGGGTCCAGCGTACTTAGCGTAATGCTCTGACCTCGGCCAACACGACGGACGCCGTGATTCATAGGAATCTGACTGGCTGCCTCCTGTTTGCAGGCGTCTCCTGTGTTCCCAAAAACTGAGTGTGTGCTTCTGACTTGCAAATCGACGGGGGGCCGTCCACCACGATCGGACGGACGGGAGATCCTGGCTCGGGTCCTTTGAAACACGACACGCGGGCACAGTCCTGAGTGAGTCTACCAGGCAATGTGCAGCGAGGAAAGGGACCCCCGGCTTTCCGGGTGTCAGGGCACGGCCCTCCCCTGCGGCTCACAGCAGGATCGGCATTCCCCAGGCTCCTCAGTCCCTTCCTTCCTGCTACGCCGGACTCGATTTTCCCCTTCTAGGGTCGTGTCGACATTATCAGGAGGCTGCTTCCAGGAGAACCGGTCCACGGCCCGGCGCGGGCTAGCGGTTCGAGACAGACAAGGACCTCTGTCTCTTTCCGACATCCCCCCCACGCTGGACATGCTCGCCGCTGGACCAGCAGGACCGGAGCGCTGTGCCGGGCTCCGGGCGCAGGAGAGCCACTCAGCCCTGCCCTCACGGAGCTTAGTGTCCTCTGGGACACGGACGCACCAGCGAGCGCCTTCGCGAACAGAGGCGCGTGGTCCGATGGACCCGATGGAACCCTTCGCATTCACCCCAGCAGGCGGCGCGGCCTCCGAAAGCTGAGCAGTTTCCAGTGCTAGAAGGAAAGGATTACTTTTTGTTCAGTAGACTGCGCTACCCTGAGAAACCGTCTGTATTTAAAGACCCAAAGCGGGGCCGGGGCATTGGGGGGGAGGGGCTCGCATTCCAAGTCGCAAGAGGCATCATAGCTGGGGCGGCACGTGGCGCCCTCGGGCCAGCGGTGGCAGCCCTCTGTGGTCGGTGGGACCCGACCTCACTAGGAACGCCTGGCGTCGGGGCCCTGGGTCGGGCACCTGCTCGGCCCGGCTCTGACCGCAGCCAGCCAGCCAGCCCTCCGCTCATGGTTAGGAGCGCATCCATCCAGAACCCTGAGAGGGAAGGACGAAAGAAAGCCACGTGAGCAACGAAGGAAATGAGTTGAGGGCCAAAGAGCCGGGCCCTGGGGAGCTGGTCCTTCCCACCCAGTACCATCAGCGCAGGGAACAACTGAGAATCGGAGAGGAAGGGCGTGGCCCCTGGCCCCGAGCATGCGCGATCATGCGTGAACTTCTGGGATCCGCGCCCCGAGAAGGAAGAACGAATCCCCTCGCAAGTCCGGCGCTAAGGTCTTCTAAGACAGAGAGGTGAGAACCCATCACGGGAGGGCTCAACGCCTCGCGCACTTCTCCTGGGCGCTAAGCTCCCATGCTGAAGCCGAACGAGAAACACTGGTAGTAACTAGGCCGACTGGGCTACTTGCATCGCATACGCGACTACCTTGCGGCATTCGGAGATAACCACGCAGTTTCCCCAAAGCTTCGTGCGCCCGACACGGAAGAGTCCAGCTTCGTTGTGTCTTCCATACACATGGGCAGCTCTGTGGAGCGCTGAGGAGGGGTGATCCCGCTTCGAAGAAGTAGAGTCTTCCCTGTTTCCCTGGTAATGGTGAGCTCGGGAGTGCGTCTCAATTTCTACTGTTATCGGAGTCCTAACGGATAAAGAAGATCTGGAAACTTGGTCTTTAATACACGTTCGCATGGCCGCAGGCTATGCCACCAAGCTCTCTTAGCAACTCTCCCTGTGCCCCAACTGTCCCCAGCATGGGGGCTGGGAGTGGGGGGGGGGGCGGGGGCGGCGCTGAACAGGACAATCGGGTATGCTGTCCCTTTAAAACCAGAATGCTTGTTTCCTTTCTGTAAGAAAAGTAAATCACACTATAGTGAGTTGAGCTTTGAAAAAAGCATCCATCCATTAAAGTTCATGGATTCGCGTTTCCAGATTGTCCCTCCCCTGGCTGGGTCTCAAGTTACAGCCTTGTACAACCCAAGTCTAAATAATATTCACCATGATAAATGGCACCATAACTCCGATATCCACAATCAATCTTTGCTTTAAAGATACATCCATCTTCAATAATGTTGATGGGGATTCTGTAAAATGGGAAACGTGACTGCTTCCCCGACCTCGTGACGGTGGGGGACGGAAGCTCTGAGTGATGGCTGTCAGCTCACATCTGGCTGCAAAAATAAATTAGCCTTATGTAGACAAATGAAAGGGCCAGTTCTGCCTAGAAAACAGCCACTCCTGAGCAGTGGCTAATTTATAGGACTTCTTTCTGGAAAGTTCCTGGCTGAGGCAACAGTCTGCTTAGCTATCTCTTTAAACGCTATCTGCAGCTGTAAATAACTCCGGTCCTAGGGACCATGCAAAGTACACCGGGGTGGGGATGGGAGGGAAACAAGAACTTTTCTCACGTTCTCACACATGATTAAAATGCAAAACTCTTCCCTTCAAGGCGGGGGGGGGGGGGGGGACACACTTTAACCAAATGATTTTTCTATTTTAACACCGTACTCCCCTCTGGCATGTCTTTTTCTCCTTTATACTTTTTGGCTCTTGGCTGGTGGTTTGGGGACTCATCTAAAAAGTACACAATCTGGGGGTGGGGGGGTGGGGTAAGGGTATCCTTTCCTTTTCTTCCTGGAAAAAAAAAATATCCTTTTGAGCAAGTAGGAGACCCGAGCCTCATCACGGTCTTTCTGAGGACAGGAAGGGGGTTACGGACTCTAAGTCACAGAGAAAGAGAAGAACCATCTATGGGGGGTTAGTAGGTGGTTTCAAAAATAGCGTAGAGTAAAAAACACTTCTGAGGCAGGCCCTAAAATAAACAGAAGACCAAACTTTTGCCGGGGAGGATAGAAAGGAAACTCGAGCCCTGTTCTTTATGTCTCTGACCTTGTCTCACTGAGGGAAACTTGGAGCTCGGATCCTCCGAGGCCGCTGGAGGAAGTGGGGCGAGCGAGCGAGGCGGGCCGAGCTCTGTGGGGTGCAGGCGGCTGGGGGTGGGGGTCCGGCCGGGAACACGGCCTCTCTGGCAGTTGCTGCCTGCCGAGGTGGGGAGGGTTAACTCTGTGAAGGCTGAGGGCTTACAGTAATGCTGTGAAGACAGAAACATCACAGGCTTTCCTGGCAAGGGGCTTACAGAGGGTAGGAGGGACTGCAAAATGAACTCTCTCAGGCTTTGTCGGCAGGCTTTCCCAAGGCCCAGCCTGGCCCCTTTGATAAATGACACATGTCATTCTGTCACAGCCTGACAGTGCAGCTGGGAGGGCTGCTGATGTATGGCTCCAGTGAAAAGGAAATCAACTTTTTGGCACCGAGTGAGCCTGTGCCCTGTGTAAGGATTTTGTTTCTCGAAAAGTGAAAGATAGACTTAGGATTAAAAAAAAAAAAAAAAAAAAAAGTTGAAAAACAGATTGAACGACAGCTTACACTTAACATAAATTAACTCGGTAATGGCGAAATGTGCTAGCCCGTGATAAATAAAAGCTACATTAGTCAATTATTAATCACACTCTAACTTGTAGCCAGAACCCATGACTTAAATCTGGGGCCTGAGCTGCCTTACAAACAGATAAGACGGTGTCTGATAGACGTCTTCCAGAAGGCAATCAGGAAGGAATCAAAGACTCAGTGGGCTCGCCAATGGGAAGGGGTGGAAGGTTCTAGAAAAACCGAGGGGCCTGAGTAGGAAAGAAGGAAAGACCCATTCCCTGGAGACAGAATATCTCCTGACTACACCAGGAAAATTAAATGTAGCAGCTACATCCACATACTTCTCTCCTGTCAGGACTTAACTTGGTCTGAATATCCGAAGCCTTTGTAGACGGCAAACAAATGTTTACACTTGTGTATATGACTTTGCCTTGAAACTATGTTGGTAGTTTTGAGCTCTCCCTCCTTCCCCCTTACTACTGAGTTACATCTTTTACATCTAACCCCTGGGGATTTTCCTAGCCCTCGCATTTACTCCCAAACTAATTGTTTACCGAGGATTATCATTTAAGCTTCACATTTGACATTCGCGCAGGGCAAACCCTCCTCCCGACCAACAAGGCTCTGGTTTGGCAGGGTTCTAAACATTCATGAAAAAAAAAAAAAATTAACCTCTTAGGGCTTTGAGGTGTCCCTCGTCTTCATAATAAACACCAGGAAGGGAAAGCCACCACCGGATGCAGTTTTTAGTTGACTGCTCTCTGCTGTGCTCCCCAGGGCGTGCTCCTCAAGGCACCCCTCTCTTCTGGAAGACCTTCCCCTTTGGGGGCAGGATCTGCAAGACGGTCGGCTGCTCAGCGTGTCCATGACCCTGGGATCCTAATTCCTCCCGCCCAGCAGACCCGTTGAGATTGTGAGGCCACTTCTGAGGTTCTCAAGGGCGGACTGAGTTCGCGGGGCACGTCTGCAGAGAACAGACCCAGTCCGTCGGGAAAGTCACAGGGACACACGGAACAAGTCAGAGTGTGACACCCCATCTCCAACATCCGTGTGAGGTCCACCGTTCTACTCACCTAGAGCCACGCCCTGCTTGCAGACAGTAGATGTTCAAGAAATGTTTGCTGCGCCTTCAATTCAAAATATCCCCCATTTCCATAACAAAGGCAAGTGAGCCATTTCTCTTTAAAAAACTACAGTCAGGTGGCTAGGCTACTCTTCGTGATTTAGCAGGAAGTGGACCCAGGAAGCATTTCTGAAGCCCAACGCCCACCGTCATTCACATCTGCACCCAATACTCCCACCTGGTGCAACTTCCGGGTCTTCTGTGCAGTGACATATTCCCATATGTCTTGACATGAAAATGGCAGAATGGCCCAGAAGTTGTTGATTTCAGCTTACTTCCAATTTCGCATATAAAAATACACTCAAATTTTACCCAACTAAAATTCTCTGAGCACAACCGGCCCTTTTTTTTTTTTTTTAACAAAAGAAGACAGCTGTTGCTTCAAGACAGCTACTTCCTCCAACTCAGGGGTCTACGAGACGGGTTCAAGGGAGCACAGAGGGGTCGGGTAGTAATGCTCGCGGGATCCTCCAATAATCTGAACCCTCCCTTCGCAGATAAGGAAACTGAGGCTTGAGGGAGGAAGGAAAAGATCAGTGAAAGAACAAAAAGCAGGCCTCTGCCCCACCCCCCGGGTTTCCTCCATACAGGACGCTGTCTTCCAGAATCTGTTCAAAGTCAACCTTCTGATTTTTAAGATGTACAATTAACAGGCAGGCTCCAAATCGAGTGAAATGTTTAAAATAGCCCCCAAAGCCAATGGTTTCTTCCATGGCTATAAATAAGACCTGGGCGGGGGGGGGTTGTCATACATTAAAACACAGGCTGAGGTTTAAACTTCTCCCTTCCTCCAGCTGAAATATAATTTTTCTTTAGTCCATAAAAAATTCAGATAGTGTGCAGAATGTTTATATATTACCGGGGTCCCTCTTTAAAAGGTTTATACTTTTACTTTATGACCTGTCCTTGATTTGACACTTCCGCTCATCAGAAAGGGATTTATAAAATAATCCTGAAGGTGAGGAACACACATGTGTCAGGGACTCGCTGGGTTTCACGACACGAAATTTAAGAAGAGAAAGAAATCCTGTTAAGCTCTCTTTAGTCACCAATAGACATCAAAGGTAATAATTAAAGAAGACAGACGTCATAAAACATAAATTTATGTCTCTTTTAATAACGCACAGGCGCTGTAGTGTGTAAAACATGTATTAGGTTGGAAGAACATGAAAACGGTCCAATAAGAAAAAAATCTCCGTTTTGTTTTGGGGTCTTTTCCCTTCCTTTTAAAAAAAAAAAAAAAGTGAGGAGATCTTTTTTTTTTTTTTTTTTTTTTACAAGTTTAAACCGAAGTCTTTCAAAACCTTTGCCATCTGTGGGTACGTGAACTATGAATGACCCCGAATGATTTGCACTCGGCTCAGAATCCCTTAGAAAGCACGGGAAAAAGTATCATTAAGAATGACTGATGACTGTCAGTCAGGGCTGACCTCATCCAAGCTTTGGTCTCTGCCTCCGTAATAAGCAGTCCTTTATTAGTGGTAACACTCCATAAAAGGGGTGTGTTTAGTCACAGGACAGCGGCCCCCGCATGCCCATTGCCTCTCTCTCAAAGATTGATTATTGCTCATTTTTACTGCCTTCCCAGCACATACAGGGCAGGCCTGCAGAGAGCCCCAGAGCGGAGGCAGGGGCTGGCGGCACCGCGCCTGCGAACAGGGCTGGCTGGGCCGTGGGGGGTCAGTGGGGTGGGTGGGGTGTTTTTTTTGGTGTTTGTTTTTGTTTTTGTGTTGTTGTGTTTTGTTTTGTTTTTTTTTTTTTGAGGAATCCGCCTTTCAAAAAAAAAAAAAAAAACCGACCCAACCACAAACCCATATGTGTGTTTGATTCCAGGCCTGGACTGAACTAGGCACCCGCTTAAGTGTTAACTTGTCTTGAAAACAGAAGGGTTCCGGGCCTGCAAGCCTCCCCCTCTGAAATCAGCAGTTCCGAGCAAATCAATGAGGAGACTGCCTGCAGAATTAGGCCTCATAAGCAGCCTGACATCAAAACACAAAGATGTAATTATTACCCATTAAAACTGAACATGTGTGAAACTGAAAAAAAAAAAAATCTTCCCTATACGAGCACATAAAACCCATCGACTGCTTTTGTATTAAACTACTAAATTATTTTTAAGGAACGATTGCTATAGAAACAGACAAATGAATTTATATATATAAAATCCCCACGTATCCCTAAATCCCTTGCTCCAACTCGGCTCTGGTTGAGATAACTGAGCGCCCTGAATTCCCAGGAGGGAAAACGGAGGGATAAATGTGTTATTATCTCCGTCATCACCCTTGCAAGCATCACGCGGGATCAGGTCCCGAATCACTCGGAGGAGATGGAGGAGCCGTGTCGTGTGATACCTTGAGCAGGTGCTCCCCCGAACAGAGGATGCGTCCCATGCGAGCTCCTCCATTCCAAATACGTCTATAAACAAATTTAGCTCACAGGGTGATTAATTTGCAGAAACCCCTTGGGAACGAGCCAGACTCTCAGCAGCCTAATGCCTTCAGCCAGCTACTCCCAGAAATTTAGCCAAACACCACAACAAGCTCCCACTTTCAGAAAACCGCCTGAGAGCCCCGGGATCCGGTTACCGTGTGCGCGCAGCACCTACTGGGTTTGGATCTGTTGCCACAAAAATTAGGGGGTAAGTGGGGAGTCTGAGAACTTGGTTAAAGGGAACCCTACCTGAAGCAAACACTGGGCATCTCACGTTAAGTAACTCAGAATAAGCCTGAGGGGGGCGGGGGGGGGGGGTAGAAGGGATCACAGGGCTGGCACCATCACCATCTCTGCCCTCGAGCTGCTAGAGGGTCCCAGCCATCCCTCCGCCCCAGCCCCACACGCCAGCTTCCCTGGACTCAGCACGGAAAGGGGTGGGGTCGGAAGGAGACAAGGCTCCTTTGTGATCAACAGTTCCAAGCTGGTCCTCCCCCAGAGCTTTAGAGACACTCATTTCCCCAGCTCAAGAAAAGTGGGTAAAAACATGCTTAAAAACCACCTCCATGCGCCTTCCGAGTCGCCAGGGGACGATACTGCTCTGCTCCCTTTTTTCTAAGATAAATGCTTATTACTGATTCGAAATTGACAAGCAATCCAAGTTCAACACCTGCTGAAGGAAGTGAGGGAAACTTCTCTCCTGCAGGCAATGACAGGCCACAAGGTAGCTCCGTCTCCCTCGGCGCCGCCACGCGAACCCGGACCTGTGTGCGCTTCTCCCCTTGAGAACCCCCCAACGTGCTGTGTCCCTTAATATCACCGGTGTTTCATACACGATGCCCAGAGTGGCCAAAAATTTGAAATACTTCCGGGCCAACTTGGAATATTTCCCCGAGGGTTTATTTCCAATGACTTTCTGGAGTGAAGCAGTTTCCTTCCATTTTGAAATTTTATAGAATTTTTAAAAAATGTATATATATCATATATAGAATATACATGCATATATAACATATACGTATAGTGAGAGTGGGGGTGGCTGGAAGAGACTTCTGCCCGGCATAGTAATGGTGAGGTATTGTTTATGGTCACATTATTTGTCTGTATTTGGCTCTTCTCGATGCCAGCACCTTCCCAGGTAACAATAAAGCTTAGCAGGAAAAAACAGACATGTTTTACTGTTATTTTCATGTAGCTAAGAACTGAAGCAGGTCGGGCTCTTATAGAGTATTACACAGTTTACTGCATTAATAATAGGATGCCCCACTGCTGTGACACATTCTGGACTTGAAATAAATATTAGTCACGATACTTGCGTTTTAAATCCATATATTTTAAGGCCGCGCTGAAGCGCTGGCATGAGCAGCAGCGCTGTCTTGCCAATAAGGCGTATTAACCATTTTGAAGAGAGCTTTCACTTCGGTTCAGTGTTCATTGGTATGTCGTACCATTTCTTGCTATGAATCTTGCAGCTGGCTTTTAAAAATAGTAAAATGTAATAAATACAGGTTTCTGAAAAGTTCACATTCCCAAGTCAGAATGTATACTGACCTTCACTGCTGATTTAATTTATTTCATCATATGATCCTGCTGAAGATGCACTTTACTTTCTAACTAAAAACGGGGGATATTTTTTTACAACCAAATTTTCTAAAGCTCCATTCGGTCCGAGCTCATCACTCCCCGCTATCTATCCACGCCTTCAAGCAAGCTTTAAAGTGGAATTTATAAGCCTGCAAGTACTTGACCTATATTTACCATATGCTAATTTTCTCCAGAAAGGAGCTTACGGAACACACCTTTAAAAACTGCAGCTGGCAAGTTGAGGCCGAAATGCCCGTATTTCAAATTTGGGAACGCACGCAGGGTTCAACGTGCGGATGGTTAACGCGGGCCCCGCTGCAGGCGGAGACGCAGGCACACGGGGAACGGCCCTGTGACTGGTGGCTTGGAGGGATTCTACTTGGCTATCTTCCTGCAGACTGCGCCGCAATCACAGAAAAATCAGGAAATCCTGTATTACATTTGGCCGAGAAAATAGAAATGGTAACATCTAAAATAACGTAATTGATTCTTGACTTTTTTCTCCCCCTTTAAAAACAAGGGACAGATCCTTGCCCGTGTTGGCGTAGAATTTCAGAAAGACACAATGGACATAGGAAGGGAAAAAAATGTCTATCATCTAAAAAAACTGCTTACTGCTGCAGCAGTGTGGTGGGTGAACAACAGAAGCAAATCCAGAAACGAGAGACTGCAAAACATGAAAAGGTTAAGCAAGCAGTTTAGCTAATAGGCCTTCCTAGGAAATATGAAGTGAAAAGAACATCAAAGTTGTGATTCGACCTTAATGTTTGAGGTTGATTTTACTGTGAAACAATGGAATCTAGAAACAATTTCATGCTAATTAAAATAGAAATCCAATCTAGATATTCCCAAACCAGAAAATCCGAGCAGGTGATTGAATTTGAGGAAGCACCAAACCATAACTGAGCTCGAAAACCTCTCTAGAAATGGTCTTCTTCTCCTTGCCTGACAATAACCATTAAAAATGGTAACTGGAGGCCTGTTTATTCCAATTCTCAGTACGCAGCTCGGTTGGGTTTTTCCAAGTACATAAATTGAACAATATATTTCTCCAGCGAAGTTAACATGTAAAAGAGAGTTGGTTCGTCTGCTTATCTAGACACGATTCGCTATTTTCTATGAATCCTAAGAAACGAGGCACAGAAAAAAAATAAAACCTAAGCTTTTTTTTTTTTTTTTTTTTTAAGTCACTGTCAACTATCGCTTTATCCACACTCAGAGCACAGCGTTTTCAGCGCAGGAGGGCCCTGCAAGGATAGAGCTCCACACTTTCATAAGGCTTCTCCAGTAGGAAATAGCAACAAACTGGATTTTTAAGGTAGCAAAACTCTTGTTTGTGCAGGTTCCTGTGCAGGGGGCGTGAGGCCCCTTACTCCTGGGGGTGCTGAGGGTTTTCGCGTTTCGGGGTGGGTTACGTAAACAGGTGGACAGCACGGCATCGCGGCGAGCCTGGGGTTTGTCACTTCCCCATCTGCCTGCGCATACGCTACAGGTATTTACAGACATCTACAGGTATGTGAGCGAGTCTGTCCCACAAGCCCGCGCGTAGCAGATGAGCCCTGTCTAGTGTCAGGCACACTCACGACCACATGCAAATAGCCCCGCAGGTGCAGAGACTGGTCACCCCATCACCTATTCCATTTTTACAAAAATTCCCAACCACGAGGACGGGATCAAATATCATTGCTGTTCAAGTCCTTTTGCATTCCCCCAAGAAGACGGGGTTGTTGGATTTTGTTTTGTTGTTGTTGTTGTTTTCCAAAAAAGAAGTCTGCGAAGAGAGAGTTGGGGAATTTTTTTCAAAAATCCAAGGCTATGTCAGAAAGCAAAGCCTGCATGGCACAGACGACGATTATTCTATGGCAAGAAAAGACCCTGGACCACTTACGATTTAACCTTTACTTCACCTAACTGATGTCATAACAATGGTACTTACTGTGTCTCAAGGACAAATGATCGCGGAAGGCTATACACAATTCAAGGAGTGCTATCGCTCCAGCAAACTGTTGTCCCCAAAATTATATTCATTGCTTTTCAAAATGTTATCAACTTAATAAATAAATACCTTCCCGGGTGAAAAATACAGCGGTACTTTATTTTGTTGGTCAGGGCATCCTCTTTCAACCCTATTGATAAAAAGTAAAAAAATTACCTGTTTCTACTCTGCCCAGCTACACCTTTCCATTAAATATATCAAACATGCTAACTGATATTTACATTTTACAATCTGGGTCTCTTAAGTCGCATTCTTTCCTTTAGCGTTCTTTTCTGTCACCGGCCTACTGTTACCCCTACATCAATCCAAGTGCTGTATCATCTGAGAAACGATTTCCACTCTCCCCACCACGGCACCACAAAGGTATTCACAAATATTCGCAACCCTTCTCCCAAAGAAATTGTGTCTTTGGTGATCTGAATTCTTTGTATTCTATACCATGATCTGCATTGACTGTGGTTACAGTCGGTTTTGCCTCGAAAAAACAAAAAAAAAAAAAGAAAGAAAAGCCAATGTGTGTGGTTCTTCCAACCCAGGGGACCGTCCCCACAGCACAGAGTGCTGTCTGGCTCCCCTCACAGTCAGGTACGTGTCGGGAAGGCTCCACCTCATTCCCAAGAAAGTTCCAATAAAATGCTTTCCGTTCTTTGTCCATTGTGAACTTGAGCCTTGTCCTGGAGTCATTTACCATCTCCTCTTTTACAGGCTTTTCCGAGAGGAACCAAGAAAACAATAAGAGGCCGACGTGGACACGGGCTGCCCGGGACAGGGACGCTCACCCCCGGCCGCGGCCCCCACCGCGTACAGGTGCGGCTCCTGCCCTTGGCTAAGTGGGGCTTGTCTTGTTAACGACCTACAATGATGAACGTGTTTTCAACCATAGTCTCGTAGAAGATTGTTCTAGACCTGGCCTCTCAGGGAACATATATCCACCCTTAGCTGGGCACAGGCACATTTAATCAGCAGCTAATAACTGTACAGGAGGAGCTGCTCCCCTTCATAAATCAATGTGCAAAATTGCTAATACACTAGTTATCGATTAGCACACCAACACTCATTTTGAGGCTATAGCTAAGAACTAACAAAGTGACAAGGGTAGAGTGTTATTTCTTTCACACGCAGACAGCTGGGCTGGAAAAATGGCTCCAGCAGGCAGTAATTCTTAATTGACACCTGTCAAGATTACGGCGGCAGTCACAGCTGCTGCAGGAGAATTTGTCCCTCGCCCTGTTCATCTGTCAGCTTTAATACCCTTCCTATGCACATATTTTTTTCCTTTGCTCTAATCTACCTAAATTGTCCTGGCTTTTGTTTGAAACCTGGGTTTTGGTAGCAGTTAATCCCTAATATCTGTCCTACGATTCAACCATCTCGCGCATCTTACAGCAGAAAGTCAAGGTATTAGGGTTTTATTGCAAAAAATGAAAAGGTGGGGGGGGAGGACATGCTTTCCTCCCCCCCAACCCTGCCGCCAAAAAAAAAAAAAATAAAAAAAAAAAGAATCCAGTCTGGTAGCATACCTCTTTAAATTTTCAGTATATTTTTAATTTTTCATATTCTTCTGGGTGTTTCTACAACCATCGACCCAATATACACGCTCTTCATGAGATATAAACGTCATTCTTCTGTCATCGCTCTGACTACTAGCTACCACTTGAGAATATTCAGTCTCCTTAAGTCCCTTCTTTCCACGGTCAATGTAACAACATGCTCATCTCGACACACCCATACAGGTAAAAACCCATACGCATAATATTTTGCAGGAGACACGAAAGTCTTGAATTATTAAAGTTGCAATCTAGCAAAAGAGAACAGAGCCCAACAAAGACACCACCACGTGAAGGTTCCATTCTCCAAAAAGAAAATGTTTCTTTTGAAGCATGACCCAGAATATAATTTACAATTTCATCTTAATGCTCAAATGTGAAAATAGTCCCTATGTCGCTGCCATGACATGTGCCTCATTTGGTCTATAAAATAAAATCCAGAGGAAGAAAAACAAAAACTTGGGTAGAGGAAGACAGAAACTAATTTTTAAGGAATCAATTCAAAACCCTGTATGGCTTCTAAGTGGTTATTCTGCTGGGAAGAAATGGTTGTCGAAAGTGTTCTTTGAAAATGCGAATTCACACGATCCACGATCATCTGTTTCTTGCGAAGTTCTGTTTGTGACATTGTTCACCAGCTCACCAGAACTGAGAAGCCTTGGGTGGGGGTCTGGGGCCCCTACTCCTCAATGGGACAGGAGTTAGGTCCAGACTCTGCCTTTTCCTCAGCAGCCAAGACTCTTGGCAAGCCCGCACCCAGGACCCTAACCCTCCACAGCTGAACCACGCCTGGCAAAGCGGACACCATTGACAGAGAACTTTCTGTTGATGGCATTTACTATACATGATCCAACAGCACAGAACCAGGTAACCTCTCCCATTAGCCTCCTCCACAGTGAGGCTGGCATTCAGCTGGAGTGAGAATCCACAGGCTGAAAACAGAGTGGGGGCCCAGCCCAATGAACCAAACTCTTGCAGAAGCACCTCAAGCCAACACCACCCAGACCATATCCAGATCCCATTCCTCCGGCCCAGAACCTGGGCCCCATTCTCTGCTGATGCTGCAAGTTTAACCAGTGGGCATCACCCTGGATGAAACCAGCCCAGCCCCATCACCAATACGCTCTGAAACACATTAGTGAGAGACAGTTGACCTGGATCTGTACCCACCACAGACATCTATCAAATAACCAGAATGGGAAAAGTGAGTTCTAAAGTAATATTTCTGAACTAAAACAGCACAAACACCCCTTGTAACCAGTGGAATTGTGAGTCTTAGGGAGGAGAAAAAAGTCCTACACTGAATGATGGTTTAATCTATCAAACTGTGTATCTATTCCAGAAACTTTCTGAAATTGATTACACTTTCCAATACATGAACACAAAAATCGCTAACTTTCCACCTAGCTCCAGTTTCACCCAGATTTGAACCAGAAGAAGCTTCAAGAACTCCCTACTGTAAACATCACCAGCACCTCAATGGGAAATACACGCATACCATCATTTTTTACAAAGAGTACTTTTGAAGTATACTACACAACTAGATGTTTTTAAATACATTATCATAATATTAACATAATAAGCAATGAAGGAAAATTATCCATTGTTTGCTAACAGTTATGCTAAAGAGATACAGTGAGTAGAAAATAAGACATGCCTACAATTAAAAAAAAGATATTTCGTTCTTCATTCAAAACTGTCTCTTACTATTTTCATCACCCTGTATGAATAAATAATAATTAACAAAATTAAACTTAAATATTCAGAAAGCATAAGCAGGTGGTGGCTAAATCTCTTAGCGAGTGAACGAATGGAGCTGACCAAGCCCCCTCCCCATACAGCCCTCCCCACCACACACACACACACACACACACACACACACACACACTGCCAGCCGAACAGGGTAGACTTAAGTAGCTGACAAAATACTAACAAAGGAACACATGTAAATACACGCTATGGCCCCTCCCAGTGGGATCACAACCTGTATGTACAGGGTGATAGGGCAGGCATTAGAGCTGTACCACTAAGATAGATGGTTTATGCAGACGCCACATGTTTCCGTGGAATATTTCTGATCTTATTTATAAAAGAAGTTTGATTCTGAAATCTATTTAGCTCATGAAGCCAACGTTATCCAATATTTTGTAAT